>WQNJ02000042.1:272483-690957 GCA_016584745.2 Phylloscopus trochilus trochilus | reverse complement strand
GGGCGCAGCTGAAAGGTTTGGAGAGCTGATTTATTTTATTTAATTTTTTTTTTTTTTTTTCCGGAGGTGAGCCGTGCAGGTGAGGGGAGAGCTGAGGAGGCGGCAGGCGAGGCTCCTGGGTTGAGGGATTTGCATGCGCCTACGTGAGCGCAGGGATGAGTCCCGGGGCTCGCACGTGCTGGGCCGGGAGGGAGGGAAGGGAGGGAAGGGAGGCAGAGGTGAGAGCCGGGGCAGCAGCCAGAGGATCCCCGCCAGCCCCATCGCCACCCCCGCCAGCCCCATCCCCTCCAGCCCCATCCCCATCCCCTCCAGCCCCATCCCCGCCAGCCCCATCCCCATCCCCTCCAGCCCCATCCCCGCCAGCCCCATCCCCTCCAGCCCCATCCCCATCCCCTCCAGCCCCATCCCCGCCAGCCCCATCCCCATCCCCTCCAGCCCCATCCCCGCCAGCCCCATCCCCTTCAGCCCCATCCCCATCCCCTCCAGCCCCATCCCCTTCAGCCCCATCCCCAACCCCTCCAGCCCCATCCCCATCTCCGCCAGCCCCATCCCCTCCAGCCCCATCCTCATCCCCTCCAGCCCCATCCCCTCCAGCCCCATCCCATCCCCTCCAGCCCCATCCCCTCCAGCCCCATCCCCACCCCCGCCAGCCCCATCCTCATCCCCTCCAGCCCCATCCCCTCCAGCCCCATCCTCATCCCCTCCAGCCCCATCCCCTCCAGCCCCATCCCCATCCCCTCCAGCCCCATCCCCTCCAGCCCCATCCTCATCCCCTCCAGCCCCATCCTCATCCCCTCCAGCCCCATCCCCACCCCCGCCAGCCCCATCCTCATCCCCTCCAGCCCCATCCCCTCCAGCCCCATCCCCATCCCCACCATCCCCAACCCCTCCAGCCCCATCCCCATCCCCTCCAGCCCCATCCCCATCCCCGAGCCCCTCAAAGCCGCCCCTTTCCCCCCCTCTCCCCAGCCCCGGGAGCAGATTTCCTAAAGGGCAGGTGATTTTTTTTTCTCTCTCTCTTTAGAACGGCGCTGTCATTTCCTCGAGCTACAGGATCCACAGCATAGTATACATTAATTCATTTCTATTAATTCATCTCTATCAATTCATTTCTATTAATATATATTAATTCACATATATATCATTAATATATATTAATATATATTAATTATAATTAATTATTATAACACAGAGGAAGCCTCCCCCCCGCCCCCGCCTCCCCTCCCTTCCCCACCGCTCCTCCGAGGATGAACTTTTCGCTCGTTGTTCTTTGGCAGGTTCTTTTAATGGGCTGGAGAGGAGGAAAAAAAAATAAAAATAATAATAAAAAAAAATTATTCTTCCTGTGAAGTTGCAGTTTCGTGGGGCTTGAATGAGTCCAGTCCTCCCCTGGCTCTGCCCAGCGCCGCCGATTGGCTCGGCAGCCCGGGGGGGGGACCGATAAGGGCGGCTATAAAAGCCTGGCAGCTCCCGGTCCCCCAGCGAGCAGGAGCCAGAGGGGCCGCCCGGATCCTCCGCACATCGCTGCGCTCATCCCCGGCCTCGCCGGGATCCTCCTCCTCCTTCTTCCTTCCTTCCCTCCCTCCCTCCTGCCAGAGCGTATCCAGCTCCACATCTTTGCTCGAGCCCGGAGTGCGAGAGGAGAGGCGCACACCCCCCTCCGAAAAAAAAAAAAAAGAAAAAAGAAAAAAAAAAAAAAAAAGAGAGAGAGGAAAAAAAAATCAAGCCAGTCAAAAAAAAAAAAAAAAGGAAAAAAAAAAAGGAAAGAAAGAAAGAAAAAATCCCGACCCAATCCCACTCTTAGCGGAAACTTGTCAGAGAATGCTCCTAAAGTCCGGGTTGCTGCTGCTGCTGCTGCTCAGTGCGTCCGCGTCCTACGAAGCCGAGCAGAATGACTCTGTGAGCCCCAGGAAAGCGCGGGTGGCAGCGCAGAACTCAGGTAACGCCGGCGCGCAGGGCTCGGAGCCGCGGTGCCTTCAACGGTCTCAGATTGCTCTGCTGCTGATTTTTCTTCTTTTTTTTTTTTTTTTTTTTTCCCTTTTTCCTTTTTCTTTAATTTATTTCCCCCCACCCTTATACACTTCCCTGCTGGCAGCACGGATGCTCCTCTCAGGATCTCCTGTAGGAGCCGGGATGCCAACCCAGGGCAGCTCCTCAAGGAGTTCCGTGCACTTTTTATCATTTTTTTTTATTATTATTATTATTCTCCTGCTTGCATGCCTCCCTCTCCCCTTCCGCTGCCCCCGGGCGTTAAATCCCCTCGGCTTTTTTTTTTTTTTTTTTTTTTTAGGAAGTTGATCAATTTTTTTGTTCTGCCACTCAGAGAGGGGAGAAGGCAGCAACCTAGAGACTGTCCCCGTCTCGGCTTGTCACAAAAAAAAAATTAAAAAAAAAAAAAAAAGCATCGGTGACATTTAACAAACTCGCTTTCACAATGGAGAAGGGGGAAAAAAATAATTAAAAAATAATAAATTAAATAATTAAAAGAAATAATAATTTGCAAAGTCTGGACTTTGCCGCTTAGATAAACTCGGAGACGTTGCCCCGGAACAAGGGGAATTAAAAAAATAAAATAAAAATCTGCTTTCCACCGCAAAGATGTTAAAGCTCCGGCTCGGCGCTCATTAACAGCCGCCTTAATTTAGATCCGCGAGGCTCTGCGGCGCTCGGAGCGGGGCGTTCGCTCCATTTGCTTTTTTGTGTTTGGTCGCCATAGGAACGCGGGCTCTCCCTCTGCCGGGGGCAATCGGAGCCCCGCGCAGCCCCAGCCCCGGGGCCGGCCGAGGGCTCGAACTGGAACCTGTTGGGAAGCCAATGACGGGGCTGCCTCGAGCTGCGGGAGGTGCTGATGAACCTGGGCCGGGGATGAATGGCCAAATATTCCTCCCTGCGGGCGCGTCAGCAGGAGCGCGGAGCGGCGAGGGGTTAACTGGGGGGGTTTATTTATTATTTTTATCAATATTATTTCTCCTTTTTTAAAAAATATTATTTCTCCCTTTTTTTGTCAATATTATTTCTCCCCTTTTTTCAATATTATTTCTCCTTTTTTTATATATTATTTCTCCTTTTTAATTTTTTTTCAATATTATTTCTCCCTTTTTTCCCCCCAATATTATTTCTCCTTTTTTTCAATATCATTTCTCCCTTTTTTCCCCAATACTATTTCTCCCTTTTTTTTTTCAATATTATTTCTCCCTCTCTTTTCCCAATATTATTCCTCCTTTTTTTTTTCCAATTTTATTTCTCCTTTTTTATTTTTTTCAATATTATTTCTCCTTTTTTTCTCCATATTATTTCTCCCTTTTTTCCCAATATTATTTCTCCTTTTTTATTTATTTTTTTAATTTTATTTCTCCTTTTTTTCCATATTATTTCTCCCTTTTTTACCCAATATTATTTCTCCTTTTTTATTTTTTTTTAAATTTTATTTCTCCTTTTTTTCCCAATATTATTTCTCCTTTTTTATTTTTTTTTCAGTATTATTTCTCTTTTTTTTTTTTTTTTTTTTTTTTTGAGTGGGAGGTGGGAGGGAGGAAATCCCGGTTCTAAAGAATTCTCTTTAGAGTCAAACTTAGCTTTAACGAGGTGTGTTCTCTCCCGGTAAATCCTCGCTTTTCCCGCACCTCGGGGTTGGATCGGGTTTTTTTTTCCAAGGAATGTCTGGTAACGCGAGCTGCAAAAAGCAGCGAAGGTGCCTCGCCCGGCCGCGGGAGGGCACGGATGTTGGGCTGGCCCAGCCAGGTTAATCCCGGCTGATTTCGGGGGCAATCATGTGGCAAATTCTGCTGATTCACTCTTCAAAGGCACCGGCTCTGCTGGGGGAGGGAGCCGGGGTTACACGGACACCAGGAGATCTCAGCACTCCAGGTTTTCCCTCCTCGCAAAGCCTGAGGAGATCTCAACACTTGGAGTTTTCCCTCCTCGCAAAGCCCGAGATCTCAGCACCCAGGGTTTTCCCTCCTCACAAAGACTGAGGAGATCTCAGCACTCAGGGTGTTCCATCCTCACAAAGATTGAGGAGGAGATCTCAGCACCCAGAGGAGTTTTCCATCCTCACAAAGCCCAAGGAGATCTCATCACTCGGAGTTTTCCATCCTCACAAAGACTGAGGAGGAGATCTCAGCACTCAGGGTGTTCCATCCTCACAAGATTGAGGAGGAGATCTCAGCACCCAGAGGAGTTTTCCATCCTCACAAAGACTGAGGAGATCTCAGCACCCAGGTTTTCCATCCTCACAGAGCCTGAGGAGGAGATCTCAGCACGCAGAGTTTTCCATCCTCACAGAGTCCAAGGAGGAGATCTCAGCACTCGAGGTTTTCCTTCCTCACAAAGCCTGAGGAGATCTCAGCACCCCAGAGGAGTTTTCCTTCCTCACAAAGCCTGAGGAGATCTCAGCACTCAGGGTGTTCCATCCTCACAAAGATTGAGGAGGAGATCTCAGCACTCAGGGTTTCCCAACCTCACAAAGCCCGAGGAGATCTCAGCACTCGAGGTTTTCCCTCCTCACAAAGCCTGAGGAGATCTCAGCACTCGAGGTTTTCCCTCCTCACAAAGATTGAGGAGATCTCAGCACTCAGGGTGTTCCATCCTCGCAAAGATTGAGGAGGAGATCTCAGCACTCGGAGTTTTCCATCCTCACAAAGATTGAGGAGATCTCAGCACCCAGAATTTTCCATCCTCATAAAGATTGAGGAGGAGATCTCAGCATCCAGAGTTTCCCATCCTCACAAGGATTGAGGAGGAGATCTCAGCTCCCAGAGTTTTCCATCCTCACAAAACCCAAGGAGGAGATCTCAGCACCCAGGGTTTTTCCATCCTCACAAAACCCAAGGAGGAGATCTCAGCACTCAGGGTTTTTTCCATCCTCACCCCTGCTCCTTCTTCAGAGGGAGTTGGGATAAGGATGTGTTGGGATTCTGGAAGTTTAGATTTTAAGATTTAAGGTTTTAACTGAATAAGAATTTAAAAGAATAAGGTTTTAAAGTGAGAATTGGGTTGGGATGGAGGTTGGGGTCCTCACCTAAGCGAGGAGCAGGGGGTGCTGCCTCTTAATCCCTGTGTGAGCCTCGATGGGGTTTGGGAGTTGGAGTTTCTGTTCTTTGGGGTGCTGGTTGTGTCTTCAGAGAATCCTGGGATTGTAGACTCCTGGATTTATAGAGCCCTGGGATTGTAGAATCCTGGGGTTGTAGAATCCTGGGGTTGTAGAATCCTGGGGTTATAGAATCATGAAATTACAGAATTACAGAATCCTGGAATGGTTTGGGTTGGAAGGGACCTTTAAAGCTCATCCCCACTATCCCAGGGTGCTCCAGCCTGGCCTTGGGCAATTCCAGGGATGAGGAATCCACAGCCTCTCTGGGCACCCTGTGCCAGGGCCTCGCTGCCCTCCAAGTAAGGGATTTCTCCCAAATACCCGACCCAAACCTCTCCTCTTCCAGCTCAAACCCATTCCCAGCTGCTCTACCACTGGGGACATAAGAAGTCGCTCTCCCGCTTTTCTCTCATCCTCTTCTCGGCACCGGAAGGGGCTCTGAGGTCTCCCTGGAGCCTTCTCCCAGCTCGATCCCATGGCAGATTTTGGAGCATCAGGGATGGTCTGGCTGTGCCTGCTTGGCCACGGTGCCGGGGCAGGATTTGGCTGTGGGATGGGATCAGTGTCCCTGTGCTGACATTCCCGTGCCTCTCTCCTGCAGCAGAGGTGGTTCGCTGCCTGAACAGTGCCCTCCAGGTGGGCTGCGGCGCCTTCGCCTGCCTGGAGAACTCCACCTGCGACACGGACGGGATGTACGACATCTGCAAGTCCTTCCTCTACAGCGCCGCTAAATTCGACACTCAGGTACAGCCAGGGCACAACCAAACCCGGCCAGGAGTGAACCAAACCCGGCCAGGAGTGAATCAAACCCGGCCAGGAGTGAACCAAACCCGGCCAGGAGTGAATCAAACCCGGCCAGGAGTGAACCAAACCCGGCCAGGAGTGAATCAAACCCGGCCAGGAGTGAATCAAACCCGGCCAGGAGTGAACCAAACCCGGCTGAGAATGAATAAAACCTGGCCGGGAGTGAATCAAACCCAGCCGAGAATGAATCAAACCCAGCCGAGAATGAATCAAACCTGGCCGGGAATGAATCAAACCCGGCCGAGAATAACCGGGAGCCGCCTTTTCATGCCCCCGACAAGCCCTGCGGGTTCTGAAGCACGTGCTGAGCGCTCCTCTCCATGCCTGCCCGGATTTAAGCTGTGCTTTGGGCAGGATTAACCCTCCCCTCCCTGCAGCCCTTCCCGCTGCTCGGCTGCTCCTCTCAGCTCCCGTTTTTTTGGCTCCGAGCGCGTCTCCAGGGCTCTTTTTTTTCCATCCGCTCCCTGCTCCGTGTGTGGAGGACTTGGCACGGAGGCTTGCGTGGGGAGGAGAGCGAGGTTTCCTCTCCAGGAGGAAATAGAAATGTTCTTCTGACAAAATCAACCTCCTGCCTGTGTGACCTGGCACTGGGCTGGGCTTTGGCTTTGGCTTGGAAGGGTTTGGGGCCGGGAGGACTCAGCCAGGTTGGGGCGTCGGGGAGATAAAATGGGGAAATGCCAAAACCCCTTTCCCTCTGTGCCCTCCTCCCAAAATTCACCGAGCCCTTTGCTCCCTGCTCCCAGGGGCAGGTTTCAAAGCCCCTAAAGGCTCTTGAGGCCTGAAGCAGAAGTGTGAAACCGCTGGCGTTCAACTGATGTTCTCGATTGAACATGATTGAATTGATTGAACTGCTCCGTGTCCGGTCCAGGCCAAAGATCCCCACTGCCCAAATCTTTTGGGAATGGGAGTTTCAGAGCAGCCCAGCTGCTGAGAGCCACAACTCTGCAAGAATTGGGGGGATTTCAGCCCCCTTCCCTGCCCAGGTCTGTAATTGCAGGGGGATAATTATCACAGGTGGAGTGCTCAGTGCTGGAGCAGTGAGGGAGGCTCTTCCAAATCCTATGCTGAGGGAATTTTTTTTTTTATTTCCCTCTAAAAATGTGAATTTTTTCCCCTCAAATGTGAGGTTTTCAGCCCTGCTAGGTTATAATTTTTAACGGCACTTAATTATATCTGAAATATGAAATAGGCACTTAATTATGTTGGAAATAATAAGCACTTAATTATATCTGAAATAATAAGCAGTTTTGGTTGAAAGGCTGCTGCCCTGCAGGTCCATGACCCTTCCCCTTCTTTTGGATTCCGTGGAATCCTGGAGCAGCTGAAGGTGTTTGGAACCCTGAGAGTCTGAGCCCAGACAATCGGATCCTTTTGGGTTTTCCCAGGACTCAAAGAGAGAGGCAGCCTTGATCTGATTGTCTCCAGAAACAGAACTTTAATAATGCAAAACAACACAAAAAAAAAATAAGGCAGAGACCATATTTGGGGCAAACACAAGGGGCCAAAAAGCTCGAGGCCAGGCTCAGCCAGGAGTATATTTGTATTTATGCATCCTGGGGTGGGTGGGGAGTTTAGGTGAGGTCTGAGGGAAGGGGAGAACAATTGGGAATATCAAAATCCCTGCACCAAAAATCAACAGAGGACCAGGCAGGCTCAGCCAGGGGTCTGAGGGAAGGGGAGAAAAATTGGGAATATTAAAATTCTTGCACCAAAAATCAACAGAGAACCAGGCAGGCTCAGCCAGGGGTCTGAGGGAAGGGGAGAACAATCGGGAATATCAAAATTCCTGCACCAAAAATCAACAGAGAACCAGGAACTCTCCAGCAACATTGGCACACTCGAAAGTGTCTAATGCTGTTAAGGATCACAATGACACAGGCTCTGACTCAGAAGGCTGACAAGACTTTGTTTATTTCTGGTGTTTTTTTTTCTTTTTTATACTATTTTATAGAGAACAATTTGATGGGTGAAAGAAAGACAAACATTGGTCAGAGCAGAGGGACAGCAAGGAGAAGTCCCTCCCAGGGAAAGGGATGTGTGCTGGTTTGAAAGCAAAACCAGTGAGACTCCCAGTCAGAGATACAATTTAATAGAAGAAGAGAGTAAAAAAGGTGAAAATAAATGGAACAATACAACCTAACACCCTGTTGGTCAGGGTGTTTGAAGCAGTCCGGAAATCCTCCTGGAGCGGAAGATGTAGTTCCGCTGGAGCAGAGATGATCCTGAGAGAGAAGGGTCCAGGGATGGTGAGAAGGGTCCAGTCTTCCTCCAGGAATCCAGATGAGATGTTCTTGTCCAAGCAGTGATTCCTGTAGAAACGTCTGGTGGCTCTTGTCTCCTCTGAGAGTCCAGTGGATAAAAGCTGCCTGTGATGTCTCAAACCCTGGATTATATCCAGGTGGGAATGCTTGGCTCCTCCCCCTGGGCAGAGCATCTCACACTGGGATGATTTCATCTTATCAGTCATGCAGTGGGTCCTTGATGGCCCATTAACCAGAGATAACTTCCTCTGGGAAGGCATTGTTGGGCTCGTTATCAGAAGATAAGGAGAACACTGCCTCACCTTGGCTCCAACGGCTCATGGGGATAGAATACATCTTTGGGCACAATTTTACATTGGAACCTAGGACAGAATGCAAACAAAGGTCAAAGTCAGGAAAACGTCTCTTGTGGACAGAAAACTCTCTGGGAAAAGAGTTCCAGAAAAAAACCTAAACATCTCAGGCACCGACCAGGGCTGCAGGTGTGAATAAGCCTGTTGCTTTTTTGCACCTCATAATGGGATTTCACAGGGGATTATTCGGGGTTTTCCACTTCCCTGGGGAAACCAACCCCTGCGGGCGTTTCTTCCTCCCGTCTGCAGGGGAAAGCTTTCGTGAAGGAGAGCCTGAAGTGCATCGCCAACGGCGTGACCTCCAAGGTGTTCCTGGCCATCCGCAGGTGCTCCACCTTCCAGAGGATGATCTCCGAGGTGCAGGAGGAGTGCTACAGCAAGCTGGACATGTGCGGCATCGCCCGGCGCAACCCCGAGGCCATCACCGAGGTGGTGCAGCTCCCAAACCAGTTCTCCAACCGGTGCGTGGGGCTGCCCCTGGAGCTTGGGGAAAGGGGTTCGTTGTCTGGGTTTGGAAAGACAAGTGTCAGCCAGGAAAAGCTGGAGTTTCCCTTGGAATGGGGAACTGTGCTGGTTTGAAAGCAAAACCAGTGGAAAAACTCCAAGTCAGAAACACAATTTAATAAGAGGAAAAGAAAAGAAAGTAAAATAGAATAAAAGTAATAGTACAAAAAACCACTGACAGAGTCAGAATACGACCTGACACCCTGTTAGTTAGGGTGGTAGTGTCAGTCCAGGTGAGATGTTCTTCTCAAAGCAGTGATTCCTGTAGAAACGTCTGGTGGCTCTTGTCTCCTCTGGGAGTCCAGTGGATAAAAGCTGCTTGTGATGTCTCAAACCCTGGATTATATCCAGGTGGGAATGCTTGGCTCCTCCCCCTGGGCAGAGCATCTCCCAATGGGATGATCTCATTCCATGAGTCATGCAGTGGGTCCTTGATGGCCCATTAACCAGAGATAACTCCTGGAGGAAGTTATCCATGAGTCAGGTGGCAAGGCATTGTTGGGCTCATTAACAGAAGATTAACAGAAGGAAAACACTGCCCCACCTTGGCTCCAAGGCTCATGGGGATAGAATACAGACCCTGGGCACAATTTTACATTGGAACCCAGGACAGGAATGTAAACCCCTCACCCCCCTGCCAAATTATAATTTTGCAATCAAGGGCTTTCAGGCAAAGATTTGGGAATAGGAATAACAGTTCTTTACTGGGAATATTAACAATACAAATGGAGTAGGAAACAAATCCACCCAACCAAACCAGCAAACAAACAAACAACAATTTTGGAGAACCCTGACAGAGTCAGAGCTACAACCTGACACCCTGTTGGTCAGGGGGTTGGGAGCAATCCCAAAGTGAGTCCTCCTGGAGTGGCAGAGGTGGCTCTGGTGGAGCAGAGATGAGAGAAAAGGGTCCAGTGGGTGAGAATGGTCTGGTCTTCCTCCAGTGTCCTCAGCCTGGGGCTCTCCCTGCTGGGCTTTGGGGTGGTGCCCTGCTCCTGCTGCCTGCAGGGATGGGAATGTCACGCTGCTGCTGCTGCTGCTGCTGCTGCCTGGCACCTTCCCCCGAGCACAGGGCTGCCCTGTCCCCGTCCTCCAAGGACAAGGGACACAGGGAGGCTTCAGGGAACTGCTGCAGTCACGCTGCAGGGACAGGGATTTCTTCCTCCAAACCCTGGAACAATCAGTGCTGAGTCTTGTGATTGGGATAAAAGGGACCTTTCCGAACTGCTGGAGTAAATAATTCTGGGGTTGGAGTGCAAGCAGAGCACTGGGCCTGGCTGTGGCCAAGGCTCAGCTCCTCTGGGGTGGCTTTGGGTGGCTCCAGGAGCGTCCCAAACCTCCAGCCCTGTCCCAGGACAGGAGTGCAGGTGATAATTACATTTTGCATTGCATCAACCAGCCTAAATTTATTCAGAGAACGGCAGAATGCCCCGAGCGGGAAAGGACCCACAAGGATTGTGGAAACCCATTTCCTGTTAGAGAAAACTCTGTTGCAGATGGGAGAAATTTTTTTCTTTTCCATCCACAAAATGGCCAAATCGGGAGGGCAAAATTGTACTGGGGGGGGGGGGGGGAGGAAAAAATGCAACTGGTGCATCTTTCCCCCAGGCAAGTTTGGAAGAGTTTTACTGGGAGAGGAGCAGGCAGCTCTGTGGGTAAAGTGATGGATTGTGGAGTCAGCAGCCCTTGGAGGGGACATGGGGACACTCGGGATGCTCCTGTGGCAGCACCGAGCCCTGGAGGTTTCCCAAGGCCGAGGGAGCTCCACCCCCAGCCCGAGGCAGAGGATATGGTGACAGGGTGAGGAACAAAAGCAGCAGGATTTCCCAGCTCCGGGAAAGCTGCGGGCTCCGGGAGCATCCTGCTTTCCCAGCCCCTGGCCCAGCAGCCAGGATCAGACTTGGCCCGGCCACCCAGGGGAAGTAGTTAAAGGTCATTGCATCTTCCTGCGAGCTCATCTCAGGGCAGGGGCAGCCGGGCAGGAAAAGCTCAGCTCAGAGCCTGGCTCAGCTCAGAGCTCAGCTCAGAGCCCAGCCCAGCTCAGAGCCCAGCTCAGCTCAGAGCCCAGCCCAGCTCAGAGCCCAGCCCAGCTCAGAGCCTGGCTCAGCTCAGAGCCCAGCCCAGCTCAGAGCCTGGCTCAGCTCAGAGCCCAGCTCAGAGCCCGGCTCAGCTCAGAGCCCAGCTCAGAGCCCAGCCCAGCTCACAGCCCAGCTCAGCTCACAGCTCAGCTCAGAGCCCAGCTCAGCTCACAGCCCAGCCCAGCTCAGAGCCTGGCTCAGCTCACAGCCCAGCTCAGCTCACAGCCCAGCTCACAGTCCAGCTCAGAGCCTGGCTCAGCTCACAGCTCAGCTCACAGCTCAGCTCAGAGCCCAGCCCAGCCCAGCTCAGAGCCCAGCTCAGCTCAGAACCCAGCTCAGCTCACAGCCCAGCTCAGCTCACAGCCCAGCTCACAGCCCAGCCCAGCCCAGCTCACAGCCCAGCTCACAGCCCAGCTCAGCTCAGCTCAGCTCACAGCCCAGCTCTGCCAGGTTCTGCGAAATTGTCCGAGCGTGGCTGGATGGGCTCTGTGCCTGGCCCTGATTTAAGCCTGGCTCAGCTTGGCTCACCTCCCCTTCAGCCCTCGCTCTCAGCCCTGCTGAGCCGGGCTCACAGCCTGGTCCTTTTGTCCTTTGACCTCACCCGACCTCCCCTGGCTGCTCCAAAGGCCGGGGCTGAGAGCTGGGAAAGGGCTTTCCATGGGAACTCTCATTTCCCTCTTCCTTCCCCTCCTCCACCTGCAGGTTGTTCTCCTCTCTGCTCCTGTGGAAAAATGTCACCGTGACCTTAAAGTGCTTAAAATAAGTTCCCCGACGTCCTTTTGGGCAGGAATCCCAGCAAACGTGGGACTGCTGCCCTTTTGTCCCAACTCTGCCTCCCTGGGAAGACGTTCCCTGGCGCAGGGAGGTGCCAGGTGCTCTGCTGGGGCTGGCAGGAGCATTCCCTGGAGGAATTCTCAGCAGGGCTGGGAATGCAGAGCATTCCTGGGATGAGGAAATCGTGCCCAGGGCTGCTGGAAGGGGGCAGAGGAAACTTTGACTGGGGTTTGGTGCACGGTGGGCTCGGCAGTGACAGCGGAGCGCGTGTCCTGAGGGTCTGTCCCCAGGGAATCCCGGGATCTGCCGGGCTTGGGCTGAGCTGCTGCTCCCAACCCTGCTCCTGCTGAGGGCTGGGCAGGGAAAGGGACAGGAGGGACAGGAGGGACAAGAGGGATGAGGGATTAAAGGGACAAGAGGGACAAGAGGGATAAAAGGGGCAAGAGGGACAAAAGGGGCAAGAGGGACAAGAGGGATAAAAGGGGCAAGAGGGACAAAAGGGGCAAGAGGGACAAGAGGGACAGGAGGGACAAGAGGGACAGGAGGGACAAAAGGGACTAAAGGGACAAGAGGGACAAAAGGGGCAAGAGGGACAAGAGGGATAAGAGGGGCAAGAGGGACAAGAGGGAAAAAAGGGACAGGAGGGACACAAGGGACAGGAGGGACAAGAGGGACAGGAGGGACAAGAGGGAATGGTGCCACAGGGGTGGATCAGTGGTGGCTCTGCCTGGAAGCAGCAGCCAGGCCAGGCTGAGATCCCGGCAGGATCTGTCGTTGCCAACATCAATTATTTTCCTTCCCAAAGCTCCAGGAGCTCGCGAGTTCAGCAGAGAGTGAATCACACCCTTTAAGCCGTTTCTACGTCTCTCAGCTCCTCGTTTTTACCTTCCTGATCCACCTGGGTCACTCCAAGCCCACTGTGCTGGCTCCCTCACCTCCCAGAGCTGGGGCAGCTGCTGGTTTGGGGCAATTAAATCAGAATTTTATTTAACCCTCCCCTGTGCCAGGGTTACAGCAACTGCTGTGGTGTGGTGACAACCAGGTTGGGCCTGGCCTTGGGAGGCCTTTCCCAGCCTTAAAAATTCTGACAACAGCGTCAGAAATCAATGCTAAACACGCTCTGGAGGTGATGCCGCAGGAGGGCTGACCTGAAACAGAGACTGGAGAGGGCTGGAGACTAAAGCAGATATTTATTAAAAGGGATTTGAGGAGGGGAGGACAGGAGCCTGGCCAGGGCTACACCCAAGGTGGACCCAAAATGGTCACAAAATGGTCACAAAATTGACCCAAAATGGACATAAAATGGTCACAAAATGGACGAACGGTCACGAGGTCTCACATTTTAATAAGTTTGGGTCCATTTGCACATTGGGGTTTCATTGTCCCATTCCAGCCCCAGGCTGTGAGGTCCCACCCTTCCTGCTCCTCCCTCAGCCACCCTGGTTGGTGCTGCTGGGCTGGAAGTTGTCCTTGGAGTGCAGCAGGAGCAGGATTTGTTTTGTGTCCCTGCTCTGTGAGGAGCTGAGTGACCCTGGGTGTGAGGCTGAGAGCTGCACCCCTGGGCAGCACAGAACCCCAAAAACACCAGAGCTCCAACCCCAGGCGCCAGATGAATTAAAAACCCCCATTTCACCACCTCAGCCTAACGAGCTCCCTGTGTCACAGATACTACAACAAGCTGGTGAGGAGCCTGCTGGAGTGCGACGAGGCCACGGTGAGCACCATCAAGGAGAGCCTGGTGGAGAAGCTGGGGCCCAACATGGCCAGCCTGTTCCACCTGCTGCAGAGCGACCACTGCGCCCAGGGCCACCCCCGCGCCGAGTTCCTGCGCAGGAGGCTCTCGGAGCCCCAGAAGCTGAAGCTGCTCCTCAGGAACCTGCGAGGTGAGGGCTCGGCCCAGGCCAAGCGCGGCTCGGCCGAACGCGCCTGAGGGCGGCTGAGGGGAGGCCCGGCACCACCAAAGCTGAGGGCTCTGCTCCAGGAGAGTGCTGCACTCCCCTAACCCCAAAAAGCCGCTGGACTTGTAGATATTTTAGCCACCCCCCTTCAAGGAGCCGGGTTTGGTTCCTCAGGGCTCCTTTAGTTCCTTCATCTTTTCCTGCTCCTCTCGGACGAGGCTTGTGTGTGGCGGTTTTCCCGCCGGCCTGAGCGGCTCCGGCTTCTTCTCTTCTCCCCACACACACACACAAAAAAAAAAAATAATCTGTTAGCTCCCCCCCTCCAAAAAAAAAAAATCTTAGTCTTAAGTAGATCCCTGCAGCCTCCAAATGTTTGGAGGTCAGGCCTCCAGGCCGCCAAATGTTTGCAGGTTTGTCCCAAAGCGTTGTGCTGACACCAGCCAGGCCTGGAGGTTGGGCGCCGAGGGGAGGAGCCGCTCCTCTCGGAAGATGCACTAAAAAAAAAACTTTGCACATCCTAAAAAATATCCCGTGGGGTTCGTGTTGTGAGTCCGTGCTGGCCACGGGCGAGCGTGGGCCTCACGTTCCTGCTCCTGCAGCGCCACGCTCAGCCCCAACCCTTCCATGTGGGGTGAACGCCTTGAAGTCAGGATTTAGCAGACTCAAGGGGTGGTTTCAGCCACCAGCACCTGGTTTTAGTCACCAGGCCCTGGTGCAAAACGAGTTCAAACCACCCCACAAACCCTAAAAGCAGGAGAGGGACGTGTCCTGTCCTGGAAAGAGGTGCCAGGCTGTGGCTGGAGCTGGTCAGGAGGTCCCGTGGTCGTGCGTTGTATTTCAAAGCTCACGTCTCTGTACTGTATTTAACCGCCTGAAGCTTTAAACCAAGCCTAACAGAAACAAAGCCTGTCTTAAGATTAGAGTATTAAAGGCCTTGCTCTAACTGTGGTATAAATAGTGCTAAAATCTGTCTGTACTGTGCATAAACCCTGCCAGAGTCTGCTTCAAAGGAGCAGAGCAGAATAACTTTACTGCCTGAAGTGAGTTTTGTAAGTCAGCTCTTTCTTTATTGTTGTTTTGTTTTTCCTGGAAGCAGCACCTCTGTCATAGTCAAGAGTTCACGTTCCACTCCGTGGCCTTTTCAGAAAGGAGGAGGGGAAAGGTTTAGGATGGGAATTGCAGGGCCAGGAAGAGCCTTTCAGAGCTAAAACTGAGGAAAAATCCGTAAAAAACCCCAGGTTCAGGCTGGTCAGTCCTGTCCCCACAGGGCTGCCAGGAGATGCACTTAGACCCGAGGCAGAGCTGCTGGGAAGTTTGGGATGATCAGATCCTTTGGGAATCTCAAAACTCCCATCAGGATTTCTGGGGAAAGGCAGGGAAAAGCCCCTGATTCTCTCCAGCTCAAGCAGGAAAGCTGGGATGAAGGCTCTGGGAGCTGCCTTTCCTCCACCCTCCTCCTCCTCAGCAGGCCCTGGGAGGAGGAGCAGAGCTGGGAGACCCCAAACCCTCTCCCCACCACAGCCAGGCTCTGCTGAGCCCAAAAATCCCCTTTGTGCTGTGGGATCCTCCAGGCCAATCCCAAATCCATCCCTCGGAGCCTCCGCCTCGATCTCGAGGAGGGATCTCTCTTTCTCATGGAAACCTGAAGCAATACAACTTTATTTTTATTTTTTTTTTAATTTTTTTTATTTAAACTTTATTTTATTTTTGTGTCGTTTGGAAAAACCACAAAGCCTTTAAAAGCAGAACTTTGCTGCTAAAATATCAAAACCAGATGCGGCGGCAGCGTTTCAGATGTCGCCGTCTTCACGAAAGGCAGCCCCAAAAGTGCTGGCAGGGAATGGGAAGCAGCCAAAAAAAAAAAGAAAAAAAAAAAAAAAATGTTGCTGACATCGGTGAAGGGGCAGAATTCGTGATTTTTTTTTTTTTTTTTTTTTTTTTTTTTTTTTGGGATAATCCTAACAGGAGCCATCCAGGGCAAGGAGGAATCAAATTCCCTCTTTCCTGAGCCAGGCAGGGGTTGAGAGGCCGACACAAAGGAGGTCAGAGATGTAGAAACCAAAAGCTTCTGGAGTATCCCGACCCTAAAATCCTAAAATCCCTGAAATTTGGGTTATATTTCGGAATTGATCCTAGGGGTACGTCCCTGGCTTCCTGTTGGGAATTCCCGCTGGGGTTTGTGCATCCAGTCCGTGCCTTTAGCTGGGAATTGGGTCACAAAAAACCTTTCCCTGGCTCGGGGCAGTGGCCAAACCCCACCTGGGAGGCTCTGCCCGGTGCTCCAGAGCTCCTCTGGGGGATCCCAAAGCTTCCCAGAGCTCCCCCAGCACACCTGGGCAGGGATGTTCCCCGCAGGAAGCGGCTCCTCCACCTGCAGCCCCAAAGCTGCTCCCCTTTGGAGCCTTGGACTTCCCAATCCTGTTGTTTTTTGGGAGCTGCCGTGGTGAAATTCCCCTTTCCAGCAGCTTTGGCTCCCCAGTGTGGGTGGGAAGAGCAGTGGGAAGATGATTCCCACTGGTGAGGTTTGCTGGGGTGCCCCAGGGAATTCCCTCCCGTGCCATCCCTGCCCCAAAGAGCCACAATTCCCAATTTTTGGAGCTGCTTTGAGGCCGTGCTGGAGCAGGGAGGGATTTGGGATCTCTCATCCCTCCTCACCTGAGCTGGGCATTCCCAGGGAAGGATTTGGGATCTCTCATCCCTCCTCACCTGAGCTGGGCTCTCCCAGGGAAGGATTTGGGATCTCTCATCCCTCACCTGAGCTGGGCATTCCCAGGGAGGGATTTGGGATCTCTCATCCCTCACCTGAGCTGGGCTCTCCCAGGGAGGGATTTGGGATTTGGAGGCTCTTCCCTCACCCTGGGAAGGATGGAAAGGTTTGGGTTTGAGGCCTGAGAGCTCCCTGGGGATGGGGAATGATCCCCAAGGTCCAGCCCAGCAATTTCACCTCCCAGTTCGTCCCTGCTTCGTTTTTTCCTCAAGTCTCCACAAGGATTTTTCTCTGGGGGGGGCAGGGAGGGGCTTCTCTGGGAAGGTTTTGCATGAGTCTGGTGGTTTGTTTGCACTTTAGACCTTTTTTTGTGCCATTATAAATCCGCCTTATTTGTATTTATAATTTAAAGAGACCTAGAAAAGGGGAAAGGGAGAGAGTTTGGGGTGGGGGGGTTGAGATTTGTTTGGGTTTTTGGGGGTTTTTTTGGGTTTTTTTGGGTTTTTTTTTTGCTGAGTACTGGAATAAACAGTGAGCATATCTGGTATATGTCCTTATTTATTGTTTCCATGCCGTTTGTAAAGCTCTGTGTGTTGTTTGAAACATATCATAGCGAGGAGAGAGAGAGAGAGAGAGAGAGAGAGAGGCGAGTTATTTTCTTCGCTTATTTTTATAATTAAAGATGCACAACGTAACGAGGCCTACGTTGGATTTCCTTCTGCCATGAAATAAAAAAAAAAAAAGTTGAATTTCAGGGTTTTTGTTTGGTCCGAGTCTTTATTGGGCTGTTGGTGGGTTTTGAAAACACAAAATGTTGGGTTCATCAGAGCTCTGCTGGCCATCCATCCCTGACCTGGGGAGAAATTTCTGTCCATCCACAATCTGGGGATAAATTTCCATTTATCCCTGACCTGGGGAGAAATTTCCATTTATCCCTGACCTGGGGATAAAATTCTCTCCCTCCACACAGCCTGTGGAGAAATTTCCATCCATCCCTGACCTGTGGATAAATTTCCATCCATCGATACCTGGATATAAATTTCTATCCATCCACAGCCTGTGGGCAGATTTCTATCCATCCCTGACCTGGGGATAAATTTTTATCCATCCCTGACCTCGGAATAAATTTCCATCCATCCCTGACCTGGGGAGAAATTTTTATACATCCCTGACCTGTGGAGAAATTAAATTTCCATTCATCCCTGACCTGGGGATAAATTTCTGTCCATCCACAGCTTGTGGATAAATTTCTGTCCATCCCTGAGCTGGGAACAAATTTTTATCCATCCCTGACTTGGAGATAAAATTCTCTCCATCCACACAGCCTGTGGAGAAATTTCCATCCATCCACAAACGGGGGATAAATTTCTGTCCATCCCTGACCTCGGAATAAATTTCCATCCATCCATACCTGGATATAAATTTCTATCCATCCCTGACTTGGGGATAAAATTCTATCCATCCAGAGTCTGGGGATTAATTTTCATCTGTCCAAGACCTGTGGAGATATTTCCATTCATTCCTGACCTGGGGAGAAATTTCTGTCCATCCACAATCTGGGGATAAATTTCCATCCATCCCTGACCTGGGGACAAATTTTTATCCATCCCTGACTTGGGGATAAAATTCTATCCATCCAGAGTCTGGGGATTAATTTTCATCTGTCCAAGACCTGTGGAGAAACTTCCATTCATCCCTGACCTGGGGAGAAATTCCTGACCATCCACAGCTTGGGGATAAATTTCTATCCATCCCTGACCTGGGGATAAATTTTTATCCATCCCTGACCTCGGAATAAATTTCCATCCATCCCTGACCTGGAGATAAAATTCTCTCCATCCACACAGCCTGTGGAGAAATTTCCATCCATCCACAAATGGGGGATAAATTTCTGTCCATCCCTGACCTGGGGATAAATTTTTATCCATCCCTGACCTGGGGATAAATTTCCATCCATCCATACCTGGATATAAATTTCTATCCATCCCTGACTTGGGGATAAAATTCTCTCCATCCAGAGTCTGGGGATTAATTTTCATCTGTCCAAGAGCTGTGGAGAAATTTCCGTCCATCCCTAACCTGGGGACAAATTTTTATCCATCCCTGACCTGGAGATAAATTAAATTTCCATCCATCCCTGACCTGGGGATAAATTTCTATCCATCCCTGACCTGGGGACAAATTTCCATCCATCCACACCTGGATATAAATTTCTATCCATCCCTGACTTGGGGATAAAATTCTATCCATCCAGAGTCTGGGGATTAATTTTCATCTGTCCAAGACCTGTGGAGAAATTTCCATTCATCCCTGACCTGGGGATAAATTTCTGTCCATCCACAGCTTGTGGATAAATTTCTCTCCATCCCTGACCTGTGGAGAAATTTCTATCCACCCACAATCTGGGGATAAATTTTTATCCATCCCTGACCTGGAGATAAATTCCCATCCATCCCTGAGCTGGGGATGAAAGCAGGACCATGCCCGGGATGACACCAGAGAGACACAAGTGAAGCAATCCTGGGTTTAGGAGTTGAATTCATCCAGATATTTTCAGTTTTGAGCTGGAATCCAAGGGATCTTTCCTCAATCTAAAGAAATCTCCCATTAAAAAAAAAAAAAAAAAAAAAAAAAAAAAGAATAAATAAATAAAATAATAATAATAAACAAACCCAAAAAGCCAAACCCAACAGATGTGGCCGGAGATCCGGGGCGGGGAGCGAATCCCAGCGCTTCTGCCGCGGCTTTGGAATCCCAGAATTGTGGAATTCCGGAGCGGTTTGGCTCGGGAGGGACCCAAAAGCCCCAGGCAGGGCCCCCTCCCACTGCTCCAGGCGGCTCCGAGCCCCTCCAGCCTTCCCAGGGACGGGGAAATCCTCCGGGAATTCCATCCCAGCCCCTCCCCACCCTCGGAGGAGCAGAACCGAGCCTTTCCCAGCCTGACTTTGGGATGCTCCCAGCTTTTATCCCGCCGGGAATTCCCAGACTGGAAAGGCCCTGCAGGGTGAAGCACTCCGGGGGTTTTTATCCCGTTTTATTATTTTGTTTTATTTTATTTTATTTTATATATTTTATTTTATATATTTTATTTTAATTTAATTTAATTTTTTATATTCTGTATTTTATATTTGATTTTATATTTTTTATTTTATTTTATTTTATTTTTTAATTAATATTTTATTTTAATTTTTATTTTATTTTATATTTTATATTTTATTTTATATATTTTATATTTTATTTTATTTTATTATTTTTTCATTTTGTTTTATTCTATATTTTATTTTATTTTATTCTTTATTTTATTTTATTTTATATTTTACTTTATTTTATTTACTTGATTTTTTATTTTATTTTATTATTTTATTTTTTATTTTCATTTTATTCTATATTTTATTTTAGATTTTATTTTATTTTATTTTATTTTATTTTATTTTATTTTATTTTATTTTATTTATTTTATTTTATTTTATTTATTTTATTTTCCCAGGAGCTCAGCACGGCTCTTGTGCCATCTGCCGACCGCCGGCTCCGCATCCCCGCAGCCCCGGAGCCTCCCCCGGCACCTCCCGCTTCCCTCCGCTCCCACCGCCGCCTCCTGCCCGGCCCCCACCCCAATTAACTCACCAGGCTTCACCCAAATACTAATTACAATCTTTAAATTAGATTAAATAATCCCGTTTAAAAAAAAAACCAAAACCAACTCCCAGCCCGCTCGGAGCGCTTTGAACCCTGCCTGGGTTTTACCCAAAACCCCAAAAATCTTCGGCTTTTCCTGCTCGCTGCCCCCTCCCCTCCCACCGCCGCCTCCTGCCCGGCCCAGACCCCCAATTAATTCACCAGGCTTCACCCAAATACTTTTATATTTTATATTTTATATTTGATTTTATATTTTTTATTTTATTTTATTTTATTTTTATATTTTATTTTTTATTTTATATTTTATTTTTTATTTTATATTTTATTTTATTTTTTTATTTTTTTATTTTTTTATTATTTTATTTTATTCTATATTTTATTTTATTCTTTATTTTATTTTATTTTATATTTTACAATCTTTAAATTAGGTTAAATAATCCCGTTTAAAAACCAACTCCCAGCCCGCTCGGAGCGCTTTGAACCCCGCCTGGGTTTTACCCAAAGCCCCCAAAAATCTTCGGCTTTTCCTGCTCGCTGCCCCCTCCCCTCCCACCGCCGCCTCCTGCCCGGCCCCCACCCCAATTAATTCACCAGGCTTCACCCAAATACTTTTATATTTTATATTTTATATTTGATTTTATATTTTTTATTTTATTTTATTTTATTTTTATATTTTATTTTTTATTTTATTTTTTATTTTTTATTTTTTATTTTATTTATTTTATTTTATTTTATTTTATTTTATTCTTTATTTTATTTTATTTTATATTTTACAATCTTTAAATTAGGTTAAATAATCCCGTTTAAAAACCAACTCCCAGCCCACTCGGAGCGCTTTGAACCCCGCTCGGGTTTTACCCAAAGCCCCAAAAATCTTCGGCTTTTCCTGCTCGCTGCCCCCTCCCCGCGGGGGCTGGAGGGGCACGGCCGGGGGGGTTTTCCCATCTTTCCCATCCTCAAATTTGGGAATTTGGAGGAGAAGCGAAGCTGCAGGTCCCGGCTGGCCAAGCAGAGGGCACTGCCGGCTCGTGGCTCGGGGGTTTGGGTCCGTCCCAAAGTCCCGGCACGGAAAAAAAATCTCTGAGGAGCAGCAGCAGCTAAAAAACTGCTCCGTGTGCTCCACCTGATTCCAACAGGTCTGGAAAAAATAAATAAAAAATAAAAATCCAGGAATAATCAGCTGGAAAATGGGGATAACAGAGCAGCGATGGAGAGCACGGGGGAAGGGCTCCAAATGGAAAAATTTTGGGGGAGGAAAGGGATGAAACGGACCCGGGAGGTGAGAGCCTGGCCCGGTTTGGGGCTCACCGCCGTGTCCTGACACCCAGCAGGGCAGGGGAGCGGCTTCTCCATGAAACTTCGCAATTTTTATCCCACGGATTCCGAAATTAAAGATTTTTTTTCCCCCCTACTTTTCCCCTTGTGTTGTTCATTAGAAAGCCCTGGGGAGCCAATCTCCTTCCCCTCATCCCCCCCGCAGCTCCTTCCCACGCCCGTTTTCTCCTCTTTTCCTTTTGTTCCGCTGATGGAAAAAGGGACAGAAAGCAGCTGGGAAGAAGCAGAGTGTGCAGAAAAAATTGAATTTCAGCAGCACCAGAGCATCCCCCAAACTCCTGCATCCACCTCCCTTCATTCCCACTGCACTCCCCGTATCCCCAGCATCAACATCCCCGTTATTCCCTCTCTCTTGACCGCTTAAAACCCCAAAATCTGCCGGGGCTGAAGCGCTGCTGATGCGGGGGGGATGCCGGCTCTCCTGAGAGGCGGATTCGAATTTCCAGAGCTTCGGATGCTCCTGATGCGCGGCAGCGATAGCGCCCGAAACCCGACACGCCGGGAGGCGCTGCCATGGAAATGTCGCGGTCCCAGCCCGGCACGGCTCGCTCCCGGCCGGCCCTGGCCCGCTCGGAGAGAGGAGTCACGGCCCCGGCAGAGCCGTAACCGGATTAATCCCCGCGCCGGGGGCAGCCGCTGCTTTCCGGGAGCTGCTCGTGGATTCCTCTCTGGTTCCTTCCCGGGAACTCCCCGGGGGCAGCTCCCTGGAGTGCTGCGGCCCGGAGCCTCGGGGAGAATTTGGGAAGGGTCTGAGCCCCTTTGGGAAGGGTCTGAGCCCCTTGGGAAGGGTCTGAGCCCACCTGGGAAGGGTCTGAGCCCTTTGGGAAGGGTCTGATCCACCTGGGATGGGTCTGAGCCCTTTGGGAAGGGTCTGAGCCCCTTTGGGAAGGGTTTGATCCCACCTGGGATGGGTCTGAGCCCCCTGGGAAGGGTCTGATTCCACCTGGGAAGGGTCTGATCCCACCTGGTATGGGTCTGATTCCATCTGGGAAGGGTCTGAGCCCCTTTGGGAAGGGTCTGATCCCACCTGGGAAGGGTTTGATCCCACCTGGGATGGGTCTGAGCCCCTTGGAAAGGGTCTGAGCCCCCTGGGAAGGGTCTGATTCCATCTGGGAAGGGTCTGAGCCCCTTGGAAAGGGTCTGAGCCCCCTGGGAAGGGTTTGATCCCACCTGGGATGGGTCTGAGCCCTTTGGGAAGGGTCTGACCCCCTTTGGGAAGGGTCCGAGCCCCTTGGGAAGGGTCTGAGCCCCTTGGGAAGGGTCTGAGCCCCTCGGGAAGGGTCTGAGCCCCTCGGGAAGGGTTTGATCCCTCCAGGACGCCGCTGGGAAAACCCCAGAAAGGCTTTAGGGATGCCCAGCAGGAGGTTTTGGCCCGGGAGCACCTGCGAGGCGCTTTAGGAGCCTCATCCAAGCCTCTGGATGCTCCAGGGGCCGCCTGCCAGAGAGAGGGGGCTGGGTGGGATCTGTGGGGTCTGTGGGGTCTGTGGGATCTGTGGGATGTGTGGGATCTGTGGGATCTGTGGGATGCACAGGAAGGGCTGGATGGGATCTGTGGGATGCTCTGGGGAGGGCTGGATGGGATCTGTGGGAACTGTGGGATCTGTGGGATCTGTGGGATGCACGGGAAGGGCTGGATGGGATCTGTGGGATGCTCTGGGGAGGGCTGGATGGGATCTGTGGGATCTGTGGGATCCGTGGGATCTGTGGGATCTGTGGGATGCCCAGGAAAGGCTGGGTGGGATCTGTGGGATCTGTGGGATGCCCAGGAAAGGGAACAGGGGCAGCCACACGACCCCAAAGCCATCCCAGGACACCGATCCCTCCCCGGCCGCGGTGAAAATCCATTTTCCATCCCCTCAACCCAGCCGGTGCCGCGTCTGCCCGCGGCTCCCCAGCGCCGAACGCAGCCCGTCCATTAATCCCGGAGTCATTAGGGGCGGATAAAGCCACTTCCCCCAATCCCTTCCTGCTCGTCTCGATCCCAGCCAAGCATTTCACCTTGGCGCCGGCAGCGAGCCGAGGTGTAAAATTACCCCGGCGGGCACCGGGAAAGGGCCGGGATGCGCTCCCGGGGTGCGCCAGGAGCAGGGAAACCGCGGGAGGGCAGCGGCGGGATGGGGATCCAACTCCAGGAGCCGGGGATGGGGGAAGGAGCTGCAGCCTCGTTCCTCTGCGGGGAGGCGCTGGGAGGTTTTGGGGTGTGGGCTGCGATTGTCCTAAAATGGCAAAAAAAAAAAAAAAAAAAAAAAGGGGGGGGGGGGAATGGCAAAAAAATGCAAAAAAAAAAAAAAAAAAAGCAGGCGAAAATGGGGGGGCGGGGGGGAAGGTAAAAAGAAGCAGAAAAGAAAAAAAAAGGTAAAGAGAGGCAGAAAAGAGAAAAAAAAAAGGTAAAAGAGGAAAAGAGGGAGAAAAGAAAAAAAAAGGTAAAAAGAGGCAGAAAAAAAAGGGTAAAAAGAGGCAAAAAAAAGTAAAAAGAGGCAGAAAAGAAAGAAAAAGGTAAAAAGAGGCAGAAAAGAAAGAAAAAGATAAAAAGAGGCAGAAAAGAAAAAAAAGGTAAAAAGAGGCAGAAAAAAAAGGTAAAAAGGGGCAGAAAAGGGAAAAAAGGTAAAAAGAGGCAGAAAAGAAAAAAAAGATAAAAAGAGGCAGAAGAGGAAAAAAAAGGTTAAAAGCGGCAGAAAAAAAAGTAAAAAGAGGCAGAAAAGAAAGAAAAAGGTAAAAAGAGGCAGAAAAGAAAAAAAAAAAGGTAAAAAGAGGAAAAAAAAAGGTAAAAAGAGGCAGAAAAGAAAAAAAAAGGGGGGGCAAAAAAATAAATAAAAGAAAAAAATAACCAAAATAACCAAAAAGAGCATCTCAGAGGAGAGTGTAAGAGGAGAGCAAACACCGAGCGGGGCCCGGGCTTCCCGCAGCAGAGGGATTCAGGATTCAGGAATTGCTGCATTCAGGGGATGCTGAGCCCCGAGCCTGAAACCGCCCCGGGGAGAGGAGCCCGGTGATTCCCGGGGTGCCACCGCTCCCAATTCCCGCTTGGCGCTGGAGCACAGGGATCACCGAGAGGCCTGGCCTGGGAAAAATCCCTTCCCCGGGGAGCCCAGAGCGGGGATGTCCGGGAACCACCGGGAGACCAACGGGGCTGGGAGCGCTGCCGGGATTTTCCCGGGAATCAATCCCGAGGCTCCCGGCGCTTTTCCCCTTGGAGCCGCTGTATTTCTTTTTCCCCTTCCTGTTGCAGCCCCTCGCTTCCTTCGGGCCGGGTTGATTTATTTATTTATTCAGCCTCCCCTCCCGGGCCGGCTCGGCTCTCCGGGCTCTGTCAGGGCCATCAGCGAACACCGGCCCCTCGGCCCGGCCAGGAATTTTAATTGAAATGGTCGCTGATAAGGGCCAGAGTCACCCCGCAGCCCCCGGGGGCTCCCCAGGACCTGGGAATCACAAGCGATGAGCTCGCAGCGTTGTTCAAGCTCTTGAGAGAGGAACACTGACATGAAATCTCCCGGAGTCCTCACAGCAAAAGCTCGGAAAGCGCTTGGAGGAGTGGCTGAAGCGCTCAAAAAGAGACAAGCGCAGCGTTTTGGAGAGTTTCTGCCCTTTCTTCTTGCGGCGTTGAGAGGAAAAACACGATTAGTATCAGTATATACTGATTTTTTATCAATAAGATCCCTCACGAAAAGATCCCTCACAAAAAGATCCATTGTCGATTCTAAAGTAATTTTTTATTTTTCTTTTATCTTACGGATCTCCGAAGGCGATTCTCACAAGTCTAAAAACGGCAGCACGAATCCTCATCAAAGCTAAATCGAAGTTGCTGGCGGTGGCGAGCAAAAATTTCACAAAAATAACAATTTCACAACCCCACCCCAAATCCATCGGGGTGCCCTGGGGGTGCACGGCCGAGGAGCGAAGCGCCAGCTCGGCACTGGGACAAACTGGGAGGGAACTGGGGCCCGGAGCTGTCCCCGCGTCCCCTCCCCTCCCCTCCGGCAGCAGCTTGGTGGTCCGCGCTCCTCCTTTATCAGCGCTTATCTGCCTAATGCGACCTTAATGGAGCTCAAATGGATCTCGATTTGTTTTATTGCGGCTCAGCCCCAAAGCCCGGCACCCCCTCCCCTCCCCTCCCCTTCCCTCCCCTCCTCCCCGCCGCCCTTGTTTTGGAAACACGCCGGGAAAAGGGAGAGGGGAGCAGGGAGAGCCCTCCCGGGACCGTCCCTCCTGCTCCCCGCGACCCCCGGGGACCCCCTCACCGCACCGGGGGCTGCTCCCTCCTCCGGGAGGCTCCGAGCGGGGAGCGGGGCTGGGCTGGCAGCGCTCTGGGTGCCCTCCCCGTACCCGGGAGATGCTGCCCACGCCCTTCTCGGTCAGGGACATCCTCAACCTGCGGCGGCCGGAGGTGCCCGAGGGGCCCCGCGCAGCCCCCGCCGGGCAGGAGCAGCCGCGGCCGCGTAAGTGCCCGCGGGACCCCTCCGCGGAGGAAGGAAACACCGGGAGGGGGGCCCGCGGAGCCGCTTTTCCATCCCCAGCGTCCTGATCCCGCTCAGTTTCCTCCTTTTCCTCTTTTTTTTCCTTTTTTTCCCCTCCCTCCGCAGCGTTTTTCGGGCATCCCCGGTGCGCCCCCCGCGCATCCCGGGGAAAACGGGGAGGTCCGGGTGGGGTGGATGGAGCTGTGGGGTGGATTTGGGGTGTTGAGGGTTTTTTTTTTTTTCCTGTCACCCTCGCGTGGCGCTCCCTGAATCCCGGCCCCGGGAGCGCGGAGGATTCCCGAGCCTGGGGGGGATCGGAGCAGCTAAAAATCCCAAAAAAATTGTTCCTTCTGCTGCGGTTCCCCTGAGCGGGGAGAGCAGAGCCGGGCTCAGCAGAGCCGGGCTCAGCAGAGCCGGGCTCAGCAGAACGGGGCTCGGCCGGGGAGCCCGGGGACGATCCTGTTCCCCTTCCAGCATCCCCTGGAATTCCCGAATTCCCAGCCCGAGCTGGATCCGATCCCGGCCGCTCCTCTGCAGCACAAAAAAAATCCCAAACAAATCAGAAACTCCCCCCAAACCGCCGAGCGCTCTCAGGTTTAACGATTTGCTCTCTTTCGCTCTCAGCCCCCTGGAGTCGCTTGGGTTTTGGGGTTTGGGTTTTTTGGGGGGGCTGGATTTTTCGGGGCTTGTTTGTTTGTTTGTTTGTGTTTGTTTATTTTATTTTTTTGTTTTGTTTGTTTGGGTTTTGATGGATTTTGGGGGGTTTTTTTGGGTTGGCTTTTTTTTTTTTTTTTTTTGTGTGTGTGTGTGTGGTTTTTGGTGTTTTGGGGGGGCTTTGTTTTGGCTTCTTTGGCCGAAATTCAGGGAAATGTGGGATTCTCCTCTCCCGGATCCTGCCGGAGCTCTGGATTCCATCCCTGCCGAGCAGGACGGTGGGGAAAAGGGGATTTGGGCTCTGGAAAACTCCAACCTGCTGTGCGCCCGCCTTTCCTTGTGTCCCTCAGACACAAACGGTGGCAGCCCCAAAACATCAGAGCGGGGAGGGAAAAAAGAGATTTTATTCCGAATTCGTGTAACAGCCTAATTCTGGGAAGAAGAAGAAGAAGGGAAAAAAAAAAAAGAAAAAAAAAAAAGGGATTTTGTTGAATTTTCAATAAACATCCCAATTAATATGAAAATTCATATTAAATTTATCAATATCACCCCTATCTCTCTGAAGTCTCAGCCCTTCTCCGCCCTATTCCCAACGGGAGCCATCCCCGATTCCATCCCTGCCTCGGAACCCCCTCCCGCTGCCCGCAGCGCCGCTCTCGCCTCTGACTCCGCTTGGGTTTTGTTCTTTTATTTTTTTCCCTCCTCCCCTCTGCAGGGAAATCTCAGCTCCTTCCCCCGACCTTGGATGCCTCGGAGCAGCGCCGGGAGCGCCCGGGCGGGCAGCGGCAGCGACGGAAACCTCGAGTGCTCTTCTCTCAAGCTCAGGTGCTGGAGCTGGAGCGGCGCTTCCAGCGGCAGAAATACCTGTCCGGACCCGAGAGGGAGCAGCTGGCTGGGCTCCTGCACCTCAGCCCCACGCAGGTGAAGATTTGGTTCCAGAACCGGCGCTACAAGAGCAAGAGGCAGCGGCAGGAGCGCTGCCCGCGGCCGGCGCTGCCCGCGCTGTCCCCGCGCACGGTGGCGGTGCCGGTGCTGGTCAGGGATGGCAAACCCTGCTTGGGGAGCTCCGGGTTTTTTCCAGCTCCCTCTGGAATTCCAGGTGTTTTTTCCTGCTGGGGTAGCGGAGCTTTAGGGGCGGGGTACGGGCGGGGGTGCCCCGCGGTGTCCCCAAGTGCCACCCCCGGAGGTGAGCGGCGGCAGCTCCCGGTGGTGCCCGCGGGGATCAGCGCGGGGAGCTGCGGATGAGCGCGGAGGAGGCACCGGGAGCCGAGCGCTGCCGGGCACCGGAGCCAAACCCCGCGGGTTTCTGCCCAGCCCGGACCGCGGGATAATCCCGGGATGAGAGAGAGAGAGGGGGACGGTGCCACAGCAGCGCGGAGACTTTGGGCACGCGGCAGTTGTAAATTATTTATTGTTCAACATCATTGTTATTTGGAGTCTGGCCCCTCCTGCTCCCGAGGGATTTCACCAGGACTTCGCTTTTCCTTCCTCAGGATAACTGGGAAACAGGGCCCGCGCACATCCCTCTGCCTTTTTTTGCTTTTATTTTATTTTTTTTAATTTTATTTTATTTTAATTTAATTTAATTTTTTATTTTTATTTTTATTTTTTATTTATTTTTATTTTTATTTTTATTTTTATTTTTATTTTTATTATTTCTATTTTATTTTTATTTTTATTTTTTTATTTAATGCTTTGAGTTCCTATCATTTCTAGATTTCTTTCTGGTTTGCTTTTCTTAATAACTCCCAGCACAGGTCTCGATTTCTGCCTTTATTATGAATCTTATTGTTACTATTATTATTATTATTATTATTATTTGATATTATTTGCAAATAAAAACAAACGGGTGAGGTGGTGTTTGCGCTCCCTCGGTCATTCCTCACTTTGCGTTTTGAATTTCCCCATCCGCGATTCGCGCCTGAGCATCCAAACCTGAGCTGAAGAAACGCAAAAATCCAATCCAATCCTGATAATCCAGGAAAAAAAAAAAAATAAAATCACCTTGCAGTCCGAGTCTGGGAATTCCCGAGGTTTAACCGCTCCAAGGTTTTGTTCCCGCTCCGTTCCCGACAGCTCCGTACCCTGCGGCCTTTGGGAGCAGCCTGGCGGGGGTGATGGAAGCTTTACCGCTGATCCCGGTCAGCCCCGTCCCGAACGGGGCATCCCTGACAGCGGGATCCAACCGGGATCCAACCGGGACATCCCTGACACCGGGACATCCCTGACAGAGGGACCAAACCGGGATCCAACCGGGATCAAACCGGGACACCGGGATCAAACCGGGACCAAACCGGGATCAAACCGGGATCAAACCGGGACACCGGGACCCAACCGGGATCAAACCAGGATCAAACCGGGATCAAACCGAGACATCCCTGACACCGGGACATCCCTGACACCGGGACCAAACCGGGATCAAACCGGGATCAAACCGGGACATCCCTGACACCGGGATCCAACCGGGATCAAACCGGGACACCGGGATCAAACCGGGATCAAACCGGGACACTGGGATCAAACCGGGATCAAACCGGGATCAAACCGGGACAGCCCCCGGCAGGTTCATCCTGCGGCTCCAGGGCTCTGGAATCGCTGCCCCTCCCCTCCCCTCACCCACCCGCGCTCGCTCCGGGATCCCGCCCCGCCCTGGAGCAACCGCGGGGCTCCACTGGGAATTCCCTCCTCCCTGCAATTCCACAGGGAATTCCCTTTTCCCTGCAATTCCACAGAGAATTCCCTCCTCCCTGAAGTTCCACAGGGAATTCCCTCCTCCCTGAAGTTCCACAGGGAATTCCCTTTTCCCTGCAGTTCCACAAGGAATTCTCTTTTCCCTGCAGTTCCACAAGGAATTCTCTTTTCCCTGCAATTCCACTGGGAATTCCCTTCTCCCTGCAATTCCACAGGGAATTCCCTCCTCCCTGCAATTCCACAAGGAATTCCCTTTTCCCTGCAATTCCACAGGGAATTCTCTTTTCCCTGCAGTTCCACAGGGAATTCCTTTTTCCCTGCAGTTCCACAGGGAATTCCCTTCTCCCTGCGCTGGGAATTCCCTGGGATCCCAGTGCACGGGCTCACCTGGAATCCCCAAGAACGCGCAGAGTTTCCCTTGGAGGTTCGGCAGCGAAGCGAGGAAATCCCAGGAAAAGCAGGAACCGGGAAGGAAAGGGAATCGCTTCCCTCAGGGAAAAAAAACCACTCCTGGGAATGGGAATGGTGGGAGCTGGAGGAGCTCTGGGCAAAGCCCTCAGGGACGGGCTGGGGTTGTCGGGATTGTCGGGATTGTCGGGATTGTCGGGATTGTCGGGATTGTCGGGATTGTCGGGATTCAGACTCGACGATCCCCGTGGGTCCCTTCCCGATCCCTTCCCAGCTCTTCTCGAAATTCCCTTTCTCCGCCCAGCCCGCTCCCGTTGGAGCCCCTGAGCTTTCCCCCCGAGCTCAGGGGGATGATTCCCCAACCCGAAGAAGGAAAAAAAGGGGCTGGAAAAGTTTGGGAATTTGGGGTTCGCACAACCCGCTGGCGGCTCGGGGGGGCTGTTGCCAAACACGGCCTGGAAAATCAACAAAGTCCGCGGGGAATTGGAGGGAAACCTTTTGTTTCAATTTTAAAGGTAAAAAAAAAAAAAAAAAAAAAAAAAAAATTATTAACAAACCAACCAAACCCCACGCCCGGGCTTTGCGGCTGAAGGGGGCTGGGTTTGGGAATAAAAAAAAAAAAAAAAAGGGATCGGTGCTGATATTCCAGCGGGAAAAGGAGTTGGGAGACGACCGAGCTGGAGGGGGTCACGGATAATAAATTCGTATTTGGTGATTTCCAGATTTATTTCAATGCCCGCGGTGCCCGGGGGATTCTCCTCGTCCCCACCACCGCAGCTCCCACAGGAGCTTCCCCAGGAGGTGGATTGGGCCGAGGTGAATTTTTAACCCCGTGTTCCCCACATCTGGGGGGGTTCCGAGGCTGTTCGGGTTTTTTTTCCCAAACAGAAGCTCGGGAAGAACAGCCAGAAAGAAATCAGATCCCCAGGGAAGGGCCTGTCCCAGCAGGACAGGCTCCGCTCGTGGTATTTTTCTGGATTTGGGAAGGGTTTGCTCCTTTTGGGTGCCCGAGACTTTGTTGTGAAAGGTGTTGGGGCTTCTTCAATGAATTGAGGGATTAGCGCGAGGTTCAGGCTTAAACTTTCAGTCTTTTCCAGGCCAGGATTTGCCTCTGGGGCTGCTCTGCCCGGCTTTTAAATCATCCCCGAGCTCTCTTTGCAAAGCCGACAAAAGCGTCTTGGACATTTTCCCCCGTTTTCCGACACGCTCAGAGCGCGCCGGAGGGGAGGAGTTTGGGGGAAACCCTCAAAATACATTAAAAAAAAAAAAAAAACCCACCCAAGCCTTTGATTTCTCCGCGTTTCCCCCTGAGAGCAGCGTTTTCCCAAAGAGCTCGGGGATGGAAATCATTCCCAGGAGCGCGGGTGATGGAGGCGATGGAAGCAGAACATCCTCCGAGGATGCTCTCCCAACCGAAACCCAGCCTGGGCTCCTTCTGATCCCAAAATCCACATCCTTCTCCTCCAAGCGGGGCGGGATTTGTGAACAAAAAAAAGCGAGGAGGGCACCGAGGGGCGGCCGGGACCCCGCAAACCCGCGGGGAGGGAACTGCCCGAGCAGGAGGGCGAAGGCAGCGGCCCCAAAGCCGAGCCACGGGCGAAGGGCGTAGACCGTGCCAGGCTCTCCAATCAGCCCCGGGGAGGTTTGGCTGGGGCCGGATAAATGCGGGGCCGGACCGGGCGGGGATGCAGCGAGCCCCGGGCAGCGGCAGCAGGAGCGGGGATGAGCGGCGGGGCTCGGCCGGGAGCCGGGCAGAGCTCGGCCCGCAGCGCCCCGGCCATGAGCGGCACCCCCGGGGCAGCCCCGCAAGCCCGGCCCGGTTCGGCACGGCCCAGAACCTCCTTCCTGATCCAGGATATCCTCCGGGAGAGGCCCGAGCGCGGCGGCAGCGCGGGGAAGGCGGAGCTGGCAGAGGCCGGCCAGGAGGGCAGCGCAGCCCCGGGACCCCCGGCCGGGGAGCCGCATCCACCGGGAGGAGCCTCGGGGGCACCGCGGGGACCGGAGACAGGTAACGGGGGGAGCGGGGATGGCTGGGCCGGGGGCGGGGGTGGAGCGGGAATGGGTCAGGAATGGGTCAGGGAATGGGTCAGGAATGGGTCAGGGAATGGGTCAGGAATGGGTCAGGAATGGGTCAGGAATGGGTCAGGAATGGGTCAGGAATGGATCAGGGAATGGGTCGGGAATGGGTCAGGGAATGGGTCAGGAGTGGCTGTGCTTGGGACAAGGAACGGGTCAGGAATGGGTCAGGAATGGGTCAGGAATGGGTCAGGAATAGGTTCGGAATGGGTCAGAGAATGGGTCAGGAGTGGCTGTGCTTGGGACAAGGAATGGGTCGGGAATGGGTCGGGAATGGGACAGGAATGGATCAGGGAATGGATCAAGAATGGGTCAGGGAATGGGTCAGGAATGGATCAGGAGTGGCTGTGCTTGGGACAAGAAATGGGTCAGGAATGGGTCAGGAATGGGTCAGGAACGGGTCAGGAATGGGTCAGGGAACGGGTCAGGGAACGGGTCAGGGAACGGGTCAGGGAATGGGTCAGGAATGGGTCGGGAATGGGTCGGGAACGGGTCGGGAACGGGTCGGGAACGGGTCGGGAATGGGTCAGGAATGGGTCAGGAACGGGTCAGGAATGGATCAGGGAACGGGTCGGGAATGGGTCGGGAATGGATCGGGGAATGGGTCGGGAACGGGTCGGGAACGGGTCGGGAATGGGTCAGGAATGGGTCGGGAATGGGTCGGGAATGGGTCAGGAATGGGTCAGGAACGGGTCGGGAATGGATCAGGGAACGGGTCGGGAATGGGTCGGGAATGGATCGGGAATGGGTCAGGAACGGGTCAGGGAATGGATCAGGGAATGGGTCAGGAATGGATCAGGAACGGGTCAGGGATGGGTCGGGAACGGGTCAGGAATGGGTCAGGAATGGGTTGGGAATGTCTGAGCTCGGGTCAGTCACGGGGCAGGATCCAGCCCCCGCTGCTGGATCCCAACACACTCGGGTTAAACTCCGGGAACACCGGAGCTGGAGCGGGGGGACAAAAAGGATTTCACCGAGTGCGGGACCTTGGGATTTGGGACACTCCCGCAGCACTGGGAAACCTCCCTTTGGTGGGGGGGTTATCCTATCCCGGCTCATCCTGCCAGGGGATGTCATCCCGTTCTGTTCCATTCCTATTGCATTTGGGGATTTTATTCCAACCTACCCCGTTCCCATTCCCGTTCCCATTCCCGTTCCCATTCCCGTTCCCATTCCCGTTCCCATTCCCGTTCCCGTTCCCATCCCCATCCACCCCTCGGGTCTCTGTTCCCACGGAATTCGGGAGGATCTGAATCAAACCCCCGTGCGCCTCTCACACCATCCAACTGAAACATTCCCAAGGGAACAGGAATTATTTCCTCTCTGGAAGGGGTAAAACCCGGAGATTTTGGCTTTTCCAAGCAGCAACTTTTTGCCTGAGGATTTTTTTCCCGAGTGGGGATTTATTTCCTGAGAGGGAATTTATTTCCCAAGTGGGAACTTTTTTCCCGAGTGGGATTTTTTCCCGGGTGGGAATTTATTTCCCGAATGGGATTTTTTTCCTAAGTGAGACTTTTTTGCCTGAGTGAGGACTTTTTATTTGAGTGGGATTTTTTTTTCCTGAGTGGGAATTCATTTCTGAGTGGCGACTTTTCTTCCCAAGTGGGAAATTTTTTCGCCCGAATGGGAATTTATTTCTGAGTGAGGATTCATTTTCCGAGTGGGGATTTTTTTTTCCCAAGTGGGAATTCATTTCTGAGTGGAAATTCATTTCCCGAGTGGGGATTTTTCTTCCTGAGTGGGAACTGATTTGAGTGGAGATTCATTTCCCGAGTGGGAATTTTTTTCCCGAGTGGGGATTCATTTCCCGAGTGGGGATTTTTCTTCCTGAGTGGGAACTGATTTGAGTGGGGATTCATTTCCCGAGTGGGATTTTTTTTCCCGAGTGGGAATTTATTTCTGAGTGGAAATTCATTTCCCGAGTGGGGATTTTTTCTTCTTGAGTGGGAATTTATTGCTGAGTGGGGAATTTTTTTCCCGAGTGGGAATTTATTTCTGAGTGGAAATTCATTTCCCGAAAGGGGATTTTTTTCTTCCTGAGTGAGAATTTATTTCCTGAGTGGGAATTTTTTTCCCCGAGGGGGGGATTCATTTCCCAAGTGGGAATTTTTTCCCAAGTGGAAATTAATTTCTGAGTGGGGATTCATTTCCCGAGTGGGAATTTTTTCTTCCTGAGTAGGGATTCATTTCCCGAGTGGGGATATTTTCTTCCTGAGTGGGAATTTATTTTCCAAGTGGGAATTATTTTTTTTTCCCGAGTGGAAATTCATTTCTGAGTGGAAATTAATTTCCCGAGTGGGGATTTTTTCTTCCCGAGTGGGCATTTATTTCTGAGTGGAAATTCATTTCCCGAGGGGGATTTTTCTTCCTGAGTGGGAACTGATTTGAGTGGGGATTCATTTCCCGAGTGGGGATATTTTCTTCCTGAGTGGGAATTTATTTCCCAAGTGGGAATTATTTTTTTTCCCGAGTGGGAATTTTTGCTTCCTGAGTAGGGATTGATTTCCCGAGTGGGAATTTTTGCTTCCTGAGTAGGGATTGATTTCCCGAGTGGGAATTTTTGCTTCCTGAGTAGGGATTCATTTCCCAAGTAGGAATTTTTTGTCCGAGGGGGGGATTCATTTATGAGCAGGGATTCATTTCCCGAGTGGGAATTTTTTCCCCGAGTGGAAATTAATTTCTGAGTGGGGATTCATTTCCCAAGTAGGAATTTTTTGCCCGAGTGGGAATTTTTTTCCCCGAGCGGGGGAGATTCATTTCCCAAGTAGGAATTTTTTGCCCTAGTAGGGAATATTTTTTTTCCACGCCGCTCATTCCCGACTCTCCCCTCCGCAGCCCCGCCGCTGGAGCCGCCCCCGCGGGCCCCCCGGCAGGGGAAGCGCTCCCGAGCCGCCTTCTCGCACAGCCAGGTGATCGAGCTGGAGCGCAAATTCAGCCGCCAGCGGTACCTGTCCGCCCCCGAGAGAGCTCACCTGGCCCGGCACCTGCAGCTGACCGAGACCCAGGTGAAGATCTGGTTCCAGAACAGGAGGTACAAGACCAAGAGGAAACAGGGGCTGGCCGGCCTGAGCCGCACGGACTCGCGACAGGAGGCGCCGGAATTCCCGGGAATGTCGCTGCTGGCGCTCAGGGGAGCCTGGCCCTACCTGCCCTGCCTGTACTACGTCAACTCCTGGAGCCCCTCCTGGTAGAAATGGCTTTTTTTGGGGTGGAAAATGTCATTTTTTTCCTGAAATCTGGGATTTTTTTTTCCTTAAATCTGGAATTTTTTTCCCCTAAATCCAAAGGGGAAGGGATTTCAGTGACAGGGCTTTGTAGTGGCAGCAGAAAATTCTCTCCTCACTAACACTGAAATATTGAAGAGAAAGCCCCAAATTTGATTGCAGTGCTCTGGGGATTCCCAGGGATTCTGTGATGATCCCATCCCTGGAAGCATCCCCAGGAAGCACCAGAATTCCCGGGAATGTCACTGCTACCTGCCCTGCCTGGGCTACGTCAATTCCTGGAGCCCCTCCTGGTAGAAACGGCTTTTTTTGGGGGTGGAAAATGTCCGGTTTTTTCCTGAAATCTGGGAAATTTTTTTCCTTAAATCTGGAAATTTTTTCCCTGAAACCTGGAAATTTTTTTCCTGAAATCTGGAGGGGAGGGATTGCAGTGACAGGGCTTTGTAGTGGCAGCAGAAAATTTTCTCATTTCTAACACTGAAATAACTGAAAAAAGACCCCCAGATTTTTAATTGCAGTGCTCTGGGAATTCCCAGGGATTCTGTGATGGCCCCATCCCTGGAAGCATTCCTTAAATCTGGGAATTTTTTCCTGAAATCTGGAGGGGAGGGATTTCAGTGACGGGGCTTTGTAGAGCAAGCAGAAAATTCTCTCATTTCTGAAAAATAACTGAAAACAGAGCCCCAGGATTTAATTGCTCTGGGGATTCCCAGGGAATCTGTGATGATTCCATCCCTGGAAGCATTCCTTAAATCTGGATTTTTTTTTCCTGAAATCTGGAGGGGAGGGATTGCAGCCACAGTGTTTTGTAGTGGAAGCAGAAAATTCTCTCATTTCTGACACTGAAATAACTGACAAAAGAGCCCCAGATTTAATTGCTCTGGGGATTCCCAGGGATTCTGTGATGGTTCCATCCCTGGAAGCATTCCTTAAATCTGGATTTTTTTTTTTTTTCCTTAAATCTGGAATTTTTTTCCCCTAAATCCAAAGGGGGATGGATTTCAGTGACAGGGCTTTGTAGTGGAGGCAGAAAATTCTCTCATTTTTAAAAAATAACTGAAAACAGAGCCCCAGGATTTAATTGCTCTGGGGATTCCCAGGGAATCCGTGGTGGCCCCATTCCTGGAACCAGATCCAGGCTGGATGGGGTTTGGAGCTGAGGGCACCTGGCACTCCCAAGTCCTTCCTGGCAGAAATGGCTTTTTGGAAGTGGAAAATCTCCGGTTTTCCCTTAAATCCAGAGGGGAGGGATTGCAGTGACAGCGTTCTGTAGTGGCAGCAGAAAATTCTCTCCTAAATTACTCTGAAATATTGAAAAAAAGCCCCAAATTTGATTGCAGTGCTCTGGGGATTCCCAGGGATTCTGTGATGGTTCCATCCCTGGAAGCATTCCTTAAATCTGGATTTTTTTTTTTTTCCTTAAATCTGGAATTTTTTTCCCCTAAATCCAAAGGGGAAGGGATTTCAGTGACAGGGCTTTGTAGTGGAGGCAGAAAATTCTCTCATTTCTAAAAAGTAACTGAAAAAAGAACCCCAGGATTTAATTACTCTGGGGATTCCCAGGGATTCTGTGGTGGTTCCATCCCTGGAACCAAATCCAGGCTGGATGGGGTTTGGAGCTGAGGGCACCTGGCACTCCCAAGTCCTTCCTGGCAGAAATGGCTTTTTGGAAGTGGAAAATCTCCGGTTTTCCCTTAAATCCAGAGGGGAGGGATTGCAGTGACAACGTTCTGTAGTGGCAGCAGAAAATTCTCTCCTAAATAACTCTGAAATGAGCTGAAAACAGCCCCAAATTTAATTGCTCTGAGGATTCCCAGGGAATCCGTGGTGATTCCATCCCTGGAAGGGCCCAGATCCAGGCTGGATGGGGTTTGGAGCTGAGGGCACCTGGCACTCCCGACTCCTTCCTGGCAGAAATGGCTTTTTGGAAGTGGAAAATCTCCGGTGCTCTCCTTTAAATCCACAGAGGAGGGATTTCAGCAGCACCTTCAAAAATCTCTCACCTGCAACATTGAAACGACCAAAGGAAAAAAAAACCAAAAATAAATCCCAAAACTTTAATTCCACTTAATTTAAAAAAAGAAATCCTGTTCAGATAAAACCAGCTCTGGGTTTCTCCCTGGTTTGGGCCCCGCTCCCTCCTTTGTGGGGTCCTTTGGAATAAAAGCTGCAGGATCTGTGCTGAGAACGAGCTGCTTCCGAGGGTTTTTATCCCAAGTTTGGGGTTTTTATCCCAAGCTTGGGGTGTTTATCCCGGATTTGGGGTGTTTATCCCGGATTTGGGGTTTTTATCCAGGGTTTGGGGTTTTTATCCTGAATTTGGGGTGTTTATCCTGGGTTTGGGGTGTTTATCTTGGGTTTGGGGTTTTTCTCCCAGGTTTGGGGTTTTTATCCTGAGTTTGGGTTTTTTTCTCCCAGGTTTGGGGTGTTTATCCCAGGTTTGGGGTTCTTGTCCCAGGTTGGGGTTTTTATCACGGGTTTGGGGTGTTTATCCTGGGTTTGGGATTTTTCTCCCAGGTTTGGGGTGTTTACCCTGAGTTTGGGGTTTTTATCCCAGGTTTGAGGGTTTTGTCCCAAGTTTGGGGTTTTTCTCCCAGGTTCGGGGTTCTCCTCCCAGGTTTAGGGTTTTTATCCCGGGTTTGGGGTTTTTATCCCGGGTTTAGGGTGTTTATCTTGGGTTTGGGGTGTTTATCTTGGGTTTGAAATTTTTCTCTCAAGTTTGGGGATTTTACCCTGAGTTTGGGGTTTTTATCCCAGGTTTGGGGTTTTTCTCCCAGGTTTAGGTTTTTTATCCCGGGTTTGTGGTGTTTATCCCAGGTTTGGGGTGTTTATCCCAGGTTTAGTGTTTTTATCCCGGGTTTGGGGTGTTTATCTTGGTTTTGAGGTTTTTCTCCCAGGTTCGGGGTTCTCATCCCAGCGCTCCGGGAATTCCCGGGGGATCGGTGCCGCCCCATCCCCGGATCCCGGGCCCAGCCGGAGGCGCCGCGGGCCCCACCCGGGCGGGGACAATGGGGCGGTGACAGACGGGGTTTGCAGATCCGGGACCCGGCCCTGCCCGGCCGCGGCGGGGATTTTGGGGGATTTGGAGCCGGAGTTTTCCAAGCCAGGATTCCCTGGATCAGCCCTGGGTCCCCACAACACTCAAACAGGATCGTCCCAGTTTTTAGGGGGAAAAAAAATAAAATAAAATAATCCCGTTTGTACTCACAGAATAGCAAAATTTTAATTTTTTTAATGCTGATTGTATTTAAAGTGTCATCAATTCCATGGGAAAAGTGCGGGAATAAAGGAAATTTCCTTTATGGTCTCCTTTTTTAGATGGAAAATATCCTTAACTTTGGATATTAAGGGATATTTCCTTAAAGATTTCCTGAATATTTCCTTAAATATTTCCCAAATATTTCCTTCAATATTTCCCAAATATTTCCTTCAATATTTCCTGAATATACCCTTAAATCCATTTTAATGGATTTTTCCCAGCTGGAAATGCTTTTTTTTTTTTTTTTCTCAGCTGGAGTAACCCAGCAAAGCTCTGCTGGAGCAGATTTCATCTCCTGGGATTGACATTCCACCGAGGTTTCTTCCCTGGGAAGCTCCAGGGATTCTGATCCCTGATCCCAGATTCCTGAATCCTGATCCCTGAATCCTCCTCCAGGGATTTTGACTCCTGATCCCTGACCCCTGACCCCTGATCCCTGATCTCTGATTCCTGATTCCTCCTCCAGGGATTCTGACCCCTGACCCCTGATCCTTGATTCCTGATCCCTGAATCCCAGATCCCTGATCCCAGATTCCTGAATCCTGATCTCTAATTCCTGATCCTTGATTCCTCCTCCAGGGATCCCTGATCCCCAATCCCTGATTCCTGATCCCAAATTCCTGATCCCTGACTCCTGACTCCTGAATCCTGAATCCTGATCCCAGATTCTTGATCCCTGATCTCTGAATTCCTGATCCCTGATCCTTGACCCCTGATTCCTTATTCCTCCTCCAGGGATTGTGATCCCTGATTCCTGATCCCTGACCCCTGACCCCTGAATCCTGAATCCTGATCCCAGATTCCTGATCCCTGATCTCTGATTCCTGATCCCTGATTCCTCCTCCAGGGACTCTGTTCCCTGATCCCTGACCCCTGATCCCTGATCCCTGCTCTTCCCATCCAAACCCCGCTGCTCCCATCCCCTCCCGGAGCAGGGAAACACCGGCCATAAGGGATGGGAGGGAACTGCCTGGATTTCCCTCTTTCCCACAGGATTTTTTTAGGGGGGATTTCTGTTGAAACGAGCTCCCAGGCAGAAGAGGCAAAAAAAACCATTCCAGGGGCAAAATTCCAGGGCAGGGAGGCCGGGGAGCGGAGCAGACCCCAAGCCAGGGTTGGGAATTTTTTATCCCCTCGCTATCAGAACTCCTCTGCTTTGGAGGCCGAGCCGTGGCTTTGGAATTGTCTCAAAGTAACTTTTCCTATCTCCAGCTGCGTGTTTCTCTCGGAGCTGCCTCTCCCAGGGCAGATTCCAGGAGGGAAGGAGGGAAGGAGGGAAGGACATCTCCTCTCCACTGTTGCAAAATGTTCCCATCCCTGCTCTTCTCCACTTGGGAACAACAACAAAAAATTCCCTTTGTTGGCCTCAGAGCCGGGGCTGGGAGCAGCTCCTGCCCAAATCCCACGGATTTCACTGCCAGGGCCTCGGGGGTGCTGCTGGAATCCAGGCAGGGACAGGGAGGGGGAATGGAAAACACCGGGAAAGGGCTGGGAGATGGGGCTGGGAAAAGGAGATGGGGCTGGAAATGGGAAATAAATCGGAACTGGAAATGAAACCTGAGCTGGAAATGAAATCTAAACTGGGAATGGGATCTGAGCTGGGAATGGGATCTGAGCTGGGAATGGGATCTGAGCTGGGAATGGGATCTGAGCTGGGAAACAAATCTGAACTGGAAATAAATCTGAACTGGCAATGAAACCTAAAATGGAAATGAATCTAAACTGGAAATGGGCTCTAAACTGAAAATTAAATCTGAACTGGAAATAAAACCTAAACTGGAAATGAACACAACACACCAAAAAAAATCCCCAAAACACACACACACACACACAAAAAAAAAAAAAAAAAAAAAAAAAAAACCCAAAAAACACACAGACACCAAAAAAAAAACCACAAAAAAAAAAAAACCAAAACAAAAAAAAAAAAAAAAAAAAACACCAAAAAACCAACACCAACCCAGAAAATGCACAGACACAAAAAAACCCCCCCCCAAAAAAAACCAAAAAAAACCCCAAACCCAAACCTAAAAAAAAAGGAAAATCGGTGGAAATGAAAGAAAATTGGTGGAAATTAAGGAAATGGAGTGGAAATAAAGGGAAAGGGGTGGAAATGAAAGGAAAGGGGGTGGAAATGAAAGGGGGTGGAAATGAAGGGAAAGGAGGTAAAAAAATCAAGGGAAAAGGGCTGAAATTAAGAAAAAGAGGTGGAAACCTAGGAAAGGACCCACGGGGCTTTTTATGGACACAAATCCCACTTCCAGTGGCTTTTCCCTTTTCTTTTCCAAGCACCGAGCACCCGGATAAAATAAATAATAAAAAAAAATAATAAAAGGGGCTGAGCTGTTTGCTGAGCAAATCCTGGCCGAGCAGGGGAAGGCATCAATCATCCCCGGGGGGATAAATATCCCTGGATTAATGGGAACGGGGGGAAAACCCCAAAGCTCCGGCAGCCCCAGGGAAGCAGAATTCCTGTTTGCGCCCAAGCGGGGAGGGAAAACATCCTTGAAATGCGCGGTGATCCCTGGGGATTATCCCGGGGCTGGTGCTGACAGGACGCTGCCCTTGCTCGGGGCCAAATCATTTCTTTAAAGGATTAAAAAAAACCAAAAAAACAACACCTCAGTCTTCCCCTCTTAAAAATAAAAATATAAAAAAAAGCGGGAGGGAGGAGCTGCCCGCGGGTAATGGAGCTGCTGCTGAGCAGCGTTTGCAGGGCCCGAGCCGCATTCCTGGCAGGAATCCCGGGGTGGGAGCCAAGGAAAGCTTCGGGAGCTGGCAGAGCGCTGGGGGCGGGTGTGGGGCACGGAGAGGGGTGGGAAGGGCAAGGACACCCCCGGGGGCTGCGGCGGGAGAGAGGGAAAGCTCCTGGGAACGAGGATGGATCCTTTGGGATGTTCTCCAGGAGAGCAGGAAATCTCTTGGGAACAAGGATGGATCCTTTGGGATGGGGGAAGGTTTTCCCAGGAGAGAAGGAAAGCTCCTGGGAATGAGGATGGATCCTTTGGAATGGGGAATCTTCTCTCAGGAGAGAGGGAAAGCTCCTGGGAACGAGGATGGAGCCTTAGGGATGTTCTCCAGGAGAGCAGGAAAGCTCCTGGGAGCGAGGATGGATCCTTTGGGATGAGGAAATGTTCTCCTAGGAGAGCAGAAATGCTCTCAGGAATGAGGATGGATCCTTTGGAATGTTCTCCAGGAGAGCAGGAAATCTCTTGGGAACGAGGATGGATCCTTTGGAATGTGGGAATGTTCTCCAGGAGAGCAGGAAAGCTCTTGGGAATGAGGAGGAATCCTTTGGGATGGGGGGATGTTCTCCAGGAGAGCAGGAAAACTCTCAGGAACGAGGATGGATCCTTTGGAATGGGGAATGTTCTCTCAGGAGAGAGAGAAGATTTTGGGAATGAGGATGGAACTTTGGGATCCCAGGAGAGTGGGAAAGCTCTCGGGAACAAGGATGGATCCTCTGGGATGGGGGAAGATTTTCCCAGGAGAACAGGAAAGCTCCTGGGAACGAGGATGGATCCTTTGGGATGGGGAATGTTCTCTCAGGAGAGAGGGAAAGCTCCTGGGAACGAGGATGGATCCTTTGGGATCCCAGGAGAGCAGGAAAGCTCCTGGGAACGAGGATGGATCCTTTGGAATGTTCTCCAGGAGAGCAGGAAAGCTCTTGGCAATGAGGATGGATCCTTTGGGATGAGGAAATGTTCTCCAGGAGAGAGGGAAAGCTCTGAGGATGGATCCTTTGGGATGGGGGGGATGTTCTCCTAGGAGAACAGGAAAGCTCCTGGGAATGAGGATGGATCTTTTGGGATGTTCTCCAGGAGAGCAGGAAAGCTCTTGGCAACGAGGATGGATCCTTTGGAATGTTCTCCAGGAGAGCAGGAAAGCTCTTGGGAATGAGGATGGATCCTTTGGGATGGGGAATGTTCTCTCAGGAGAGAGGGAAAGCTCCTGGGAAAGAGGATGGATCCTCTGGGATGCCAGGAGAGCTCTCAAGAATGAGGATGGATCCTTCAGGATGGAGGGATGTTCTCCCAGGAGAGAGGGAAAGCTCCTGGGAACGAGGATGGATCTTTCAGGATGGGGAATGTTCTCCAGGAGAGCAGGAAAGCTCTCGGGAACAAGGATGGATCCTCTGGGATGGGGGAAGGTTTTCCCAGGAGAACAGGAAAGCTCCTGGGAACGAGGATGGATCCTTTGGGATGGGGAAATGTTCTCCCAGGAGAGAGAGAAGATTTTGGGAATGAGGATGGATCCTCTGGAATGGGGGGGATGTTCTCCTAGGAGAGCAGGAAAGCTCCTGGGAACGAGGATGGATTCTTTGGGATGTTCTCCAGGAGAGCAGAAAAGCTCTCAGGAGCGAGGATGGATTCTTTGGGATGTGGGAAGGTTTTCTCAGGAGAGAGGGAAAGGTCTCAGGAACGAGGATGGATCCTTCAGGATGGAGGGATGTTCTCTTAGGAGAGCAGGAAAGCTCTCGGGAATGAGGATGGATCCTTCAGGATGGAGGGATGTTCTCTCAGGAGAGAGGGAAAGCTCCTGGGAAAGAGGATGGATCCTTTGGGATGAGGAAATGTTCTCCTAGGAGAGCAGGAATGCAGTCGGGAATAAGGATGGATCTTTTGGGATGGGGGATGTTCTCCTAGGAGAGCGGAAAAGCTCTTGGGAACAAGGATGGTTCCTCTGGGATCTCAGGAGAGCAAGAAAGGTCTCGGAAATAGGGAGGGGTGGGAAGCAAGGAAAATGAGAGAAAAATCAAAGGAAAAAATGGTGGAAATCGAGGAAAAGGGGTGGGAATTAAAGAAAATTGGTGGAAATGAAGGAAATGGGATGGAAATTAAGGAAATGGGATGGAAATGAAACGAAAGGGGTGGAAATGAGGGGAAAGGAAGCAAAAATCAAGGTTAAAGGGTGGGAATTAAGGAAAAGAGGTGGAAACCAAGGAAGGAACCCAGGTCCCGGCTCTGCCTCTGGCCAGAAATCCCCCTGAGGAGCCAGGAATGTTTTCCACCTGGAGCCCAAACATTCCCCCCGCCCTGGGGGTTTCACAATCCAAACATTCCCGTTGAAATTCCCTTTTTTTTTCCCCCCACCCCGCTTTGGATCCCCCCTTTGCTCCAGGGCGAGCCGAATTCCTGGGATTATCCCGGGGGAGTCGGGCTCTCCCTCTGCCCCGGGAGCTGCCAGGGACTGCAAGGACGCCGGGGAGACTCCCGGGATTTTCCCACTGGAGGCGGCTGGAGCCGGGGGAGGATCCTCCCGGCCCCTGTTCCCACCGAGGGCTTCTCCCAGCGCCGATCCCAGGATTTCCAAGCGGCGCCAGCGGCGCGCGGCGTTCCCGGGAATTCTTCTCATCCGGAGGTTTTGGGGGCAGCCGGATTTAAAATAAAAAAAAAATAAGGACAAGGTGGGGAAAACGAGAAATCAGGGGTTTTCCAGGATGGGATCCTTTCCCTAGAACAGGTTCCCTTTTCTAGGACTGGATCCCATTCCCAGCCAGGATCCCATTCCCAGGCCAGTATCCCATTCCCAGAACAGGATCTCATTCCCAGGCAGGGCAGGATCCCATTCCCAGGGCAGGATCCCATTCCCAGGCCAGGATCCCATTCCCAGACCAGGATCCCATTCCCAAGGCTGAATCCCAATCCCAGGCTGGATCCCATTCCCAGGCTGGATCCCATTCCCAGGCCAGGATCTCTTTCCCAGAACAGGATCCCATTCCCAGGCCAGGATCCCATTCCCAGGCAGGGCAGGATCCCATTCCCAGGCCAGGATCCTATTCCCAGGGCAGGATCCCATTCCCAGGCCAGGATCCCATTCCCAGGCAGGCCAGGATCCCATTCCCAGAACAGGATCCCATTCCCAGGCCAGGATCCCATTCCCAGCCAGGATCCCATTCCCAAGGCTGGATCCCATTCCCAGCCCAGGCTCCCATTCCCATCCCATTCCCAGGCCGGGCAGGAACTCCCCAGGGCCATTCCCGGGGTCACTTTCCCTTCTCCCACCCCGCTCGGGGGGAGCCTGGAGCAGCCGGGAATTCCCGGGAATTCCCATCCCCGCGGGCCCCGGGCCGGCTTTGTCCCCAGTCCCATCCCCGCTGCTCCAAACCCTCTCCCGCCCCCCCTCCCCTCTCCCTGTTTGTCTTGGGCGCCTCCCGGAGGGAAAAGTTTTCCGGCCGCTCCTTCCCTGCCCGGCCCCGGCCGATTCCGAAGGGGAATCCAAACATTTGTGTTTGGCCCGGGATTAATCCCGGCCGGGAGCTCCGGGGAGCGGGGAGAGCCCGGCGGGCGTGGGGCTGCTCTGGAGCGGGGCCAGGGATCCCTGAGCTCGGGTTCTTCCTTTAGCCCGGGCTGTGACCCCAAATCCTGCGTTTCATTGGGTCTGTGATCCCAAATCCTGCATTTCATTGGGTCTGTGACCCCAAATCCTTGATTTATCCCAGCCTCTGACCCCAAATCCTGCATTTCCCCGGGGCTGTGATCCCAAATCCTGCATTTCACAGGGGCTGTGATCCCAAATCCTTGATTTATCCCAGTCTCTGACCCCAAATCCTGCATTTCATGGGGGCTGTGACCCCAAATTCTTGATTTATCCCAGTCTCTGACCCCAAATCCTGCATTTCCCTGGGGCTGTGACCCCAAATCCTGCATTTCATGGGAGCTGTGACCCCAAATCCTGCGTTTCATGGGGGCTGTGACCCCAAATCCTGCATTTTACCAGGGCTGTGATCCCAAATCCTGCATTGCCCCGGGGCTGTGACCCCAAATCCTGTGTTTCATTGGGGCTGTGACCACAAATCCTGCATTTCATGGGGCTGTGATCCCAAATCCTGCGTTTCATGGGGGGTGTGACCCCAAATCCTGCATTTCCCCGGGGCTGTGATCCCAAATCCTCAATTTTAGCCAGTCTGTGATCCTAATTCTTGATGTTAGCCTGGTCTGTGATCCCAAATCCTTGATTTATCCCGGTCTCTGACCCCAAACCCTCTATTTTGGCCTGGTCTGTGACCCCAAATCCTACATTTCACGTTGGCTGTGACCCCAAATCCTCTATTTTAGCCAGTCTGTGATCCTAATCCTTGAAGTTATCCCGGTCTCTGACCCAAAATCCTTGATTTCACCGGGTCTGTGACCCCAAATCTTTGATTTTAGCCCCATCTCGTTCCAGGGGAGGGAAAGCTCCGATCCTTCGGGAATTTGGGGATTTTTTTTTTTTATTTTTTTGCTTGGGTTTGGTTGGGAATTCCCGGTCGGGAGAGATCCGAAACTCTCCAGCGGCTCCTAGAGGAGCTGCCAGGCTGGAAAACTCCCGGCATGGATTTTCCTCCTCCCAAAATGATTTTCCTCCTCTCAGGAGAACTTTCCTCCTCCCAGGATGGATTTTCCTCCTTCCAAGAGAATTTTCCTCCTCCCTGAATAGATTTTCCTCCTCCCAGGATGGATTTTTCTTTTCCCAGAGTGAATTTTCCTCCTTCCAAAATGGGATTTTCACACTCCCAGGATGGGTTTTTCTCCCCCCAGGACAGATTTTCCTTCTCCCTGAATGGATTTTCCTCATCCCGGAATTTTCCTTCCCCCAAAGTCGATTTTCACCCTCCCACGAGAATTTTCCTCCCCCCAGGATGGATTTTCCTTCTTCTTGAATGGATTTTCCTCCCCTCAGGAGGATTTTCCTCCTCCCAAAATGGGATTTTCACACTCCCAGGATGGATTTTTCCCCCCCCAGGACAGATTTTCCTCCTCCCAGAATTTTCCTTCTCCCAGGAGAATTTTTCTCCTCCCAGAATGGATTTTTCCCTTCCCAGGATGGATTTTCTCCTCCCAGAATGGATTTTCCTCCTCCCAGGATGGATTTTCACCCTCCCATGACAGATTTTTCTCCCCCCAGAAGGGATTCTCCTCCTCCCAGGAGAATTTTCCTCCTCCCAGGATGGGTTTTCCTCCTCCCAAAATCGATTTTCACCCTCCCAGGATGGATTTTTCTCCTCCTAGAACAGATCTTTCCTTCTCCCTGAATGGATTTTCCTCATCCTAGAATTTTCCTTCTCCCAGGAGAATTTTTCCCTCCCAAAATGGATTTTTCTCCCTCCAGGATGGATTTTTCTCCCCCTAGAACAGATTTTCCTCCTCCCAGGATGGATTTTTCTCCCCCTAGAACGGATTTTCCTTCTCCCTGAATGGATTTTTCCCTCCCAAAATGGATTTTCCCCCACCCAGGATGGATTTTCCCCCTGGCAGGGCTCAGGCATCGCTGGAAGGCCCCATTCCCTCAGGGATGAGCCAGCCCCTCCCTCATTCCCGAGGGAAAAACAACCACAACCTCCAAAAAAACCACCACGAACAAACCCCCCAAAAATCCGGATATTTTTATTTCCTCCGAGCTCCAGTGAACACAACAGCAGCAGCATTCCCACCTGGATCCTGCACTGGGAAACACTGAAGAAAAACACTTTATTTTTTATTTTATTTTATTTTATTTTATTTTATTTTATTTTACTTTATTTTATTTAATTTTTTATTTTTTATTTTACTTTATTTTATTTTTATTTTACTTTTTTTTATTTTATTTTATTTTACTTTATTTTTATTTTATTTATTTTTATTTTATTATTTTTATTTTTATTATTTTATTTTAGTTCATTTTTTTATTTTATTTTTTATTTTATTTAATTTTTGCCGAGGCAAAAAAAAAACCAAACAAAAAACAAACAAACCCAGAAATTTCAGCCCAAAATTGCAGCACAACTGCCAAAGGCAAACTTAGGGAGGGATTTTTGGGATTGGGGAAGGGGTTTTTGGGATGGGGAAGGGGATTTGGGATGGGGAAGGGATTTTTGGGATTGGGAAGGGGTTTTGGGATTGGGGAAGGGATTTTTGGGATTGGGAAGGGGTTTTGGGATTGGGGAAGGGGTTTTTGGGATGGGGAAGGGATTTTTGGGATTGGGGAAGGGATTTTTGGGATTGGGGAAGGGGATTTGGGATTGAGGAAGGGGATTTGGGATGGGGAAGGGGTTTTTGGGATGGGGAGGGGGTTTTTGGGATGGGATTTTTCCCCGCAGATCCAGCCCCAGCAAGCTGGGAAATGGGAAATGTTCCTGCTGCAGGTGAGAGCTCTGGAATGGGAGGAATGGGGTGGTTTTGGGGGACATTCGGGGTGATCCAAGTGGATTTCCCTCCTCTCAGAAGGGATTTTCCTTTTTCCCAAAAGGATTTTCCTTCTCCCATAAAGGATTTTCTTCCTCCCACCAAGAATTTTCCTTTTCCCATAAAGATTTCTCTCCTCCCAGAAGGATTTTCCTCCTCCCAAAAAGGATTTTTCTTTTCCCATAAAGGACCTCCCTTCTCCCATAAGGGATTTCCCTTTTCCCAGAAGGATTTTCCTCTTCCCATAAAGGGTTTTGCTTTTCCCATAAAGGAATTCCCTTTCCCATAAAGGATTTCCCTCCTCTCAGAAGGGATTTTTCTTTTTCCCATAAAGGATTCCCCTGCTCCCATAAAGGATTTTCCTTCTCCCACAAAGAATTTTCCTTTTCCCATAAAGGATTTTCCTTTTCCCAGAAGGATTTCCCTCCTCCCACAAAGAATTTTCCTTTTCCCATAAAAGATTTCCCTCCTCTCAGAAGGGATTTTCCTTTTCCCAGGATTTTCCTCTTCCCATAAAGGATTTTGCTTTTCCCATAAAGGACTTTCTTCCTTCCATAAAGAATTTTCCTTTTTCCATAAAGATTTCCCTCCTCCCATAAAGGATTTCCCTTTTCCCATAAAGGATTTCCCTTTTCCCATAAAGGAATTCCCTTTTCCCATAAAGGATTTTGCTTTTCCCATAAAGGATTTTCCTTTTCCCATAAAGATTTCCCTCCTCCCAGAAGGGATTTTCCTTTTCTCAGAAGGATTTTCCTCCTCCCATAAAGGATTTTTCTTTTCCCATAAAGGAATTCCCTTTTCCCATAAAGGATTTTCCTTCTCCCAGAAGGATTTTCCTCCTTCTATAAAGGATTTTTCTTTTCCCATAAAGGATTTCCCTCCCCCCAGAAGGGATTTTCCTTTTCCCAGAAGGATTTCCCTTCTCCCATAAAGGAATTCCCTTTTCCCATAAAGGATTTTGCTTTCCCTATAAAGGATTTCCCTTTTCCCAGAAGGATTTTCCTCCTCCCATAAAGGATTTTTCTTTTCCCACAAAGGATTTTTCTTTTCCCATAAAGGAATTCCCTTTTCCCATAAAGAATTTTGCTTTTCCCATAAAGGATTTCCCTCCTCCCAGGATCTGCCCACTCCCAGCCCGAGGAGGAGCCGATTCCCAGCAGATCCCGGCCGATCATTTCCCTTCCCATCCCTCGGGAATCTCCCCCTCTCCCAACCCCATCCCGGGATTTTTCCTCTCTCCCTCCTCCCAGGTTACTCCAAGGAGCAGCTGAGCTCCTCCCGAGGCAGAAACACCCCAGGAATTCCAGAGGCTGCACCAACCCCTGGGATCACCCACATTATCCCAACATTTTCCTCTTTTCGGCATTAAATCCCAAAAAATTCCATCTCCACGGGGATTTCCCTGGCTCTGGGAGAGACTCTGCAGATTTTCCTTCTCCCTGAATGGATTTTCCCCTTCCCAAGATGGATTTCCCTCCTCCCTGAATGGATTTTCCTCATCCCAAGATGGATTTTCCTTCTCCCAAGATGGATTTTCCTTCTCCCTGAATGGATTTTCCCCCTCCCAAGATGGATTTTCCTTCTCCCTGAATAGATTTTCCTCATCCCGGAATTTTCCTCCTCCCAGGACGGATTTTCCTCCTCCCAAAATCGATTTTCACCCTCCCACGAGTATTTTCCTCCCCCCAGGATAGATTTTCCTTCTCCTTGAATGGATTTGGAAAAAAAAACTTCCCAGCCCTGAGATCTCCAAGCCCCTCCCAATCCAGGGGAATCCAGCGGGATTTTCCTGCTTTAAGGCACAGGGAGGGATTTATTCACAAAGACACCAAAAAAAAGGCAACAAAAAGCTCATTTCACACCGGGACTGCTCCCACGAGGCATTCCAGAGGGAATTCTGGGTTTTCCTGCTCCAAAAACTGTGGGGAAAAGGATGGGATCAGCTCGGTGCCACCCCAAAAACCACCCCGGGGTGCTGGGGCACATTCCAGCCCCAGGGATCCCCAGGGACATCCTGGAATGCCCAGCAGGGACAGAGGGGAGGTGGATCCTGGAGCTGGATCCCAAAAATCCCTCCTTGGCTGCTGCTCTTCCAAGGGAGTGGCCAAATGATGGAATTTACCCCTGGATTCAGATGGGACAGGGATCCTGGAACTGGAATTTGCACATCCAGGATCCCAAAAATCCCTCCTGATCCCCCAAAGGAGCAGCTGAGGGATGGAATTTTGCTTTGGAAAAGCAATTCCCATGGGGACACGGACCCTGGAACTGGAATTTGCAGTTCCAGGACCCCAAAATTCCCTCCTTGGCTGCTGCTCTTCCCAGGGAGCGGCCAAATGATGGAATTTGGGTTGGGAAGGATGGAATTTATCCCTGGATTCAAATGGGACACGGGCCCTGGAACTGGAATTTGCATTTCCAGGATCCCAAAAAATCCCTCCTGATCTCCCAAAGGAGCAGCTGAGGGATGGAATTTGTTTTGGAAAAGCAATTCCCATGGGGACACGGACCCTGGAACTGGAATTTGCAGTTCCAGGATCCCAAAAAATCCCTCCTGATCTCCCAAGGGGGGGTTAAAGGATGGGATTTGCTTTGGAAGAGCCGTTCCCAAATGGGATGTGAATCCTGGAACTGGAATTTGCACATCCAGGATCCCAAAAAATCCCTCCTGATCTCCCAAGGGGAGGTTAAAGGATGGGATTTGCTTTGGAAGAGCCGTTCCCAAATGGGATGTGAATCCTGGGACTGGAATTTGCAGTTCCAGGATCCCAAAAAAATCCCTCCTGATCCCCCAAAGGAGCGGCTGAGGGATGGGAATTGCTTTGGAAAAACAATTCCCATGGGGACATGGACCCTGGAACTGGAATTTGCACATCCAGGACCCCAAAAATCCCTCCTGATCCCCCAAGGGGGGGTTAAAGGATGGGATTTGCTTTGGAAGAGCCGTTCCCAAATGGGATATGAACCCTGGAACTGGAATTTGCAGTTCCAGGATCCCAAAAATCCCTCCTGATCCCCCAAAGGAGCAGCTGAGGGATGGAATTTTGCTTTGGAAAAGCAATTCCCATGGGGACACGGACCCTGGAACTGGAATTTGCAGTTCCAGGATCCCAAAATTCCCTCCTTGGCTGCTGCTCTTCCCAGGGAGTGGCCAAATGATGGAATTTGGTTTGGGAAGGATGGAATTTACCCCTGGATTCAAATGGGACAGGGATCCTGGAACTGGAATTTGCAGTTCTAGGATCCCAAAAAATCCCTCCTGATCTCCCAAGGGGGGGTTAAAGGATGGGATTTGCTTTGGAAAAGCCGTTCCCAAATGGGATGTGAACCCTGGAACTGGAATTTGCAGTTCCAGGATCCCAAAAATCCCTCCTGATCTCCCAAAGGAGCAGCTGAGGGATGGATTTGCTTTGGAAAAGCAATTCCCATGGGGACATGGACCCTGGGACTGGAATTTGCACATCCAGGATCCCAAAAATTCCCTCCTTGGCTGCTGCTCTTCCAAGGGAGTGGCCAAATGATGGAATTTGGGTTGGGAAGGATGGAATTTATCCCTGGATTCAAATGGGACAGGGATCCTGGAACTGGAATTTGCAGTTCTAGGATCCCAAAAAATCCCTCCTGATCTCCCAAGGTGGGGTTAAAGGATGGGATTTGCTTTGGAAAAGCCGTTTCCAAATGGGATATGAACTCTGGAACTGGAATTTGCAGTTCCAGGATCCCAAAAAATCCCTCCTGATCTCCCAAAGGAGCAGCTGAGGGATGGATTTGTTTTGGAAAAGCCACTCCCAGCCGGAGCAGGGCAGGCAGGGAGGCTCCCACCTTTCCCACTCAGCATTCCAAGCAGGAAAACCGAACTCAGGACAACGAGGAGCTCCTCCAGGTGAGGTTTTCCCACTCCAGGTGGGATTTTTGTCCCTCATGGATCGAGGGGATGAGCAGCAGCTCCACACCTCCGGGGCTGGGAGCTGCCTTTGGATGTGCACTGGGATTTCCCTAAGGATCGGGGTTTGGAGCTGCCAGGAAAACTCTGAAAATTGGAAAGAGCAGCTCCAGGAGCACCAGGATCTCCTGTCCTGGGAGCAGAGCAGCTCCAGGAGCTCCAGGATCTCCTGTCCCAGGAGCAGAGCAGCTCCAGGTTCTCCAGGATCTCCAGGTTGTCCAGGAGCTCCAGGATCTCCTGTCCTGGGAGCAGAACAGCTCCAGGTTCTCCAGGATCTCCAGGATCTCCAGGTTCTCCAGGAACTCCTGTCCCAGGAGCAGAGCAGCTCCAGGATCTCCAGGATCTCCAGGTTCTCCAGGAACTCCTGTCCCAGGAGCAGAGCAGCTCCAGGAGCTCCAGGATCTCCAGGTTCTCCAGGATCTCCAGGATCTCCTGTCCCAGGAGCAGAGCAGCTCCAGGATCTCCAGGATCTCCAGGATCTCCTGTCCTGGGAGCAGAACAGCTCCAGGTTCTCCAGGATCTCCAGTATCTCCAGGATCTCCAGGATCTCCTGTCCCAGGAGCAGAACAGCTCCAGGTTCTCCAGGTTCTCCAGGATCTCCAGGAACTCCTGTCCTGGGAGCAGAACAGCTCCAGGTTCTCCAGGATCTCCAGGATCTCCTGGAACTCCTGTCCCAGGAGCAGAGCAGCTCCAGGAGCTCCAGGATCTCCTGTCCTGGGAGCAGAGCAGCTCCAGGAGCTCCAGGATCTCCTGTCCTGGGAGCAGAACAGCTCCAGGTTCTCCAGGATCTCCAGGAACTCCAGGATCTCCAGGATCTCCAGGATCTCCAGGAACTCCAGGATCTCCAGGAACTCCTGTCCCAGGAGCAGAGCCTCCAGGAGCTCCAGGATCTCCTGTCCTGGGAGCAGAACAGCTCCAGGTTCTCCAGGATCTCCAGTCCTGGGATCCCCTGGAATGGGATCAGGGTTTCAGGGAGGGGTAAAAAAAGCAGGAATGAACCCCGGGAGGGTGAAGGCTGCTCAGCTGTCCCACCCCATGAAAATGGACCCAACAGCCAGCTGAAAAGGCAAAATAAAATAAAAATTATATTGCTTCAAAATCTGCACCTCCAGGAGCAGGGGAAAAACGGAATTGGGGTTCCCCACCCCCCCAAAGGGATTTTTGGGATCGTTTTCCCAAAGTCTTGTCCCCATTCCTTGTCCCCCCCACCTCAAGTACCTTGGCAGCAGAGGAGAAGCCAGGCTAATTACCTGGCATTTAATTAAAGCCAATTTGGCCACGAAAATCAATGATTTTGGGTCTCCTCCCTTGCACAGGAGGGGAAAAAAAAAAACCACCCCAGCCCTTTTTAAACAGCTTTGCAGCCAGCTGTAAAAAGCATTTAAAAACCCCACTCAACTGCCTACGTAGAAAAATAAAGGATAAACATTATCCAGCTACTTTATATTTATATAAAAATTAACTTCTCTGCCAGGACACTTTTTTTTTTTGTTTCTTCGCTGTAAAAATAAAAAATAAAATTTAAAAAAAATCACAAAAACCCCCCACCCCTGGCTTAGGTTGGATAACCTAAACCTAAACTCCAGCTTCCATCTTATTCCCCAGAAAAGGAGCAGTTGGCAATTTCACTGCTGCAAAATAAAGTTATTAAATATATATATATATATATTAATATAAAAGTCTGTATAAACTCTTTGTTGTTGTTGTTGTTTAAGGAAGGGAAGGGGACACTGAGTGACCAGGGATGCCAGGGCTCGGAGTGACCAGGAATTTCTGGGGACACTCAGTGACCAGGGATCCCTGGAGACCACCATGGGAATCCCTGGGGACACTGAGTGACCAGGAATTCCATGGGGACACTCGGTGACCAGGGATCCCAGGGCTCAGAGTGACCAGGAATTCCATGAGGACACTGAGTGATCAGGAATCCCTGGAGATCACCATGGGAATCCCTGGGGACACTGAGTGACCAGGAATTCCATGGGGACACTCAGTGACCAGGAATCCCTGGAGACCACCACAGAAATCCCTGGGGACCACCATGGGAATCCTTGGGGACGCTCAATGACCAGGAGTCCCATAAGGACACTCAGTGACCAGGAATTCCATGGGGACACTCAATGACCAGGGATCCCAGAAGGACACTCAATGACCAGGAATTCCATGGGGACACTGAGTGACCAGGAGTCCCTGGGGACTCTCAATGACCAGGAATTCCCTGGGGACACTCAGTGACCAGGAATTCCATGGGGACACTCAATGACCAGAAGTCCCTGGGGACACTCAGTGACCAGGAATTCCTGGAGACCACCACAGAAATCCCTGAGGACCACCATGGGAATCCTTGGGGACACTCAATGACCAGGAGTCCCATAAGGACACTCAATGACCAGGAATTCCATGGGGACGATCAGTGACCAGGAATTCCATGGGGACACTGAGTGACCAGGAATCCCTGGAGACCACCACAGAAATCCCTGAGGACCACCATGGGAATCCTTGGGGACACTCAATGACCGGGAATTCCCTGGGGACACTCAATGACCAGGGATCTCTGGGGACACTCAATGACCAGGAATCTCTGGGGACACTCAATGACCAGGAGTCCCATAAGGACACTCAATGACCAGGAATTCCCTGGGCACACTCAATGACCAGGAATTCCATGAGGACACTCAATGACCAGGAATTCCATGGGGACACTCAATGACCAGGGATCCCAGAAGGACCCTCAATGACCAGGAATTCCCTGGGCACACTCGGTGACGGCGCAGCCCCCCCGGGCAGGGCGATGCCTCCAGCAGAACTCCCGCCGGGCTGAGGGGCAGCAGGCAGAGTGGGGAGGAGATCCCTGCTCCTCCCCTCACGAGGCCGGCCTCTTCTCCAGCGCCTGCCTGCTGAGCAGATACTTGAAGAGCTCATACACCGACCAGGCGATGGCCGTGGAGGGCATCTGGTAAATGACCCGAGCTTGGACGCCCTTGAAGAAGCCGGGCAGCCCTCCCAGCTGGTAGATGGTGCTGAAGGCGTTGGCCATGCCTGACAGGTGGCCCCTGACGTTGAGGGAGCTCAGGGCCGTGTTCTCCTGCGTGTTCAGCAGCGTCTTGCACACGTCCAAGGGCGTGGTGGCGGCGGCGGCCACGGCTCCGGCCACGGCGCCGGCCACCACGTGGGAGCCGGGCTGGTAGAGGCGCTGGGGGTTGAGGTGCTCCTGCAGCAGCTCGTAGGTGATGAAGTGGATGGCCTGGAAGGGCACGTTCATGGTCAGCTGAGTGGTGTAGCTGCGGTAGAAGGCGGCCAAGCCCTCGGTCCTGTGCACCGTCCGCACGCAGCCCAGCACCGACGTGTACGGAGAGTTGAACATCTGCAGGCGCTGCTTCACCACTGCGGGGGGACAGGCACGGGGACGCTGCTGAGGGTGGGGATGGCGTGGTGGGACAGCCCCCAGAGTGACCCCAGTGACCCCAGGACAGGCGTGGGGACAGCGTGGTGGGACAGCTCCGAGAGTGACCCCAGGACAGGCGTGGGGACACTGCTGAGGGTGGGGATGGCGTGGTGGCACAGCCCCCAGAGTGACCCCAGTGACCCAAGGACGCTGCTGAGTGCGGGGTCAGGTGTGGTGGGACAGCCCCAGAGTGACCCCAGAACAGGCATGGGGACACTGCTGAGGGTGGGGCTGGCATGGTGGGACAGCCCCAGAGTGACCCAAGGACAGGCACGGGGACACTGCTGAGGGTGGGGATGGCGTGGTGGGACAGCCCCAGAGTGACCCCAGCCCCAGGACAGGTGTGGGGACACTGCTGAGGGTGGGGATGGCCTGGTGGGACAGCCCCCAGAGTGACCCCAGAGACCCCAGGACAGGCACGGGGACACTGCTGAGAGCGGGGATGGCCTGGTGGGACAGCCCCCAGAGTGACCCCAGGACAGGGACAGTGGTCAGTGCGGGGTCAGGTGTGGTGGCACAGCCCCAGAGTGACCCCAGGACAGGGACAGTGGTCAGTGTGGGGTCAGGCGTGGTGGCACAGCCCCAGAGTGACCCCAGGACAGGGACAGTGGTCAGTGTGGGGCCTGGCGTGGTGGCACAGCCCCAGAGTGACCCCAACCCCAGGACAGGCATGGGGACACTGCTGAGGGTGGGGATGGCCTGGTGGGACAGCCCCCAGAGTGACCCCAGGACAGGCGTGGGGACACTGCTGAGTGCAGGGTCAGGTGTGGTGGCACAGCCCCAGAGTGACCCCAGGACAGGGACAGTGGTCAGTGTGGGGTCAGGCGTGGTGGCACAGCCCCAGAGTGACCCCAGGACAGGGACAGTGGTCAGTGTGGGGTCAGGTGTGGTGGCACAGCCCCAGAGTGACCCCAGGACAGGGACACTGCTCAGTGCAGGGTCAGGTGTGGTGGCACAGCCCCAGAGTGACCCCAGGACAGGGACAGTGGTCAGTGTGGGGTCAGGTGTGGTGGCACAGCCCCAGAGTGACCCCAGGACAGGGACAGTGGTCAGTGCAGGGTCAGATGTGGTGGCACAGCCCCAGAGTGACCCCAGGACAGGGACAGTGGTCAGTGCAGGGTCAGGTGTGGTGGCACAGCCCCAGAGTGACCCCAGGACAGGGACAGTGGTCAGTGCAGGGTCAGGTGTGGTGGCACAGCCCCAGAGTGACCCCAGGACAGGGACAGTGGTCAGTGCAGGGTCAGGCGTGGTGGCACAGCCCCAGAGTGACCCCAGGACAGGTGTGGGGTCAGGTGTGGTGGCACAGCCCCAGAGTGACCCCAGGACAGGTGTGGGGTCAGGTGTGGTGGCACAGCCCCAGAGTGACCCCAGGGCCAACCCCGACCTCCCCCTCCCCACCTAAACCATCCCCCCGAGCTGCCCAGTGCCCCCAGAGCTGGGGACAGCGAGGGGACAGCTCAGAGCTCACTTCCTAATGACCCCCTCTCCTCAGGCTTAATTAATGACCCTTTAGTTCTAATGACCCCCTCTCCTCAGGCTTAATTAATGACCCTTTAGTTCTAATGAATCCCTCTCCTCAGGCTTAATTAATGACCTTTTAGTTCTAATGACCCCCTCTCCTCAGGGTGAATTAATGACCCTTAAGTTCTAATGAAGCTCTTTCCTCAGAGTTAATTAATGAGCCACTAGTTCTAATGAAGTCCCCAGGGTTAATTAGTGACCCCCAGCTCTCCCCATGAAGGCAGACTGCTCCTCAGAGGGGCTGCACAGCCAGGCCCGGGGCAGGAAGGTGAATTCACACCTGAGCCTCACCTGGGGGTGCCACACCTCGCCCCCAGTCACTTCCACTGATTTACCAGGCCAATTAATGCAATTGATTTAATCAGGGTATGATTAAAAGGATCTGATACAGTGGAGGTTTCTCCTTCAGAGATTCCCAGCTCTGGGCCCACTCAGAACCACTCAGGTTGTCCGGGCACAGCCCAGAGTGACCCTGAGGGGCTGGCAGGTGACAGCATTGTCACCTGAGCTGCATTTTCCTGTCACTCCTCCTTTTCCCGAGGCCACTCCTGCCACTCCAGCTCCCCAGGAATCCCCTCACAGCCCCTCTGTCTGCTCACCCAACACCCTGAGCTCAGCCTGGCTGGCCCAGAGTTTCAGGAAAACCAGAGCCACTGCCCCAGGGAGCAGCGAGCGGGGTGGTGGCAGTGAAGGGGACACCAGTGAAGGGGACACCAGTGAAGGGGACACCTCCCCAGGGGAGTCACACAGAGATCCAGGGATGAACAAACAACTCCTGGCTGCTCTCCCTCCCTTCCCAAGGGACAGAGGAATGAGAACCCTGGGCTGAACAACTCCTGGCTGCTCTCCCTCCCTTCCTTGGGACATGAGAGGCCTGGGGTTGGTGGTTTGGGGGTCTCTGAGCTGGGATTTCTTCCCAAGGGACAGAGGAATGAGAACCCTGAGCTAAACAACTCCTGGCTGCTCTCCCTCCCTTCCTTGGGACATGGGAAGTCTGGGCTTGGTGGTTTGGGGGTCTCTGAGCTGGAATTTCTTCCCAAGGGACAGAGGAATGAGAACCCTGGGCTGAACAACTCCTGGCTGCTCTCCCTCCCTTCCCAAGGGACAGAGGAATGAGAACCCTGGGCTGAACAACTCCTGGCTGCTCTCCCTCCCTTCCCAAGGGATAGAGGAATGAGGACCCTGGGCTGAACAACTCCTGGCTGCTCTCCCTCCCTTCCCAAGGGACAGAGGAATGAGAACCCTGGGCTAAACAACTCCTGGCTGCTCTCCCTCCCTTCCCAAGGGACATGGGAAGTCTGGGTTTGGTGGTTTGGGGGTCTCTGAGCTGGGGTTTCTTCCCCAGGGACAGAGGGAGCAGAGGCAGGAGGGGTTTGTCCCCGGTTACCTTCAGCAGGGTTCATCACGGCGTCGTGCAGCAGCGTGGCCACGCTCCCAGCGATGCCTGCAAGGCAAGAGCAGCCCTGAGAAAACAAAATCTGGCTCAGGAGGCAGGGCCGGCCCTGGCACTGCCATCCGGGGGGATCCCAGCTGGGGGGAATCCATCCTGGGGGATCCATCCATGGAAAGAATCCATCCATGGGGGAATCCCATCCATGGGAATCCATAATCCATCCAGGGAGAGCTCCATCCATGGGGAATCCATCCATGGGGAATCCATCCATGGGGGATCCCATCCATGGGGGAACTTCATCCATGGAAAGAATCCATCCATGGGGGAATCCATAATCCATCCATGGGGGAATCCATCCATGGGGATCCCACCCATGGGGGAATCCCATCCATGGGGGATCCATCCATGGGAAGAATCCATCCATGGGGAATCCATCCATGGGAATCCATCCATGGTGGATCCCATCCATGGTGGATCCATCCATTAGGGAATCCACCCATGGGGAGAATCTCATCCATGGGAGAATCCATCCATGGGGGATGCCAACTGTGGGGGAATCCACCCATGGGAGAATCTCATCCATGGTGGATCCATCCATTAGGGAATCCATCCATGGGGAATCCATCCACGGGGGAATCCCATCCATTAGGGAATCCATCCATGGGGGAATCCCATCCATTGTGGATCCATCCATTAGGGAATCCATCCATGGGGAATCCATCCATGGTGGATCCATCCATTAGGGAATCCATCCATCAGGGAATCCATCCATCAGAAATCCATCCATGGGGAATCCATCCATGGTGGATCCATCCATTAGGGAATCCACCCATGGGAGAATCTCATCCATGGTGGATCCATCCATTAGGGAATCCATCCATTAGGGAATCCACCCATGGGGAGAATCTCATCCATGGGGGAATCCATCCATGGTGGATCCATCCATTAGGGAATCCATCCATTAGGGAATCCATCCATGGGGAATCCCACCCATGGGGGAATCCCATCCATGGTGGATCCATTCATTAGGGAATCCATCCATTAGGGAATCCATCCATGGGGAATCCCATCCATGGGGGATCCATCCATGGGAAGAATCCATCCATGGTGGATCCATCCATTAGGGAATCCACCCATGGGAGAATCTCATCCATGGTGGATCCATCCATTAGGGAATCCATCCATGGTGGATCCATCCATTAGGGAATCCATCCATGGGGAATCCATCCACGGGGGAATCCCATCCATTAGGGAATCCATCCATGGGGAATCCATCCATGGTGGATCCCATCCATGTGGAAACTCCATCCATGGGGGAACTCCATCCACGGGGGATCCCATCCAGGCTGAGGGAGCACCCAGGTCCCACCCCCCAGGTTTTCAGGGCCACAGCCACAATTCCCCAGGGAATCCTTGCCGGGAACGGAACGGGCAGAGAGAGAGAATCCCGGATCCCCGCTCCCAGCCCCACCACCTCCGCTCTTCCCAACAGCCATTCCCAAACTCCAGCCCTCCCCAGACACCGGCGGCGCCGCAGCCAGCCCTCAGCACTGTTTACCCTCCCCTGGGCACATCCCTAATTAGGGATTTTTCATCCCTTTACTCAGCCTGGTTTTCCAACCCTGTGCCAAACCCGGCCAGCCCCGACCCATCCCGGCTCTCCAGCCGCTCCTCCCTTCCCCTTTGATCCTGGTTCCCAGCCCCAGCTCCCTCCTGCCCAGGTGACTTTTGGTCATTTTCCTCACCAAGCCACGGTTCCTGTTTTCCTGCTTGGCCCCACAGGCCTGTGGCTGCTTGAAAGGCAGGAGCAGGAATGTGCTTTTCCCAGCAAAGAGCAGCCAGGAGAGGAGAAGGGATTTTGTTCCCTTCGCCGAGTTCAATGAGCCCCTGGCAGGTTCCTGACCAGCACAACCCGGCAAAGTCAGGGGAATCTCCAGCACAAACCCTTTGGCAAAGCCCTGGCTGCCCAATCCCTAATTCCTGATGCTATTGCTGGGTTTAAAAATGAAATATTCCTGCTAAAAAGTAAGTCTCCAGCACAAACCCTTCAGAGTAAAGCCCAGGCTGCCCAATCCCCAATTCCTGCTGCTATCTCAGGGTTTAAAAGTGAAATATTCCTGGTAAAAATTAAATATCCAGCACAAACCCTTTGCTAAAGCCCTGGCTGCCCAATCCCCAATCCCTGCTGCTATCTCAGGGTTTAAAAGTGAAATACTCCTGCTAAAAATTCAATCTCCAGCACAAACCCTTTGGTAAAGCCCTGGCTGGCCAATCCCTGCTGCTATTTCAGGGTTAAAAGTGAAATACTCCTGCTAAAAATTACATCTCCAGTACAAACCCTTTGGTAAAGCCCTGGCTGCCCAATTCCAGGGTTTAAAAGTGAAATATTCCTGCTAAAATTACATCTCCAGCACAAACCCTTTGGCAAAGCCCTGACTGCCCAATCCCTAATTCCTGATGCTATTGCTGGGTTTAAAAATGAAATGTTCCTGCTAAAAATTAAATCTCCAGCAAAAACCCTTTGGCAAAGCCCTGACTGCCCAATGCCTAATTCCTGTTGCTATCTCAGGGTTTAAAAGTGAAATATTCCTGCTAAAAAATAAATCTCCAGCACAAACCCTTCGGTAAAACCCTGGCTGCCCAGTTCCAGGGTTTAAAAGTGAAATATTCCCGCTAAAAATTAAATCTCCAGCACAAACCTTTTGGCAAAGCCCTGGCTGCCCAATTCCAGGGTTTCTGCTGCTATTGCTGGGTTTAAAAGTGAAATATTCCTGCTAAAAATTCAATCTCCCGCACAAACCCTTCAGAGTAAAGCCCTGGCTGTCCAATCCCCAATTCCTGCTGCTATTGCTGGGTTTAAAAGCGAAATATTCCTGCTAAAAATTGAAGGATGGACTGCACTCCATCCTCCCAGGGACACCTCAAGAGGTCGAGGTGATGCCTTCAAGGTGAGGTCACACCTTGAGGTGATCCCTTCAAAGGTGGGACTTGATCCTGAAGATCTTTCCCCACTTGAAGGATTCCATGGAAACACAGGAACAGCACACCTGAAACACCTTTTGCCCACTAAATCACTGATCTGTAATCATTGGAGATTAAATAACGATTTAGGCTGGGAGGGGCGCCAGGCTGAGCCTGAAGGAAGCGAGGGACGGGTCAATAAGCACAAAGAGGATTATTTTTTTTTTTAGGGGAAAAAACAAAAAAACCAAACAAACAAACAAAAAAAAACCAAACCAAACCAAAACAAAACAAAAACAAAACAAAAAAAAAAAAAAAAAAAAACCCAAAAAAACCAAAAAAACCCAAAAAAAACCCCAAAAAAAACCACAAAAAAACCACAAAAAAAACCAAACCAAACCACACCAAAACAAACAAAAAAACACAAAAAAAAAAACACAAAAACAAACAAAAAAAAAAAAAACCAAAAAAAAAACCAAACCAAACCAAACCAAAACCCACCCAAAACAAAACAAAACAAAGCCAAAAAACAAAACAAAAACAAAAAAAAAAAAAAAACAAAACCAAAATAACAAAAAAAAACCCCAAAATACCATTGGCCAAGTGGCTGTTTCCTCCCGGCTGGAAAACGTCGCTGAGAGATTTTTTCATTTTCTCGTAGCAGGCGAAGTAGAGGGCGTGGGCAGGGCCGGCGCCCAGCACGGTGACGTTGATTGCCCCGCAGGGGCCTCCAGAGCCCCTCGGTCAGCACCATCCTCCTGAGAGCCTCGTACACGCCCCGGTACTGCGCTTTGGGGTCTGGCTGCAGGCTCTGCATCCGCGTCTGCAACAAAGCACACCAGGGACACGGCCCTGTTACACACCTGGGGCAGCAGATCCCGGAGTTTGGAGACGGAGGAATTCCCAGATGGGGTCAGTTTGGGATGAGGTTTTATTGATCTTTGATTTTGTTGTTTCTCCTGCTGGGTGGAGTCCAGGCTGCCACTGCGAGGCCCAGGCTGCTGCGGAGGGAAATGCAACCTCTGGTCTGCCTTTTCCATGGAAATTCCAAGAGATGAGGCTGCTCCTGGAAAGAATTTTACTCTACTCTGCCTTATCCATGGAAAGCGCAAGGGATGAGGCTGCTCTGGTTTATCCATGGAAATTCCAAGGGATGAGGCTGCTGCAGGAGGGAAATGCAGCCTCTGCTCTGGTTTATCCATGGAAATTCCAAGAGAGGAGGCAGCTCCTGGAAAGAAGTGTAACTCTGCTCTACTTTATCCATGGAAACTCCAAGGGATGAGGCTGCTCTGGTTTATCCATGGAAATTCCAAGGGATGAGGCTGCTGCAGGAAAGAAGTGTAACTCTGCTCTACTTTATCCATGGAAACTCCAAGGGATGAGCTGCTGCAGGAGGGAAATGCAGCCTCTGCTCTGCCTTTTCCATGGAAAGCCCAAGGGATGAGGCTGCTCTGCCTTATCCATGAAATTCCAAGGAATGAGGCAGCTCCCTGGAAAGAAGTGTAACTCTACTCTGCTTTATCCATGAAATTCCAAGGGATGAGGCTGCTGCAGGAGGGAAAATGCAACATTTGCTCTGCCTTTTCCATGGAAACTCCAAGGGATGAGGCTGCTCCTGGAAAGAATTTTACTCTACTCTGCTTTATCCATGGAAATTCCAGGGATGAGGCTGCTACAGGAGGAAATGCAGCTCTGCTCTGCCTTTTCCATGGAAATTCCAAGGAATGAGCTGCTCCTGGAAAGAATTTTACTCTACTCTGCTTTATCCATGGAAATTCCAAGGGATGAGGCTGCTGCAGGAGGGAAATGCAGCCTCTGCTCTGCCTTTTCCATGGAAAGCCCAAGGGATGAGGCTGCTCGGTTTTATCCATGGAAATTCCAAGGGATGAGGCTGCTCTGCCTTTTCCATGGAAATTCCAAGGGATGAGGCTGCTCCAAAGGCTGGCTGAAGAGTCCAGGGAAAGCTGTAATTTTCTCCTGCTCTCAACACCCTGACTCTGCCCCAGCTTGTCTCTCCTCTTTTCCAAGGAGAAGCTGGAGAGCTGCGGGAAGGATTCCCTCCTGGGCTCGTCAAGCCCTTCGTTAATTAGCCAGGATTAACAGCTCAGCCTTCAGTCCAGGAACTCCTTTAAGGTTTGAACTTTTGGGAGCCCCCAAACCAGCTCCAGAACCCCTCTGTGAGCCCAAGGAAGAGCCCAGAGAGCAGCTCAGGACTTTCACCCCGAATAACAAAACCTAGGCTGGCTTTACTCAAGTAAATTAATGGAATTTGTAGTAAATACTCTTTAAAAAGCCCTAAAAATTCACACAGGAACTCTTTGCAGGGAGGCTTGGCTGGGAATTTGGCAGCCTGGTGCAGAGCTCCCTGTCCCACAGCCCCACATTCCCTGGGAGCCCCGAAAAGAACCCAAAAAACTGGAGGAAAACCCTCCTGGGAGGGCAGCAGTGCACTGAATGAGCCAGGATTTAAAGCCCAGGTTCAGCAGGACTAGCAGGCCAAGGAGCAGATAAAACCAGACTAACTGCCCAAAGAAAACCAAAGCCCAGGTTCAGCAGGACTAGCAGGGCAAGGAGCAGATAAAACCAGATTCAGCAACCCAAGGAGTGCCAAAAGCAGGATTTAAGGGGACAAACTGCCCAAGGAATAACCAAAAACCAGGATCTAACAGCACAAACAGCCCAAGGAATAACCAAATCAGGATTCAAGGGGACAAACAGCCCAAGCAATAACCAAAAATCAGGATTTAGGAGAACAAACAGCCCAAGGAATAACCAAAGTCAGGATTTAGAAGGACAAACTGCCCAAGCAATAACCAAAAATCAGGATTTAGGAGGACAAACAGCCCAAGGAATAACCAAAACCAGGATTTACGAGGAGAAACTGCCCAAGGAATAATGAAAATCAGGATTTAACAGCACAAACAGCCCAAGGAATAACCAAAACCAGGATTTATCGGCACAAACTGCCCGAGGAATAACCAAAATCAGGATTTAGGAGGACAAACAGTCCAAGGAATAACCAAAATCAGGATCTAACAGCACAAACTGCCCAAGCAATAACCAAAAATCAGGATTTAGGAGGACAAACAGCCCAAGGATAACCAAAAATCAGGATTTAGGAGGACAAACTGCCCAAGCAACAACCCAAAATCACGATTTACGAGGACAAACTGCCCAAGGAATAACCAAAACCAGGATTTAACAGCACAAACTGCCCAAGGAATAACCAAAATCAGGATTTAGGAGGACAAACTGCCCAAAGAATAACCAAAACCAGGATTTAACAGCACAAACTGCCCAAGGAATAACCAAAAATGAGGATTTAACAGCACAAACTGCCCAAGCAATAACCAAAACCAGGATTTAGGAGGACAAACTGCCCAAGCAATAACCAAAACCAGGATTTAACAGCACAAACTGCCCAAAGAACAACCAAACCCAGGCTCTCCCGCTGCTGCCCAGCCCGAGGCGCGGAGCTGGGAGCAGCTCTGGGTGAAGAAGCTGAAGTTTATCAGAGCTCCAGGAGCTGATTTCCCTGGGCAGCTCCCGGAGCCTCGCCCAAAAAACCATGATTTTCCCTAACCTCTACCTGGCTAGAGGCAGGGCCCCTCTAAGCCTGATTATCCTTCTTTCCTCTATGTCTTAGAGGTTCCCTCAAGGGGGTGGGAGAAGTCACCATCGGACATCATAATTGACAACTGGAGCTGCTCTGTGTTTGAGGCCGGCACAGGCGGCCCGGTTTGTCCCGGGCAGAAAATCAGAGAATCAGAAAATCAGAAAATCAGAGAAATCAGAAATCAGAGAATCAGAGAAATCAGAAAATCAGAAAATTAGGAAAATCAGAAAATCAGAGAATCAGAAAAATCAGAGAAATCAGAAAATCAGAAAAATCAGAAAATCAGAAAATCAGAAAAATCAGAAAATCAGAGAATCAGAAAAATCAAATCAGAAAATCAGAGAATCAGAAATCAGAGAATCAGAAATCAGAAAAATCAGAAAATCAGAGAATCAGAGAATCAGAAAATCAGAGAATCAGAAAATCAGAAAATCAGAGAATCAGAAATCAGAAAAATCAGAAAATCAGAAAAATCAGAGAATCAGAAAATCAGAAAATCAGAGAATCAGAAAAATCAAAATCAGAGAATCAGAGAATCAGAGAATCAGAAAATCAGAAAATCAGAAAAATCAGAGAATCAGAGAATCAGAAAATCAGAGAATCAGAGAATCGGAAAATCAGAAAATCAGAAAAATCAGAGAATCAGAGAAATCAGAAAAACAGAAAAATCAGAAAATCAGAGAATCAGAAAATCAGAAAATCAGAGAATCAGAAAATCAGAAAATCCGAAAATCCAAAAATCCACCCCAAGCAGCAGCGCCAGGCCTGCTGGGTGCAGTTTGGGAAGAGCTCCAGCCCTCCTGCAGGACTCCAGTGGTGTTTTCTGGGGTTTTGGTTTGGGTTTTGTTTTTTTTTTTTGGGGGGGGGGGGGGGGGGGGGGGAGTTTGGGGTTTTTTTGGGGCTTTTTCTTTGGTGTTTTGGTTTGGGTTTTTTTTTTTGTTTTGTTGTGGGTTTTTTTTGGCGGTGGTTTTTTTTGTTTGTTTGTTTTCTCGGTTTTTTTAAGTTCTTTTTCTTTTTTGTGGGTTTTTTGGGGGTTTTTGTGGGGTTTTTTCTTTTTTTCGTTTTTTTTTTTTTTGCTTTGGTTTTTTTTTTGTTTTGGTTTTTTTGTTTTGGTTTTGTGGGGGGGGTCTTGTGTTTTTTTTTCTTTTTTTTTTTTTAGGGGGGGTTGTTTTGGGTTTTTTTTTGTTTGTTTGTTTGTTTTTTGGGGTTTTTTAATTTTCTTGTGGGTTTTTGGGGTTTTTTTCCGTTTGTTTATTTTGTGGTGTTTTTATTTTTTTAAGTTTTTTGTGGTTTGTTTTGTTTTTTGTTTCATTTCTTGTGGGTTTTTTTGGTATGGTTTTTTTTGGTGGTGTTTTTTGTTTGTTTGTTTTGGGGTTGGTTTTTTTTTTTGGTTGGTTGAGTTTTTTGGGGTTTTTGGTTTTTTTTTTTGTTTTTTAAGCCAGAATTGTTTCCCCAGCAGGAGTCAGGTTTCTGTTTCTCACATCCTGGCAGAGGGTCAGTGCTCTGACACCCTGCAAACACCCTCAGGCCTCGCCCGCCTTTTGTTTGGGGGTTTCTTTATTTATTTCCTCCAGCTCAACCTGCTTTGCTCAGGTTGCTCTGACAGGGGTTCACAAAGGGAAGAAAAAAAAGCTTTCAGCAGGAAATCAGCAGCGTTTCTGCAGAGATCCAGCAGATCCAGCAGATCCCGGCAGTGGGCAAGGAACCAGCCAGGCTGGAGAACCCAAATTTTGGGGGAAACCAGCTGGAACAGGGCAAAGTACGAGGCTCAAGCTCTGAACCCAAATTTTGGGGGGATCCAGCTGGGACAGGACAAGGTATGAGCCAGGCTCAGGCTCTGAACCCAAATTTTGGGGGAGATTCAGCTGGAACAGGATAAGGCACCAGCCAGGCTGGTGAACCCCAATTTTGGGGGATCCAGCTGGAACAGGACAAGGCACGAGGCTCAAGCTCTGAACCCCAATTTTGGGGGGAACCAGCTGGGACAGGACAAGGCACAAGCCAGGCTCAGGCTCTGAACCCCAATTTTGGGGGGAGTTCAGCTGGAACAGGACAAGGCATGAGCCAGTCTCAGGCTCTGAACCCCAATTTTGGGGAAGTTCAGGTGGAACAGGGCAAGGTACCAGCCAGGCTCAAGCCCTGAACCCCAATTTTGGGGGATTCAGCTGGGACAGAGCAAGGAACCAGCCAGGCTCAAGTTCTGAACCCCAATTTTGGGGGGATTCAGCTGGGACAGGACAAGGCACGAGGCTCAAGCCCTGAACCCCAATTTTGGGGGGATCCAGCTGGAACAGGGCAAGGAACCAGCCAGGCTGGAGAACCCTGATTTTGAGGGGATTCAGCTGGGACAGAGCAAGGCATCAGCCAGACTCAGGCTCTGAACCCCAATTTTGGGAGGATTCAGCTGGAACAGGGCAAAGCACGAGGCTCGAGCTCTGAACCCCAATTTTGGGGGGATCCAGCTGGGACAGGACAAGGCACGAGGCTCAAGTTCTGAACCCCAATTTTGGGGGAGTTCAGCTGGAACAGAACAAGGCACGAGGCTCAAGCTCTGAACCCAAATTTTGGGGGATCCAGCTGGAACAGAGTAAGGCACCAGCCAGGTTCAATCCCTGAACCCCAATTTTGGGGGAGTTCAGCTGGAACAGGACAAGGAACCAGCCAGGCTCAAGTTCTGAACCCCAATTTTGGACGAGTTCAGCTGGAACAGGGCAAGGCACCAGCCAGGCTGGAGAACCCAAATTTTGGGGAGATTCAGCTGGAACAGGGCAAAGCACGAGGCTGAAGCTCTGAACCCAAATTTTGGGGGAACCAGCTGGAACAGGACAAGACACCAGCCAGGCTGGTGAACCCTGATTTTGGGGGGGATCCAGCTGGGACAGAGCAAGGCACCAGCCAGGCTCAGGCTCTGAACCCCTTCTGAGCTTCCAGGACCTTTGTGACCAACAGGGAAGCTCCAAAGGCAGGCCAGGTTTGGGGTTTTGTTGTTTTTTTTTTGTTGTCCCCAGAGCCACCCTCTGCAAGAAGGGAGGTGCCAGCCCCTGCACTGCCTCCAGTTCCTCCCCCCTGCAATTAATTAATTAATCCCCAGGAGAGCAAACCTGTTCCTCAAAAAAAAAAAGTTGTTTCCCCAACTTTTGGGAAAATCAGCTCAAGGCAGAAAAAAAAAAAAAATCACCAAATGGATCAGGGAAGGAGGAGGAGGAGGCTCCAGGGGAGCCCCTCCAGAAACTCCTCTCCTGCTGCCATGGGGAGTTCCTTGATCCCTCCAGATAATTTGGGGACGGATCAGGGTTTTCCAGGAAAAGCCAGGAACAAAAACAAACCTGAGAGAGCTGTGAGAAAACACCCCCAGCACCAGCAAAATCCCAGCTCAGAGTGTCCAACCCAAGCAGTGCTGAGGGGGGAGAGCAGCTGAGGCTGGATTTTGAGGGGGGTAATGGTAAAAAAAAAAAAAAAAAAAAAAAAAAAAAAACCAAGAAATTTATTATTCAATAATTAGAAAACAGGACAAGGCACGAGGCTCAAGCCCTGAACCCCAATTTTGGGGGGATCCAGCTGGAACAGGACAAGGAACCAGCCAAGCTCAAGTTCTGAACCCAAATTTTGGGGGAGTTCAGCTGGAACAGGACAGGAGGGAGGAAAAGAGAGATTTAAATTGGGGATACTGGGAAGGAATTATTCCCTGTGAGGGAGGAAGGAATTCCCAGAGGAGCTGGATCCCCAAGGCCAGGTTGGAGCAGCCTGGGGAGGGAAAATCCCTGTCCAGGGGGATTTTCAGGTCCCTTCCCACCCCAAACCGTTCCAGGATTCTCAGGGGTTGTGCAAGTGTCTGCAGCAAAGAATTGCCCCAAATTAGGACATTTTCGGTTTCTCTTTGGGAGGAAATGACTCGCTGGGAGCCAGAGGTTCCCCTCAGAGCAGCAGCTCTGCCCAGGTGCTCTCTGTGCACCTGCAGAAAAAGCTCCTCACCTCCTCCAGCCTGGAAAAATCCCAGCTGGAGGAGAAGGTTTGCTGCTTTTCTGTAGGAATTTGGCCCCCTTTCTCCTCCCCAGGATGAAGTGGAAGAGGTGTTCTTAGGAGGTGAGTTGGTATTGGATTACACCCACTACAAAAACAAAAACAAAAAAGCAAAACAAAAGCAAAAAAAAAAAAAAAAAACAAAAAAAAACCAAAAAAACCAAAAAAAAACAAAAAACCCCAAAAAAACAAAAAAAACCCAAAAAATCCAAAACAAACAAACAAAAAGCAAACCAAACAAAAAAAACACACAAAAAAAAAAAAAAACAACCCAAAAAACAAACAAAAAAACACCAAAAAGCCCACAAAAAAATCCAAAACAAACAAAAAGCAAACCAAAAAAAACAACCACACACACAAAAAAAAAACCAAAAAACCAAAAAACACCCCAAACAAACAAACAAACAAAACCCAAAAAAACCCACACATACAAAACCCCCCCAAAAAAAACAAAACAAAAAACCCAAAAAAAACACCAAATAAAACCAAAAAACCTCACAAAAAAAATCCAAAACAAACAAAAAGAAAAAAAAAAAAAAACAAACCAAAACAAAACACACACACAAAAAAACCCAAACAAACAAACAACCCCAAAGCTCTTCAGGCACCAAAAAAAATCCCTTTTTTTGGCTCGGCTGTCACCTTTCCCCGGAGGGGAGAGGCGGAACAGCAGCGAGCGAGTGCCCGGGGCAGGAGGAGCAGCAGCTCCCAGCCGGGATCTCGCTCAGCCCCGGCTCGCTCAGCGACCTTCCCCGGGCTCCGCCGCCCTTTCCCCGCAGCTCCATCCGCTCCCAGCGCTTCCAGGCACTCGGCTGAGCGGGATTAGCCCAGCCAGGGGAAGAAAGGAGAAGAAGAAGAAGAAGAAAGTCCCAACTCAGGGAATTTCTCTTCCAAAGCGCCTCCCACTCCGGGAAGCCGGGCACCAGCACTTTCATTTCTCGCCCTTCTCGCTCTCTCTCCCTCCAGCGGAGGAAATGCCCGAGTGAACAACTCCAGAATTCCGCAGGGACAACACCCAGGGCACAAAACAGCTCAAAATTTGTTTCTGCCGGCAGCTGGTGCCACGCTCAGGGTGGGCACCAACCTCACATCCCAAACCTACGAGCCAGGTGCAGCAGGGACAGAGCCAGAGGGAAAACAGGGAAAAAAAAAATTAAAAAAAAAAAAGGGGGAATATTTCCTTATCGGACTGGCAGGACCTGCAAAAGCCAAAGCATTTCCTCTCCTCTCTGCTCTTTCAGGGCGCCCCGCATGAAAAGGGAGAAGGGATTGCAACACCCCGTGATTCATCCACAGCAGGGCTTCCAGGGAGTTTGGTTTTTCCCAGCTTTGTTTCTCTTCTTTTTGAAGGCCCCAACAGCAGCAAACTGGCAGGGCAGAGGGAGGAAACATCCTCCAGGGTGATTCCCACCGCTCTGGAGACACTGGGAAGCTTTCCCTGAGCATCAGCAGCAGCTCCAAAAAAGCATCAGCCAGCCCCTGAGAGCATCAGAGCCACCTCGGTGGCCCCATGGACACACCAACCCATCCAGCCCTGCAGCTTTGTCCCTCCCCAGCCGGGATTTTCCACGGGAAAAGCCGCCCAATTTCTCGCAGGTTTTCCTCCCCTGCACCCCAATTTCTCGCAGGCTTTCCTCCCCTGCACCCCAATTTCTCGCAGGTTTTCCTCTCCTGCACCCCAATTTCTCGCAGGTTTTCCTCCCCTGCACCCCAATTTCTCGCAGGTTTTCCTCCCCTGCACCCCAATTTCTCACAGGTTTTCCTCCCCTGCACCCCAATTTCTCACAGGTTTTCCTCCCCTGCACCCCAATTTCTCGCAGGTTTTCCTCCCCTGCACCCCAATTTCTCACAGGTTTTCCTCCCCTGCACCCCAACAGCTCTGGATCCAGCTCCAGGCCAGGAGGGCACCGCCAGCACAGGCACAGCATCATCAGCATCATCATCATCATTATCATCATCATTATCATCATCATTATCATCATCATCATCATCATCATCATCATTATCATCATCATTATCATCATCATTATCATCATCATTATCACCTTTGCAACCCGGGGGCTGCAGGACGGCTCCAGAGGCAGCGGGGATTTGGGGCAGTGACACCTCGGGGTGACCCCTGCCCGGTCCCGGGAACCTCGAGCACCCCAAAATTCCACGGGCGCTCCGCAAGGTTCCTTAAACGCCTTTCTTGCACCCCGACACCCCCTCCACGCTCCCTGCACCCCAGTTTATCGCAGGTTTTCCTCCCTCGCACCCCAATTTCTCGCCGGTTTTCCTCCCTTGCACCCCAACAACTCTCCCACGTCCCTTACGCCCCCAACAACCCCTTGAACCCCCTCCCCAGCACTTTTCACCTCAAAAAAACTGCTCGCACGCTTCCTTGCACACCCTTTACGCCATCCCTCTTCCAGCACACCAAAACCTCTCCTGTTCCTCACACCCCTCCTTGCACGCTCCCCTCTCACACCCCCCAAAAAACCCCTTGTGTACCCCAAAACCTCTTGCACACCCCTCCTGTTCCCTCCCCTCCTTGCACCCCCAGCCCATCTCGCACCCCCAACAACCCCTTGAACCCCCCCCAGCACTTTTCACCCCAAAAAAAACCGCTCGCACGCTTCCCCCAATGGTTCCTTGCACACCCTTCAAGCTTCCCCTCTTCCAGCACCCCAAAACCTCTCCTGTTCCTCACACCCCTCCTTGCACCCCCAAACAACCCCTTGAACCCCCCAGCCCTTTTCACCCCAAAAAAACTGCTTGCACACTTCCTTGCCTCCCCTCTTCCAGCACCCCAAAACCTCTTGCACACCCCTCCTGTTCGCTCCCCTCCTTGCACCCCCAGCCCATCTCGCACCTCCAACAACCCCTTGCACGCTCCCCTCTCACACCCCAAAAACAACCCTCGCACCCCCAGCCCATCTCGCACTCCCCCCTCCCCGCACCCCAATAACCCCTCGCACACCCCCCGCCCTTGTCCCCCCGGCACCCCACGCGTGTTGTCCCCCCCCCACCTTACCGGGGCACATCCCGGAACCTCTCCCCCCCTCACGCCGCTGTCCCCCCACGCACCTTGACCGAGTCCACGGGGTACATGACCGTGTGCTCCATGATCCCCGCCACGGCCCCGGCCACCATGTGCGTGCCGAGCGTGGCGCCGCTGGGCAGGCTCTCGTACTCCTCGCCCTCCCTCAGCCCGGCCCCGCTGGTGGCGGCGGAGGGGGGGGGCGGTCCGGGGCCCGGCGGGGCGGCGGCGTTGCCCCCCATGGCACAGCTCAGCTCCATCCGCCGGCACCGGGGAGGGGACACACGGGCCGGGCTGGGGACACCGGGGGGACACCGCCACCGAGTGACGGGGGGGGTGGCGGCAGGGGGGCACTGGGACCGCGCGCCGCTTCAGCCTCCTTTAAAGCCGCGCTCGCCACGCCCATCCCTTCCTCACCAATCAGAGAGGGGCGCATCCGTGACATCACCGGGCGGGAAAATTATTGGCAAGAATATTAACCAATAGGAGGCGAGGCGGTGGGCTGTGATTGGCTGTGAGGGTGGGTGGGCGGGGCGTTGCCCTGAGGGGTGGGTGCTGTTGGGGCAGAGTCGCTGAGGCGGACGCGGTTGTGGGGCTCGCAACTGTCACCTGGAGCGGCGAGCGCGGTGCCACAGCGGGCCAGCGGCAGCGCTTTGCGTCTGTCCGAGGTGTGCTAACCCCGTGGTTTGTGCCACGGGGAAAGCTGAGGGGAAGGAAGGGGAGATTTAGCCGCTCCTGTTGTCGGAGGGGTTTTTAGTCGCAGCTTGATGGTGGCACGGCTGGGACACCCCCGGCGTGTCACCTCTGGGTGTCTCGCAAGCTCACAGCCCTTGTGGGAACGGCTGTGCCCCTCAGAGCTCGCACCCACCCTTCATAAAAGGACGGGGACCCTCCTGCAAGGGTGTCCCCCTGCAATCACCCCCTGGTCAAACAGGGGAAGGTGCAATCGGAGACTCCATGGGCAAAGGGGCTGGTTTTCCCTGCAGGGTTTTCCCAAAACAGCCCTAAATTGTCCCCCAAGCACAAAGGGGCTGCGGATCGGGGGGAGCTGCCTAGAACGGGGGTTATTTGGGGGGTCCTGGGGGTATCTCAGGAGCTCCGTGTCCCTTTCTGGGTGCCACAGCCGCTCCCCTGCCTGGGCCGTGCCTCACTGTGGGGGAAAATCCCTCCTGGAAGGGCTTAAAAAAAGTCCTGTTCTTCCTTTCTTTTGGAAACGCAGCATCCCCATCCCTCCCTGCAGATCCCGCTCCTTGTCGTGGGGGAAGAACCGGCTCCCCCCGTCTCCCTGCTCCCCAAAAAACGCTTCTCTCCCCTTGTATTTGACCTGATTTCCTTGTCCCACCACGCAGCCGACCCAAAGTGGGTGAATTCAGGAGAAAGGAGGCAAAGTCTTTGTGGCCCCAGCAGCCCCGACTTTGTTTCGTTCCTCTCCGAAGGGTTATTTGGAGTTCGACCTTGTGGGGAAGGAGGTGTCGCAGGAGCTGAAATCAAGGTTAAACCATTCCCGTGATCCTGCCGGGCAATTTATTGCTGCTTGGGCCTTGGGAAGGAGTTCAGACCATCCCCAGAGCCTGGAAAAAAGCAGGAAAAATAAAGTTGGGAATGAACACAGACGAGGTGAGAAAACCCAGGTGTGGGTAGCTGGAGAGGTGCTGGGGGCAGCACGAGCTGTTCCCCTTCCTCCTTTTCCCAGATTTGTGCTGGGAATTCCCTGTTCCCTGTGGCAAGGCAGAGCTGCTGGAGAAAGGAACAATAAATGGCATTGCCACGCATGGGACTCGCTCCTGATTGATCCTGATTTTCCACATGGAAAAACACTTTCTCCAGGATGTGAGAGGGTGTCCCAGCCATCCCCCCATCCCTGAGACAGGGAAACTCACCCTGTGGAAAGCTGAGAGCACAAAACCCTTGGACAACACAAAAATCCAAGCCAAGGAGTTGTTTAAACCTTCCCTTCTTGCCCTCTGGGAGAAGCCCCGGGATTGTCACACCTTTATTTCCTTGGAAAGAGCCCAAAGCCGTGCTGCTGACAGGGTTTGTTGGTGTTTTCCACCTGAGGGTGACATTTTAGAGCTGCAGAGCCACATCCACACCCGTAATTCCAGCAGGGAACGGCACAAACCCGGCAGAGGAGCTGCCCTTCCTTCTCCATGAGCAGGGAACCAAACTGTCAGGGACACCTCGCCCAGGATTGCTCCACAAGGTTTATCGAGGTTTTCCTCTCCCCAAGCAAGAACTTTAATCTCCTTTCCCTTGCAGGGCAGGGAGGGGTAATTAGTGCCACCTTAATGAGCCTTTCCTGCTGCAGGCTCGGGGCCTGGATGGGCTGGAATTCTGCTGCCAGGGTGGATTTTAACCCCGGGGCGATGCCCTGAGGGATCCTGCTCAGAGCCTGCCCAGGAGGCTCTGAGGGCTTCCCCCCATTCCTGAGGGTGGGATGGGATGGGGTGGGATGGGATGGGATGGGATGGGGTGGGGTGGGATGGGATGGGATGGGATGGGATGGGATGGGATGGGATGGGATGGGATGGGGTGGGATGGGGTGGGATGGGATGGGATGGGATGGAATGGGATGGGGTGGGGTGGGATGGGATGGGATGGGATGGGGTGGGGTGGGATGGGGTGGGGTGGGGTGGGGTGGGATGGGATGGGGTGGGATGGGATGGGGTGGGGTGGGATGGGATGGGATGGGATGGGATGGGATGGGATGGGATGGGATGGGACGGGACGGGATGATCCCCGATTTCTGCCAGGGAAATGAGGCCGAGAGCAGGGGAAGGAGGGGTCTGTGTCTCTGGGATGGGTTCCTGCCCTCCCTGCTGGGCACAGAGGAGCTGCCCCTGGACAAAGGGAGCTCAGCTTCCCTGGAAAAGCTTCCTTTGAGATCAGGCTTGGGCAAGGATTCCCTCGCTGCTCCCTTCCCACCCACTGCTCCCTGCATCCCATCCTGGAGCTCCCTGGTCGCTTTCATAGCTATAAATTGAATTTATTCCAAAGTATTGACACTTTCATAGTTATAAATTGGATTTATTCCAAAACATTGACACTTTTATAGGTATAAATTGAATGTATTCCAAAATATTGATACTTTCATGGCTATAAATGGAATTTATTCCAAAATATTGACACTTTCAATGGGAGATTGGGAAGGAATTCCTGGCTGGGATGGAATTCCCAGCTTTGCTGTGGCTGCCCCTGGATCCCTGGCAGTGCCCAAGGCCGGGCTGGAGCAGCCTGGGGACAGTGGGAGGTGTCCCTGCCAGGGCAGGGGTGGCACTGGGTGGGATTTGAGGTCCCTTCCCACCCAAACCATTCCAGGATTCCCTGGAGAGGGACTGGGGACAAGGGCTGGAGGGACAGGACACAGGGAATGGCTTCCCACTGGGAAAGGGGAGATTTAAATGGGATTTTGGGAAGGAATTCTTGGCTGGGAGGGTGGAGAGGGCTGGGCTGGAATTCCCAGAGCAGCTGTGGCTGCCCCTGGATCCCTGGCAGTGCCCAAGGCCAGGCTGGAGCAGCCTGGGGACAGTGGGAGGTGTCCCTGCCATGGCAGGGGTGGCACTGATGGGATTTAAATCCCTTCCAACCCAAACCATCCCACAAATGCCAGGGGGGAGCCAGGGATCCGTGGCACAGCGGGAAGGGAGCCCAGCACCAGGAATTCCAGGAGAAAGGAGGAACCAGCAGGCCCTGAAAGGCTCCCCATGGGCTGGGGCAGCACCCACAGCCCCTGCAGCACCTCCCAGCTGATAAGGGGGGACCTGGAGCTCCTTATCAAAGCCCTCCCCAAGGCAGGAGGTGCCAGAGCCAGCAGCTGCACCCCGGCTGATAGGGCAGCACCCGAGGTGGGCACCCGAATTTGGTTATCTCCGACACCCAGGGGCTTGTATTTGGTATTTTTTTCCCCACTTTGCAAATCTCCAGCTGCTCCAACAGCTGAGCTCCACCTGGCTCGGGGTTTTATCCTTCCCACCACCAGCACGGGGCTGTCCTGGCAGCTGCCAAAGGCAGGGAGCAGCAAATTCAGAATTATTTCGTTTTAATTGGCGTGTTCGGCGTCGGGTAATTGTGGTTTTCTTCATTGGCGTGGAATTCCCAGGGGAGCTGGGGCTGCTCCGTCCCTGGAAGTGTCCAAGGCCAGGCTGGAGCAGCCTGGGATGGTGGAACCCTGCCCAGGGAGGATTTTCAGCCCAAACCATTCCGTGATTTTTAATGTGGAAAGGGAAAGGCCCCGGCTCATGGCATTTTATAAAGGGTTTAAAAGAGGGACCAGAGCAAATGGAAATGGTTGGTTTGGTTTTTTTGGCAAGTTTGGGTGCCAGATCCTCACAGGAAAGGCAGATTCCATGTGGGAGTCAATTCCCCAGCCCACAGGGCACGGATCAGCCCCTTCCCAGCACGTTGCAGCCTCATCCTTCCTTAGAAACACCCAAAATGCCCCAAAAAAACAAATTTAACTCTGAGCCTGGACCTCTTCCCCAGCCTCAGGAGATCCCCTGGAAAAGGATCCAACCTGGATTCTCCTGCCTGCTGGGAATGGAGAGCCACAGGGAAATTCATCTGCTTGGAAACTCGACGTGTCCCAGTTTTATTTTGTTTTGTTTTTTTTAATCTTTACATTTGCAAACTCCAGGAATATAAACAAACAATTCTGTTTTGTCTTCGGGGTGACCTGACCCACTTTGGGAGCAGCAGCCCGAGGTTTGCAGCGCTGCTCTCGGGATTGCTGCTGGAAAAATCACGGAGATGGGAATTCCTGCTCTCCCGCCAGCTCAGAGCAGGGATTAATGGGGTTTGGGGTTTTATTTTTTTTCCCCATCAGAACGAAACAATTCGGCCGTGCAGGCAGAGCAGGATCATCCCCAGCTTCAACCGCATTCCCTGAACTTTCTCCTTTTCGCCTGAGTCACCGAGGGATCGGCTGCAGAGCCCGGGCTTTGGCTGATGTCACCCGGCAAAGAAAATTCGAGAGGCTCTGAGCCCTGAGGCTTCTGCAGGGGGTTATTCCAACCCCAAACCATCCCAAAGCGGGAAAAGGCAGCCGGGCAGGGAGCTGCAGCCCCCCAGTGAAGGGCTGGAGTCCCGGAATTCGGGCTCCTCTCAGTGCTCACATAACCTGAGCCAATTCCCCCTCCCCGGGCGGGCTCAGGGAGAGGCGCTGCCCGTCTGTAATTAAAGCTGCTTTGGGGTTATTATTTCCTGCACCGAAGTTGTTGTTTTGGTTTGGTTTTTGTTGGTGTTTTGTTGGTGGATTTTATTTTTTTTTTTTTTCCTAACTCACCTTTCTGGTTTGGAGCCCTGGGGGAACAATGGGAGGTGATTTCGGGAGGGAGCGGGCGCTGCCAGGAGCCCACGGGGCTGCAGCTCCCGGGTTTGTCCCGGGTTTGTGTCCAGCACTCAGCAAAAATTCGGGCCAAAGAGGAGGGGAAAAACCTGGCTTGGGATGGAGAGAATGGGAATTTGGGGGAAGGGAAGGGAAGGGAAGGGAAGGGAAGGGAAGGGAAGGGAAGGGAAGGGAAGGGAAGGGAAGGGAAGGGAAGGGAAGGGAAGGGAAGGGAAGGGAAGGGAAGGGAAGGGAAGGGAAGGGAAGGGAAGGGAAGGGAAGGGAAGAGAAGAGAAGAGAAGAGAAGAGAAGAGAAGAGAAGAGAAGAGAAGAGAAGAGAAGAGAAGAGAAGAGAAGAGAAGAGAAGAGAAGAGAAGAGAAGAGAAGAGAAGAGAAGAGAAGAGAAGAGAGATCTGGGGAGATCTCAGGGCAGTTCCCCAGGGCCCGAAGGGGCTCCAGGAGAGCTGGAGAGGGGCTGGGGACAAGGGCTGGAGGGACAGGACACAGGGAATGGCTCCCACTGCCAGAGGGCAGGGCTGGGTGGGATTTTGGGAAGGAATTCTTGGCTGGGATGGAATTCCCAGCTTTTCTGTGGCTGCCCCTGGATCCCTGGCAGTGCCCAAGGCCGGGCTGGAGCAGCCTGGGGACAGTGGGAGGTGTCAGGATTGGAACTGGATGGGATTTAAGATCCTTCCAACCCAAACCACTCCAGGATTCTGTGATCCTGCTCTGCCCCGACCCCTCGCATGGCCTCGGTCAAATTCTGATGGGTTTCACCACTTCAGGGCAAAATAAATGGGTTGCAAATGGGATTAAAAGACAGTGAGGAGAAAAGGCTGGAACGAGGACTCTGATGCGCTCTGAGCCTTCTGCCACAGCACAAGCAGAGAGAAAAAAAACCCCCTTTATTCACCCAAAACCCCTTTATTCACCCCCAAACCCCTTTATTCACCCCCAAACCTCTTTATTCACCCAAAACCCCTTTATTCACCCCAAAGCCTCTTCACCCCAAAACCCCTTTATTCACCCCCAAAACCCCTTTATTCACCCAAAATCCCTTTATTCACCCAAAATCCTTTTATTCACCCAAACCCCTTTATTCACCCCAAAACCCCTTTATTCACCCCCAAACCCCCTTTATTCACCCCTAAACCCCCTTTATTCACCCCAAACCCCTTTATTCACCCCAAAGCCTCTTTATTCACCCAAAACCGCTTTATTCACCCCAAAATCCCTTTATTCACCTAAAACCCCTTTATTCACCCCAAACCCCTTTATTCACCCCAAAACCCCTTTATTCACCCCAAACCCCTTTATTCACCCAAAACCCCTTTATTCACCCCAAACCCCTTTATTCACCCCAAAACCCCTTTATTCACCCCAAAGCCTCTTTATTCACCCCAAACCCCTTTATTCACCCAAAGCCCCTTTATTCACCCAAAACCCCTTTATTCACCCAAAACCGCTTTATTCACCCCAAAACCCCTTTATTAACCCAAAACCCCTTTATTCACCCAAAACCCCTTTATTCACCCCAAAGCCTCTTTATTCACCCAAAACCGCTTTATTCACCCCAAAACCCCTTTATTAACCCAAAACCCCTTTATTCACCCAAAACCCCTTTATTCACCCCAAAGCCTCTTTATTCACCCCAAAACCGCTTTATTCACCCCAAACCCCTTTATTCACCCCAAACCCAGCCCAGCTTAGGGAGCTCAGGCCACTCCTCCACCTTTGAAACGGGAACCTTTTAAGGAATAAACGCAGAAACGCCCGGGAGGAAAAATCCCTCTGGGAGACCCTTCCAGCCGCGGACCCGCCCGCCCCACACCCTGCCCAGCCCCGGGGCCGCTCCCCGGCATCAGCAGCGCCAGCCCCGGCCGCTGCTATCGCCGCTTCCCGGCCCCTCTGTGCCCCGAGATAGGGACCCCCCACCCTGAGGGGCACAGGAGCGACCCCGCCCCGTCCCAGAGGTGATTCCTCCTTGGAAAAAAATAAAAATAAAAATAAAAAATCCAAATTCCCCATTCCCAAGCGCTGCTGCTGCTCCTGCTCTTTCCCCGAGCGGCTCCATCCCGGTGATGCCCAGCACGGGTCGGCCCCGGGGGGAAACACCGGGAAATGGGATCGGGAATGGGATCGGGATCGGGAATGGGATCGGGAATGGGATCGGGAATGGGATCAGGGCCGGGAATGGGATGAGGAATGGGATCGGGAATGGGATCGGGAATAGGATCGGGAATGGGATCGGGCCCGGGAATGGGATGAGGAATGGGATCGGGGCCGGGAATGGGATCGGGAATGGGATCGGGGCCGGGAATGGGATCGGGAATGGGATCGGGGCCGGGATGCTTGGAAAGCTCTTCCTGCTCCTCCTCGCAGCATCCAAGGCGGGATTCCGGCCGGAATGGAACGGGATCATTCCCGACATCCCGCAGCTTTCCGTTCCCAGTCCCGGGTCGGGTTTTTCCCCCCCGGTCCGTCCGTGCGGAGCTGGGGGCGATCGGCGCTGCCCGAGCCCCGCGGGCCGGCAGCTCCGGCTCCTCCTCTCCGCTTCTTCCCCGTTTGCCAACATTCCTGATCCCCATCCCGGCCCCGAGCCCCCCGGGCAGAGCTCAGCGGAGACAGGGAAACCCTTTCCTTCTTCCTTTCCATTCTTTCCCTTTCCCCTTTCCTTTCCCCTTTCCTTATTCCTTTCCCCATTCCTTTCTCTCTCCAACTTTCCTTTCCCTGTTTCTTTTCCCTTTCCTTATTCCTTTCCCCTTTTCTTTCTCTTTCCCCCTTTCCTTTCCCCTTTCCTTATTCCTTTTTCCTTTCCTTACTCTTTTTCTTTTCCCTTTCCTTATTCCTTATTCCATTCCCTCTTCCTTTCTCTTTTCCCCTTTCCTTTCCCCTTTCCTTTTTTCTTTTCCCTTCCCTTTTCTTCTCCTTATTCTTTCCCCTTCCCCTTTCCTTATTCCTTTTCCCATTCCTTATTCCTTATTCCTTATTCCTTATTCCTTATTCCTTATTCCTTATTCCTTATTCCTTATTCCTTATTCCTTATTCCTTATTCCATTCCCCTTTCCTTTCTCTTTTCAACTTTCCTTTCCCCTTCCCTTTTCTTTTCCTTTTTCCTTTCCCCTTTTCCTTTCCCCTTATTCCTTTTTCCTTTCTCTTTTCCCTTCCCTTTCTCCTTTCCCCTTCCCTTTCCATTTTTCCTTTCCCCTTCCCTTTTTCCTTTCCTTTTTCCTTTCCCCTTCCCTTATTCCTTTCCTTTTTCCCTTCCCTTTCTCCTTTCCCTTTTTCCTTTCCTTTTTCCTTATTCCTTTTCCCTTCCTTTTCTCTTTTCCCCTTCCCTTTCCTTTCCATTTTTTCTTTCCTTTTTCCTTTCCCTTTCCCTTTTTCCCTTCCCTTTTCCCTTCCCTTCCCTTTCTCCTTTCCCCTTCTCTTTCCTTTCCCTTTTTCCTTTCCTTTTTCCTTTCCCTTTTCCCTTCCCTTTCTCCTTTCCCCTTTCCTTTTCCTTTTTCCTTTTTCCTTTCCCCTTTCCCTCATTCTGTCCCCTTTCCCCTTCCCCTTCCCTTATTCTTTCCCCCCTTCCTTATTCCTTTATCCCTTCCCTTCTTCCTCTCCTTCCCCTTGGGGTCACTCCCCATCCCAAATCCCCTCCTCTCCTGCCCAGCTCCGCTTTCCCTGCAAATCCCCTTTATTTTATTCCCTTTATTTCCACCTGGAGAAACTTTTCCTTCCCTTTCTCCAAAAGAGTCTCGGAGCGGGCGCGGGCGGTGCTGCCGCTCTGTGGCAGAACACGGCAGAATCCCCATTTCCCCCGTGGAATTTCTGCCCTTTCCTTCTTTATTTTTTTTAAATCAAATTAATTTATTTCGTCTCGATACCGTCAGTATTTAGGTATTTGTTACAGGACATTTTTAATAGTATCATTCAAAGTATTGGCACAGTGAGAGCTATGAATTGAATTTATTCCAAAATGTTGATGCGTTTATAGGCGTAAATTTATTCCAAAATATTGACACCTTTACGGCCAAAAATTGAATTTACACCAAAATATTGACACTTTTAGAGCTATAAATTGAATTTATTCCAAAATATTGACGCTCTCGTGGCTATCAGTTTTATATATTTCAAAACACTGACACATTTTTGGCCGTAATTTTTAAATATTTCATAATATTGTCACATTTACAGCTATAAATTTCATATATATTTTAAAATATTGACGCAGTTATAGCTATAAATTGTACACATTTCTCAACGTGGGCATATTTGTAACCATAAATTCCCGTTTCTGACGTTAAAAGCTGTTTATACAACGATTTCTGCCTGGTTTTGTAGCGGTTTTGGGCTGTTTTTAAAGCCGATTTTGGCTGTTTTTAAAGCGAGTTTTGCTTGGTTTTACCGGCAGGGCTGCCGGCCCCTCCTGGCCACGCCCACTTGGGTGTGGTCGCGCCCATTTAGCCACGCCCCCTCCGCAGTGGCCACGCCCGCGGGGAATCCCTTCCCGGCTCCGCCGTGACGTCATCGCGCTTCCGTCACGTCCGGCGGCGCACCCGGAAGTGGCGTGGGGCCGGTTGCCATGGGGCGGCCCGGGAGGTGAAGTGGGGAGAGAGAGAGGGGGGGGGGAAACACCGGGAATGGGGTCGGGAATGGGACTGGGAATGGGATCGGGACCGGGAATGGGATCGGGACCGGGAATGGGATCGGCACCGGGATCGGGACCGGGATCGGGACCAGGATCGCCGGGGGGATGCGAGGTTTGGGGGCAGCCGGGCCGGGCCGGGCCCTGCGGGGTGGTGGCGGCCGTGGGGACGGGCGGGGGGCTTGGACCAGCTCATTGCGCTCCGCGTCCCTTCCCTGTCCTTGCCTCCATTCCATTTCCCTCATCCCCATTCCCTCCATCCCATTCCCCCATCCCATTCCCTCCATTCCCATTCCCTCCATCCCATTCCCCCATCCCATTCCCTCATCCCATTCCCCCATCCCATTCCCTCCATCCCATTCCCTCCATCCCATTCCCCCATCCCATTCCCTCCATTCCCATTCCCTCCATCCCATTCCCCCATCCCATTCCCTCCATCCCATTCCCCCCATCCCATTCCCTCCATCCCATTCCCTCCATCCCATTCCCCCCATCCCATTCCCTCCATCCCATTCCCCCATCCCATTCCCTCATCCCATTCCCCCATCCCATTCCCTCCATTCCCATTCCCTCATCCCATTCCCTCCATCCCATTCCCTCATCCCATTCCCCCATCCCATTCCCCCATTCCCATTCCCCCATCCCATTCCCCCATTCCCATTCCCCCATCCCATTCCCCCATCCCATTCCCTCATCCCATTCCCCCATCCCATTCCCTCCATTCCCATTCCCTCATCCCATTCCCTCCATCCCATTCCCTCATCCCATTCCCCCATCCCATTCCCTCCATTCCCATTCCCCCATCCCATTCCCTCCATCCCATTCCCCCCATCCCATTCCCCCATCCCATTCCCCCATCCCGTTGCTCGCTGTCCCCTCCCGGCCGGGCTGGCGCCGCCTCCGCGCCCTCGTGGCACCCGGGGCGGGCTCGGGAAGGGGAGGGGACCGGCCCGGGCTGCGTCCCTCCGCTGGAATTCCCGCATTTCCCGGTTCCTCTGGGGATTTTGCTGATGTTTGCTCGTGGCTGGGGTCAGCCCCGTGTCAGGGCTCAGAGAATCCCGGGGAGCTTTGGGGGGGAAGGAGCTGAAATCCCGACCGGTTCCATCCCCAACACCTCCCAGTGCCCCGGGCACCGCCAGGGATCCAGGGGCAGCCACAGCTCCTCTGGGAATTCCATCCCAGCCCCTCCCCACCCTCCCAGGCAGGAATTCCTCCCCAGTCTCCCACCCAGCCCTGTCCTTGGTCAGTTTGAAGCCATTCCCTGTGTCCTGTCCCTGCAGCCCTTGTCCCCAGTCCCTCTCCAGGGAATCCTGGAATGGTTTGGGTTGGGAGAGACCTTAAAAGTCACCCAGTGCCACCCCTGCCCTGGCAGGGACACCTCCCACTGTCCCCAGGCTGCTCCAGCCTGGCCTTGGGCACTGCCAGGGATCCAGGGGCAGCCACAGCAAATCTGGGAATTCCATCCCAGCCCCTCCCAGGGAAGGATTCCTCCCCAATATCCCAGCTGACCCTTCTATTTCAAACCATTCCCCCATCCTGTCCCTCCTTCCCTTATCCCAAATCTCCATCGTGGTTTAACCTGGGATGGTTTGGGTGGGACTGGAATTTCAATCCCATCCCCAGGGACACCTCCCGCTGTCCCCAGGCTGCTCCAACCTCTCCTGGGCACTGCCAGGGATCCAGGGGCAGCCACAGCTCCTCTGGGAATTCCAGCCCAGCCCCTCCCCACCCTCCCAGCCAGGAATTCCTTCCCAAAATCCCACCCAATTCTCCCCTTTCCCAGTTTGAAGCCATTCCCTGTGTCCTGTCCCTCCAGTCCTTCCTGCCCAGCAGATTCCCAGTATCCAAGGCTGTTCCAGCAGCACCCACAGATGGATGGGAAAGAGGAATCCTTGGATGGTTTGGGTTGGGAAGGACCTCAAATCCCATCAGTGCCACCCCTGCCATGGCAGGGACACTTCCCACTGTCCCCAGGCTGCTCCAGCCCGGCCTTGGGCACTGCTAGGGATCCAGGGGCAGCCACAGCAAAGCTGGGAATTCCAGCCCAGCCCCTCCTCACCCTGCACTCCGTGCTTCCATCACCTCTGCATCCCAGTTTCCCCGCTCCTGGAAAGCCGCGGGCGGTGCCGGGGGAGGGGAGGATCCATCCCGGGCTGTTCCCTCCGGGATGCCCCAGGGCACTGCCGCGTTTGCTTTCCCTCAGGAGCAGAGCAGGGATGGCTCAGGGAGCCTCGGGTGGTCCCGGCCCCTCCGAGGTCACCGGCTGAGGCTGCAGCTCCTCCTCCTGCTGCTGCCCCCATCCCAAAATGGGCAGGTAAGAATCCCTTGGGAAAAGGATAAACCGGGATGGCTTTGGAGTGAGCTCCAGCGTGGGAGGGGTGTCCTGAACAGAATCCTGGGATGGGTTGGGTTGGGTGGGAAGGGGCCAAGAGGATCCCACAGGGACACCTCCCACTGTCCCCAGGCTGCTCCAGCCTGGCCTTGGGCACTGCCAGGGATCCAGGGGCAGCCACAGCAAATTTGGGAATTCCAGCCCAGCCCCTCCCCACCCTCCCAGCCAGGAATTCCTTCCCAGTCTCCCACCCATCCCTGCCCTCTGGCAGCGGGAAGCTGCTCCCTGTGTCCTGTCCCTCCAGCCCTTTGTCCCCAGTCCCTCTCCAGGGAATCCTGGAATGGTTTGGGTTGGGAGAGACCTTAAAAGTCACCCAGTGCCACCCCTGCCCTGGCAGGGACACCTCCCACTGTCCCCAGGCTGCTCCAGCCCGGCCTTGGGCACTGCCAGGGATCCAGGGGCAGCCACAGCAAAGCTGGGAATTCCATCCCAGCCCCTCCCCACCCTCCCAGCCAGGAATTCCTTCCCAAAATCCCACCCAGCCCTGCCCTCTGGCAGTGGGAGCCATTCCCTGTGTCCTGCCCCTCTATCCCTTGTCCCCAGCCCCTCTCCAGCTCTCCTGGAGCCCCTCCAGGCCCTGGGGAACTGCCCTGAGATCTCCCCAGACTTCTCTTCTCCGGGATCATCCCCAGATCTCCAGTCCCTCAATCCCAAGCCAGGCTTTTCCCTCCTTTCTGGCTCTAATTTTCCTGAGACTCTGAAAGAAAGCCAGGAGATAAAAAGGAGCTCCAGCCCCAAACCCAGCAAATCCCATGGCATCCCAAGGATCCTCCTCCCATCCTCCTCATGCCGGGATGGGGCAGGAGCGGGAATTCCCTCCCAGCCCCTCCCCGCCCTCCAGGCAGGGATTTTTCCCTGTGTCTGCCACCAAACCCAGCGCTCCATCGGCTCCTTTCTCCCTTCTCATCCCAGGATCAGCATCTCCTGCCTGCTCCCGGCCTCCTGGCACTTCAGCCTGGCCCCCGCGGGCTGTCCCCGCATCCTGAACGCGTCCCTGCGGCAGCTGCTGCTGCTGGGGGCTGCGGCCGCGGCGGGGGCGCTGCTGCTCTGCTCCCTGCTCCTGCTCCGCGGGAAGCTCGGCAGGACAGCCCGGGAGGGGAGAATCCACAGGTGAGAGGGGAGGGAATTCCATGGGAAATGGAGATTTCACAGGTGAGGGGGAGGGAATTCCGTGGGAAACAGGGATTGGGGCTCTGGGGACAAGGGGGAAGAATCACAGGTCTCCCTGCTGCTCTGCTCCCTGGCAAATACAGCAGGACAGCCCAAAATGGGAAATTCCACAGGTGAGGGGCACAGAATTCCATGGGAAACAGGGATTGGGGCTCTGGGGGAAAGGGGGAAGAGTCACAGGTCTCCCTGCTGCTCTGCTGCCTGGCAAGTACAGCAGGACAGCCCGGGATGGGAAATTCTGCAGGTGAGAGGGGAGGGAATTCCATGGGAAATGGAGATTCCACAGGTGAGAGGGGAGGGAATTCCGTGGGAAACAGGGATTGGGGCTCTGGGGGAAATGGGAAATGCTGCTCTGCTCCCTGCTCCTGCTCCGCGGGAAGCTCGGCAGGACAGCCCGGGAGGGGAGAATCCACAGGTGAGAGGGAGGGAATTCCATGGGAAACAGGGATTGGGGCTCTGGGAAAACAGGGAAAACAGACTCTGGGGGAAAGGGGGAAGAATCACAGGTCTCCCTGCTGCTCTGCTCCCTGGCAAGTACAGCAGGACAGCCCAAAATGGGAAATTCCACAACGGAGAGGGGAGGGAATTCCATGGGAAACAGGGATTCCACAGGTGAGGGGCACAGAATTCCATGGGAAACAGGGACTGGGGCTCTGGGGGAAAGGGGAAACTGCTCTGCTCCCTGCTGCTGCTCCATGGCGAGTACACGGCAGGACAGCCCAAAATGGGAAATTCCACAGGTGAGAGGGGAGGGAATTCCATGGGAAACGGAGATTCCACAGGTGAGGGGGAGGGAATTACATGGGAAACAGGGATTGGGGCTCTGGGGGAAATGGGAAACTGCTCTGCTCCCTGCTCCTGCTCCGCGGGAAGCTCGGCAGGACAGCCCGGGAGGGGAGAATCCACAGGTGAGAGGGAGGGAATTCCGTGGGAAATGGAGAATCCACAGGTGAGAGGGGAGGGAATTCCATGGAAAACAGGGATTGGGGCTCTAGGAAAACAGGGAAAACAGACTCTGGGGGAAAAGGGGGAAGAGTCACAGGTCTCCCTGCTCCGCGGGAAGTGCGGCAGGACAGCCCAAAATGGGAAATTCCACAGGTGAGAGGGGAGGGAATTCCATGGGAAACAGGGATTGGGGCTCTGGGGACAAGGGGGAAGAATCACAGGTCTCCCTGCTGCTCTGCTGCCTGGCAAATACAGCAGGACAGCCCAAAATGGGAAATTCCACAGGTGAGGGGCACAGAATTCCATGGGAAACAGGGATTGGGGCTCTGGGGGAAATGGGAAATGCTGCTCTGCTCCCTGCTCCTGCTCCGCGGGAAGCTCGGCAGGACAGCCCGGGAGGGGAGAATCCACAGGTGAGAGGGGAGGGAATTCCGTGGGAAATGGAGAATCCACAGGTGAGAGGGGAGGGAATTCCGTGGGAAACAGGGATTGGGGCTCTGGGGGAAAGGGGGAAGAGTCACAGGTCTCCCTGCTGCTCTGCTCCCTGGTGCTGCTCCCTGGCAATTACAGCAGGACAGCCCGAGATGGGAAATTCCACAAGGGAGAGGGGAGGGAATTCCATGGGAAGCAGAGATTCCAGAGGTGAGGAGCACTGAATTCCATGGGAAACAGGGATTGGGGCTCTGGGAAAACAGGGAAAACAGACTCTGGGGGAAAGGGGGAAGAGTCACAGGTCTCCCTGCTCCACGGGAAGTGCGGCAGGACAGCCCAAAATGGGAAATTCCACAGGTGAGAGGGGAGGGAATTCCATGGGAAACAGAGATTCCACAGGTGAGAGGGGAGGGAATTCCGTGGGAAACAGGGATTGGGGCTCTGGGGGAAATGGGAAATGCTGCTCTGCTCCCTGGCAAATACAGCAGGACAGCCCAAAATGGGAAATTCCACAAGGGAGAGGGGTGGAATTCCATGGGAAACAGGGAAATGGAGCTCTGGGGGGAAGAGGAAATGCTGCTCTGCCCCTTGGGAAGTACAGCAGGACAGCCCGGGATGGCGGATTCCACATGTGAGAGGGGAGGGAATTCCATGGGAAACAGATTCCAGTGGTGAGAGGGGAGGGAATTCCATGGGAAACAGAGATTCCACAGGTGAGAGGGGAGGGAATTCCATGGAAAACAGAGATTCCACAGGTGAGAGGGGAGGGAATTCCATGGAAAACAAGGCACGGAGCCTGTGGGAAAAGAGGAACAATCACAGCTCTCCCTTCTCCTGCTGCGAGGAGAGTACAGGGGAGATCCCAGAGCCCAATTCCCGTTTTTTGGCATTTTTTCCCCCCAGATACCTGGCCAGGGTGACGGACACGGAAGCCACGGACACCAGGAACCCCAACCTGAACTACGGGATCGTGGTGGACTGCGGCAGCAGCGGCTCCAGGGTGTTCGTGTACTGCTGGCCCCGGCACAACGGCAACCCCAAGGACCTGCTGGACATCCAGCAGATGAGGGACAGCTCCAGGAAACCCGTGGTGATGAAAATCAAGCCAGGTACTGGGGGAAAAACAGGGAATTTCTCCAGGGTTTCCTCTCCTGAGCGTGCTTCCTGCACTCCAGAGTGTCCAGATAAGGGGTATTCCCAGCTTGAAACAGCTCCAGGGATTTTTGGGATTGGTTTGTAGGGAGTTTCAGTCTGGAATGGGGCAGGAGGGAGAGGTTTTTCCATGGGACAGCTCCAGGAAATCCGTGGTGATGAAAATCAAACCAGGTACTGGGGAGAAAACAGGGAATTTCTCCAGGGTTTCCTCTCCTGAGCGTGCTTCCTGCACTCAGGAGTATCTGGATAAAGGGTATTCCCAGCATGGATTTTCCCAGCTCCAGGGATTTTTGGGATTGGTTTGCAGGGAGTTTTGTGGAGGTTAAAGTTTGAAATAGGCAGAGGGGAGAGGTTTTTCCATGGATAAGGCAGGTGCTGTCCCCACAAGCTCCTGGACATCCAGCAGATCAGTGACAGCTCCAGGAAACCCGTGGTGATGAAAATCAAGCCAGGTACTGGGGGAAAAACCAGGGAATTTCTCCAGGGTTTCCTCTCCTGAGCGTGCTTCCTGCACTCACTGCACTCCAGAGTGTCTGGATAAAGGGTGTTTCAAGCTCCAGGGATTTTTGGGGTTGGTTTGCAGGGAGTTAAGGTCTGGAATGGGGCAGGAGGGAGAGTTTTTTCCATGGGACAGCTCCAGGAAATGAAAGGTGATGAGAATCAAGCCAGGTACTGGGGAGAAAACAGGGAATTTCTCCAGGGTTTCCTCTCCTGAGCGCGCTTCCTGCACTCCGCAGTATCCAGAAAAAGGGTATTCCCAGCATGGAACAGCTGAAGGGATTTTTGGGATTAGTTTGCAGGGAGTTTAAGTCTGGAATGGGGCAGCTCCAGGAAGCCCGTGGTGATGAAAATCAAACCAGGTACTGGGGGAAAAAACAGGGAATTCCTCCAGAGTTTCCTCTCCTGAGCGTGCTTCCTGCTCTTTGGAGTGTCTGGATAAAGGAAATTTCAAGCTCGAGAGCGTGGAACAGCTCCAGGGATTTTTGGGATTGGTTTGCAGGGAGTTAAGGTCTGGAATGGGGCAGGAGGGAAAGGTTTTTCCATGGGACAACTCCAGGAAATCCGTGGTGATGAGAATCAAACCAGGTATGGGGGAAAAACAGGGAATTTCTCCAGGGTTTCCTCTCCTGAGCGTGCTTCCTGCACTCCAGAGTGTCCAGATAAAGGGTATTCCCAGCATGGAACAGCTCCAGGGATTTTTGGGATTGGTTTGCAGGGAGTTTAAGTCTGGAATGGGCAGGAGGTTGAGGTTTTCCCGTGGGACAGCTCCAGGAAACCCGTGGTGATGAAAATCAAGCCAGGTACTGGGGAAAAACAGGGAATTCCTCCATGATTTCTGCTCCTGAGCGTGCTTCCTGCAGTCACTGCACTCTGGAGTGTCTGGATAAAAGGTGTTTCAAGCTCGGGAGCAGCTTGAAACAGCTCCAGGGATTTTTGGGGGTGGTTTGCAGGGAGTTTCAGTCTGGAATGGGGCAGGAGGGAGAGTTTTTTCCATGGGACAGCTCCAGGAAACCCGTGGTGATGAGAATCAAACCAGGTACTGGGGGAAAAACAGGGAATTCCTCCAGGGTTTCCTCTCCTGAGCGCGCTTCCTGCTCTCCGGAGTGTCTGGATAAAGGGTGTTTCAAGATTGGGAGTGTGGAACAGCTCCAGGGATTTTTGGGGTTGGTTTGCAGGGAGTTTAAGTCTGGAATGGGGCAGGAGGGAGAGGTTTTCCCATGGGACAGCAACAGGAAATGAAAGGTGATGAAAATCAAACCAGGTGCTGGGGAGAAAACAGGGAATTTCTCCAGGGTTTCTGCTCCTGAGCGTGCTTCCTGCTCTCTGGAGTGTCTGGATAAAGGGTGTTTCAAACTCCAGGGATTTTTGGGATTGGTTTGCAGGGAGTTAAGGTCTGGAATGGGGCAGGAGGGAGAGTTTTTTCCATGGGACAGCAACAGGAAACCCGTGGTGATGAAAATCAAACCAGGTACTGGGGAGAAAACAGGGAATTTCTCCAGGGTTTCTGCTCCTGAGCGTGCTTCCTGCACTCCAGAGTGTCTGGATAAAGGGTATTCCCAGAATGGATTTTCCCAGCTCCAGGGATTTTTGGGATTGGTTTGCAGGGAGTTTTTTGGAGCTTGAAGTTTGAAATAGGCAGGAGGGAGAGGTTTTTCCATGGATAAGGCAGGTGCTGTCCCCACAAGCTCCTGGACATTCAGCAGATGAGGGACAGCTCCAGGAAACCCGTGGTGATGAAAATCAAACCAGGTATGGGGGAAAAACAGGGAATTCCTCCAGGGTTTCCTCTCCTGAGCGTGCTTCCTGCTCTCTGGAGTGTCTGGATAAAAGGTGTTTCAAGCTCCAGGGATTTTTGGGATTGGTTTGCAGGGAGTTTCAGTCTGGAATGGGGCAGGAGGGAGAGGTTTTTCCATGGGACAGCTCCAGGAAATCCGTGGTGATGAAAATCAAAGCAGGTACTGGGGGAAAAACAGGGAATTCCTCCAGGGTTTCCTCTCCTGACTCTGCTTCCTGCACTCCAGAGTGTCTGGATAAAGGGTGTTCCCAGAATGGATTTTCTCAGCTCCAGGGATTTTTGGGGTTGGTTTGCAGGGAGTTTTTTGGAGCTTGAAGTTTGAAACAGGCAGGAGGGAGAGGTTTTTCCATGGGACAGCAACAGGAAATGAAAATCAAAGCAGGTACTGGGGAAAAACAGGGAATTTCTCCATGATTTCTGCTCCTAACTGTGCTTCCTGCACTCCAGGGTATCTGGATAAAGGAGTGCAGAAAACAAGGAGGGGAAACCCTGGAGAAATTCCCTGTTTTTTTTCCCCATGCTGGGAATATCCTTTATCCAGACATCTCAGAGCGCAGGAGGCGCAGTCAGGAGAGGAAAACCCGGAAAAAAAAAAAATTCCATCATTTTTTACAGCTGATTCCCCACTTTCCCTTTGCCTCCTCCCTTCCCTCTGCTCAGCATTTTCCAGGCGTGGGAGTCCAGTGCCACAATCCCAAAAATCCCTGGAGCTGTTCCATGCTGGGAATGCCCTTTATCCAGACACTCTGGAGTGCAGGAAGCACGCTTAGGAGAGGAAACCCTGGAGAAATTCCCTGTTTTTCCCCCATTTGGTGCAGTGATGATGACATTGAGTAGATTTAGAGGGATTGGGTCAGAGTAGAAGACACCTCTTTAGTGTAGAGGGTAGATATTGGTTTGTAATTGTAAATAATTAAATGTAAATAACAGATAAATAATTAAATGTAAATAACAGATAATTACACACAATTATCTGTTTATAAGGTGATGAGCCTTGGCCAGGTGGGGCAGTCATCACCTGCTGCCCGTGCTGTCCAAACCTTGGCAGAGCTCAGAGAAAAGGAACTGAGATAAAATAAAATAAAATAAAATAAAATAAAATAAAATAAAATAAAATAAAATAAAATAAAATAAAATAAATAAGAGAAACAACTTGGAAAATGAACATTTAAAGGCTCCTCGTTGTTTCTGCTGTCGGCTCAGAGCTTTCCAGAGCACAAAGGGCAAAGACCACCCTGACCTCTGGTGAACAGAGACCCCCAAGACCAGGAAATCCCACAGCCAGAGCTGCTCCCACATCCCAGCTTTGTGTTTCCCCAGGGATTTCGGAGTTTGCCAGCTCTCCTGAGAAGGTCAGTGATTACATCCTGCCCCTGCTGAGCTTCGCCGCCGAGCACGTCCCGCGCTCCAAGCACAAGGAGACTCCTCTCTACATCCTGTGCACGGCTGGCATGAGGATCCTGCCCGAGAGGTGAGGCCCTCTGGGAGTCCAGGGTGTTCCTCTGGAAACCTTGTTGGAGAGGATGAAGTAGCTGGGCCCTGCAGAGATGATTTAATAGTAAAAGATTCTAAAAGTATGAAACCTATGAGAGGAATGGAATTAAAAGCAAGATTTGAACTGTAAGACTGGACAGGAAGAGGGTGATTAGACAGCTGAAAAGACTGGGCTGGGTGAGTCAGTGACAGCCATGCCAGGACAAAAGGATGAATAAAGGGTTGGACCTTCTCAGGTATCAGGGATAAGGTGGTTTTTCAGGATTTTGGTCTGTAGAGTAGTATTGTAATGCTGTAGTTCCCATAGGCTGGATGTAGATTCAGCAGAGACCCCGAGAAGCCCCTGCCCCTCCCTTGGGAATGCCAGGGGGTCTGGGGAAGGCTGGGCAGAGCTGGGGAATGAGGCAGGGATTGGTTGGAAGGGCTTCAGGGTGAACCTTGGGCGGGACAAGAGCCTGGGCAGGGCTGCACATGAGGTGGGCATAAAATGGGCAAAAAATGGGCACAAAATGGACCCCAAAGGGGCACAAAATGGGCACAAAATGGACCCAAAATGGGCACAAAATGGACCCCAAATGGGCACAAAATGGACACAAAATGGACCCCAAATGGGCACAAAATGGACACAAAATGGACCCCAAATGGGCACAAAAATTGACCCAAAGTGTTCACAAAGCGGACCCAAAGTAGACCCAAAATGGACCTGAAATGGACCTGAAATGATCACAAAATGGTCACAAAATGGACCCAAAATGGTCACGAAATGGGCACAAAATGGTCACAAATTGGTCACCAGAATGGACACAAAATGGTGCCCAAAATGGTCAGAAAATGATCACGAAATTGACCCAAAATGGTCACAAAATGGACCCCAAATGGACCCAAAATGGACACAAAATGGCCAAACGGTCAGCAGGTCTCACCCTTTGCTCAGTTTTGGTCCATTTGCACATTGGGGTTTCATTGTCCCATTCCAGCCCCAGGCTGTGAGGTCCCATCCTTCCTGCTCCTCCCTCAGCCACCCTGGTTGGTGCTGCTGGGCTGGAAGTTGTCCTTGGGGTGCAGCAGGAGCAGGATTTGTTTTGTGTCCCTGCTCCGTGAGGAGCTGAGTGACCCTGGGTGTGAGGCTGAGAGCTGCACCCCTGGGCAGCACAGAACCCCAAAAACACCAGAGCTCCAACCCCAGGCACCACCAGCACCAATCCTGGATTGTTTTTTTTGTTTTTCCCCACCCCTTTCCCATGGGATTTTGCAGCCAGCAGAAAGCCATCCTGGAGGATCTGCTCACGGACATCCCCGTGCACTTCGATTTCCTCTTCTCTGACTCCCACGCTGAGGTGATTTCTGGCAAGCAGGAAGGTAGGCTTGGAAAAATATCTGGAAAGCACTTAGGAATTCCAAGTGTTGGGATTCCCAAATTCCTGGTTTGCTTTTTTTTTTTTTTTTTTCCCACCTGCAGGGGTCTATGCGTGGATTGGGATCAACTTTGTCCTTGGAAGATTCGAGCACACGGATGATGGTGAGGATCTGGGGGGCTCCAGGTGATGGTTTCTCAGCCAGATGTTGGGGTACAGTTCCAGCCAGATGTTGGGGTGCAGTTCCAGCCCTGGGAATTGCATTTCCAGATGTTGGGGTGCAGTTCCAGCCCTGGGAATTGCATTTCCAGCTGGTGGGATGCAGTTCCAGCCAGATGTTGGCAGCTGCTGCAGGGGCTGGGTTGGCTCCGCTCCCACCTGAAGCTTTAACAGCCACAAACAGCAGCTCCTCTGGCTGGATCCCTGGGATTGTTCCCAGTTTCCCGTTGATTTTTCCCAGTTTCCCATTGATTTTTCCCTGTATCCCACTGATTTTTCCCAGTTTCCCACTGATTTTTCCCTGTATCCCATTGATCTTTCCCAGTTTTCCGCTGGATCTTTCCCAGTTTCCCACTGATTTTTCCCTCTTTCCCACTGATTTTTCCCTGTTTCCCTAGAGGACGAAGCAGTGGTGGAAGTGCAGATCCTGGAAAGCGAGCGCAGGGATTTTTCCCTGTATCCCATTGTTTTTTTCTATGTATCCCATTGATTTTTCCATGTATCCCATTGATTTTTCCCTGTTTCCCACTGACTTTTCCCTCTATCCCATTGACTTTTCCCAGTTTCCCACTGACTTTTCCCTCTTTCCCACTGTTTTTTCCCTGTTTCCCAGAGGACGAGGTAGTGGTGGAGGTGCAGATCCCAGGCAGCGAGCACAGGGATTTTTCCCAGTTTCCCACTGATTTTTTCTATGTATCCTGTTGATTTTTCCTTGTATCCCATTGATTTTTCCCTCTATCCCACTGATTTTTCCCTGTTCCCAGAGGACGAGGCGGTGGTGGAGGTGCAGATCCCAGAAAGCGAGCGCAGGGATTTTTCCCAGTTTCCCACTGATTTTTCCATTTATCCCATTGATTTTTCCCTCTATCCCACTGGATTTTTCCCTGTTCCCAGAGGACGAGGCAGTGGTGGAGGTGCAGATCCCAGGCAGCGAGGACAGGGATTTTTCCCAGTTTCCCACTGGCCTTTCCCAGTTTCCCACTGTTTTTTCCCAGTTTCCCACTGACCTTTCCCAGTTTCCCATTGATTTTTCCTTCTATCCCACTGTTTTTTCCCTGTTCCCAGAGGACGAGGTGGTGGTGGAGGTGCACATCCTGGAAAGCGAGCACTGAGATTTTTCCCTGTATCCCATTGATTTTTCCCAGTTCCCCACTGACCTTTCCCAGTTTCCCACTGACTTTTCCCTGTATCCCATTGATTTTTCCCAGTTTCCTATTGATCTTTCCCAGTTTCCCACTGACTATTCCCTGTTTCCCAGAGGACGAGGCGGTGGTGGAGGTGCAGATCCCAGGCAGTGAGCACAGGGATTTTTCCCAGTTTCCCACTGACCTTTCCCAGTTTCCCACTGGATTTTTCCCAGTTCCCCACTGACCTTTCCCAGTTTCCCACTGTTTTTTCCCTGTTCCCAGAGGACAAGGCGGTGGTGGAAGTGCAGATCCCGGGCAGCAAGCACAGGGATTTTTCCCAGTTTCCCATTGATTTTTCCCTCTATCCCACTGTTTTTTCCCTGTTTCCCAGAGGACGAGGCAGTGGTGGAGGTGCAGATCCCGGGCAGCGAGCACCACGATCCCGTTTTCCGGAAGAGAACCGTGGGCATCCTGGACATGGGCGGGGTCTCCACGCAGATCGCCTACGAGGTGCCCCAAAGTGTAAGCCTTGCCTCCCCTCAGCAGGTCATTATCCAGGAATTCCCTCTGCCCTCAGGGCTGCTTTTAATGCCTTTTCCTTCCTTTCCCATCCTTGGGAATCCTCCATCCCATCCCCAAAAGGCTCCAATGCCAGCTCAGAGCTCCTTTGTTCTCTTCGTTCCCATCGCTCCAATCTTTAATCGTTCATTTTTGGTCTTTTCGTGGATGATTTTAAATCCCTTCAATTCCAAACTTTGCATCCTGGGATAATCTTAAATCCCTTTTGTGGATAATTTGAAATCCCTTCAATTCCAAACTTTGCATCCTGAGATAATCTTAAATCCCTTCAATTCCAAACTTTGCATCCTGGGGCTTAAACCCCAAAATTCCTGGTGGTTCCTATAAAAAAATCTTCCATAAAAACCATTTTCCTTTAATTTTCAAGAGCAATATTATTCCATTTCCAGCTGTTACAGATTGCACCTAAATTGCTTTGTCCCAAATGGGACATAAATTACTCCAATTCCACCGAGTCCTGGAGCAATTCCTGAATTTTTCAAGCTGAACTTCCCATGAAATTTATTGGGAATTATTTAAAGGGACAAAACAGCATCAAGTCCCCGTGTTTGGCTCTGTCCTAATGATGGATGAATTGAGTTTTTAAATCCTGCAGGATGATTACAATCCCCACCCTGTGCAGCCCTGCTTGGTGCCTGAGCTGTTTGGGTTTCTCTGGAACTCTTTTCCCAGAGAGTTTTCTGCCAACCAGAGACACGTTTTCCTAATTTTAACCTTTGTTTGCTTTCCTTTCCCTGGGAGGGACTTCTCCTTGCTGTCCCATCACCCTGACCAATGTGATTGAAGGAGTTTGTCTTTCTTCCACCCCTTGGGTGGTTCTTTGTAAAACAGCATAAAAGGGAAGAAATTCCCGGTGTCTTGGTTTGGACAGACAGGTCTCTGCCAGGCAAAGCTGGAGTTTCCCTTGGAATGGGGAATGTAAACCCCTCACCCCCCACCCAAATTATCATTTTGCAATTCAGGGCTTTCAGGCAAAGATTTGGGAATGGGAATAACAGTTCTGTACTAGGAATATTAACAATACAAATGGAGTAGAAAACAAAACCACCCAACCAAACCAGCAAACAAACAAACAGCAATCCTGGAGAACCCTGACAGAGTCAGAGCTCCAACCTGACACCCTGTTGGTCAGGGGGTTGGGAGCAGCCCCAAAGTGAGTCCTGCTGGAGTGGCAGAGGTGGTTCTGGTGGGGCAGAGATGATCCTGTAGAACAAGGGTCCAGGGGTGGTGAGAAGGGTCCAGGGGTGGTGAGAAGGGTCCAGGGATGGTGAGAAGGGTCCAGGGGTGGTGGGAAGGGTCCAGTGGTGGTGAGAAGGATCCAGTGATGGTGAGAAGGGTCCAGGGGTGGTGGGAAGGGTCCAGTGGTGGTGAGAAGGGTCCAGAGATGGTGAGAAGGGTCCAGGGATGGTGAGAAGGGTCCAGAGATGGTGAGAAGGGTCCAGAGATGGTGAGAAGGGTCCAGGGATGGTGAGAAGGGTCCAGAGATGGTGAGAAGGGGTCTGGTGATGGTGAGAAGGGTCCAGAGATGGTGAGAAGGGTCCAGGGATGGTGAGAAGGGTCCAGAGATGGTGAGAAGGGTCCAGGGATGGTGAGAAGGGTCCAGGGGTGGTGAGAAGGGTCCAGAGATGGTGAGAAGGGTCCAGGGGTGGTGAGAAAGGTCCAGGGGTGGTGAGAAGGGTCCAGAGATGGTGAGAAGGGTCCAGGGATGGTGAGAAAGGTCCAGGGGTGGTGAGAAGGGTCCAGAGATGGTGAGAAGGGTCCAGTGATGGTGAGAAGGGTCCAGGGATGGTGAGAAGGGTCCAGGGGTGGTGAGAAGGGTCCAGAGATGGTGAGAAGGGTCCAGAGATGGTGAGAAGGGTCCAGGGGTGGTGAGAAGGGTCCAGTGATGGTGAGAAGGGTCCAGGGGTGGTGAGAAGGGTCCAGTCTTCCTCCAGGAATCGGGTGAAGCTGGATCCTTTCTGTGTTCCTGTGTCTCAGTTTTATCCAGGTGGGAATGGTTGGCTCCCCGCACTGGGTGGAGCATCTCACCCTGGGATGATGGAATGTGGATGTTCTGCTTTGGGGATGTGGCTTTTAGGGGTGTCTGAATGGCCCATCAGCAGAAAATTTCCCCTGGAGGGAGGACAGGGGTGACAGAGATAACAAACACTGCCCCACCTGGTTTATCAGCTGGCCCAGGATCAGAAGGCACCCACCCCTCTCCCCCCAGAGTTACAAGAGATAAAGAAAAAAAAAAACATCTCCCCAGCTGCTTTTAACAGATGAAATAGAATACACATTTTTGGTTCCACAACCCAAGACACCCGGGTAATAAGGATTGGAGTCACTGTCAGCCTTCTGACCTCGCAGTCCGTGTCATTGTCACCTTGAGCACCACCCTGACCATCCCTGATTTCTGCTGCTGCAGGAGGAGGTGGCCAAGAGCCTGCTGGCAGAGTTCAACCTGGGCTGTGACGCCCACCAGACCGAGCACGTCTACCGCGTCTACGTGGCCACCTTCCTGGGCTTCGGCGGCAACGCCGCCCGCAGGAGGTACGAGCAGAGCCTCCTCTCCAGCAGCCTCCTCAGGAACAGGTACTGGGCCTCCTCCTGGCATTCCAGCTGCTCCAGCCCTTGGGGAGAGGGTCCGGGGAGAGGTTGGAGCAGCCTGGGGTGGAGGGAGGTGGTGCTGGAAGGATCCCGGGTGTTGTGTGCAGAGGTGACGGCGCTTCCAGAGGGGAAAGTGTGGAGAGGGGTTCCTGCTCTGGAGCTGGGATGGCAGGGAAAGGAGTAATGGGTTCAGCTGGGATTTAGGTTTGGTTCATGGAGGGAATTCCTGGCTGGGAGGGTGGGGAGGGGCTGGGATGGAATTCCCAAAGGGGTCGTGGCTGCCCCTGGATCCCTGGAAGTGTCCAAGGCCAGCTTGGGTCACCCTGGGATCACAGGAGAATTCCCAGCCCACTGGGTATTTTAATTCCCTTCCCACCATCCCAGTGATTAATTTATTAACAAATTACAGCTAGCAACAACAACTGACCAATCCAACCAAGACACCCCAGCACAAATCCCAAATTCCCATAACTTCCTGAGCTTTCCCAGCCCTGGATAACCCTGATCTGTGTGTCTCCCCAGGCTGCTGGGCAGGCAGGCCGGGCTGAGCCCAGAATTCCCATTTCCAGATCCGTGCCGCAACAACAATTGACCAATCCAACCAAGACACCCCAGACCAATCTAACCCAAGAAATCCCAATTTCTCCCAATTCCTCATAAAATCCCAGAGCTTTTCCAGCTGTGGAGAACCCTGATCCCTGTTTCTGCAGGCTGCTGGGCAGGCAGGCCGGGCTGAGCCCCGAGTTCCCCTTCCTGGACCCATGCCACTAACAAAGACTGACCAATCCAACCAAGAAACCCCAGACCAATCTAATCCAAGAAATCCCAATTTCTCCTAAATTCCCATAACTTCCTGACCTTTCCCAGCTGTGGAGAGCCCTGATCTGTGTGTTTGGCCAGGCTGAGCCCGGAATTCCCATTCCTGGATCCGTGCCCCAACAACAACAACAACAACTGACCAATCCAACCAAGAAACCCCAGCACAAATCCCAATTCCCCATAAATTCCTGAGCTTTCCCAGCTCTGGAGAACCCTGATCTGTGTGTTCCTGCAGGCTGCTGGGCGGGCAGGCCGGGCTGAGCTCAGAATTCCTGTTCCTGGATCCGTGCCCCAACAACTACAACAACTGACCGATCCAACCAAGAAACCCCAGCACAAATCCCAAATTCCCATAAATTCCTGACCTTTCCAGCTCTGGAGAACCCTGATCTGTGTGTTTGGCCAGGCTGAGCCCGGAATTCCCATTCCTGGATCCGTGCCCCAACAACAACAACAACTGACCAATCCAACCAAGACACCCCAGCACAAATCCCAAATTCCCATAACTTCCTGACCTTTCCCAGCCCTGGATAACCCTGATCTGTGTGTCTCCCCAGGCTGCTGGGCAGGCAGGCCGGGCTGAGCCCAGAATTCCCATTTCCAGATCCGTGCCACAACAACAACAACAACAACTGGCCAATCCAACCAAGAAACCCCAGACCAATCTAACCCAAGAAATCCCAATTTCTCCCAAATTCCCATAACTTCCTGACCTTTCCCAGCCCTGGATAACCCTGCTCTGTGTGTCTCCCCAGGCTGCTGGGCAGGCAGGCCGGGCTGAGCCCAGAATTCCCGTATCCATGCCACTAACAAAGACTGACCAATCCAATGAAGAAACCCCAGCACAAATCCCAAATTTCCATAAATTCCTGACCTTTCCCAGCTCTGGAGAACCCTGATCTCTGTGTTTCCACAGGCTGCTGGGCAGGCAGGCCGGGCTGAGCCCAAAATTCCCATTTCCAGATCCGTGCCACAACAACAACTGACCAATCCAACCAAGACACCCCAGACCAATCTAACCCAAGAAATCCCAATTTCTCCCAATTCCTCATAAAACCCTGACCTTTCCCAGCCCTGGATAACCCTGATCTGTGTGTTTGGCCAGGCTGAGCCCGGAATTCCCATTCCTGGATCTGTGCCCCAACAACAACAACAACTGACCAATCCAACCAAGACACCCCAGCACAAATCCCAAATTCCCATAACTTCCTGACCTTTCCCAGTTCTGGATAACCCTGCTCTGTGTGTCTCCCCAGGCTGCTGGGCAGGCAGGCTGGGCTGAGCCCAGAATTCTCATTCCTGAATCCGTGCCACTAACAAAGACTGACCAATCCAACCAAGAAACCCCAGCACAAATCCAATTTTCCATAAATTCCTGACCTTTTCTAGTTGTGGAGAACCCAGCTGCATCCCTGATCTCTGTTCCTGCAGGCTGCTGGGCAGGCAGGCCGGGCTGAGCCCTGAGTTCCCCTTGCTGGACCTGTGCCACTAACAAAGACTGACCAATCTAATGAAGAAACCCCAGCACAAATCCCAGTTTCTCCCAATTCCTCATAAAACCCTGACCTTTCCCAGCTCTGGAGAGCCCTGATCTCTGTGTCTCCCCAGGCTGCTGGGCAGGCAGGGTGAGCTGAGCCCAGAATTCCCATTCCTCGATCCGTGCCACAACAACTACAACAACTGACCAATCCAACCAAGAAACCCCAGACCAATCTAACCCAAGAAATCCCAATTTCTCCCAATTTCCCATAACTTCCTGACCTTTCCCAGCTCTGGAGAGCCCTGATCTCTGTGTTTCCACAGGCTGCTGGGCAGGCAGGGTGAGCTGAGCCCAGAATTCCCGTATCCATGCCACTAACAAAGACTGACCAATCCAACCAAGACACCCCAGCACAAATCCCAAATTCCCATAACTTCCTGACCTTTCCCAGCCCTGGATAACCCTGCTCTGTGTGTCCCCCCAGGCTGCTGGGCGGGCAGGCCGGGCTGAGCCCCGAGTTGCCCCTGCTGGACCCGTGCCTGCCGCGGGACGCGCGGGACGAGCTGCAGCAGGCGGGGCTGCGGCTGCACCTGCGCGGCACCGGCGACTTCCAGCGCTGCCGGGAGCTGCTGCAGCCGCTGCTGAACAGAACCAACGAGACCCAGAGCTCCCTCAACGGCGTCTTCCAGCCGCCCGTGCAGTTCCACAGCAGCGAGTTCTATGGCTTCTCTGAGTTCTACTACTGCACCGAGGACGTGCTGAGGATGGGCGGCGACTACAGCGCGGCCAGGTTCACTAAGGCTGCCGAGGTGAAAAAAATTACCAATGCCCTCAGTTAGAACAGCTCTCCACCAGGGGTTTGTTCACAAAGTTCTGCAGCAAAACTCATCCTTTAAGAGATCCCAAATTCCTTAAGGGATCCCAAATTCTTTAAGAGATCCCAAATTCTTTAAGAGATCCCAAATTCCTGTGTTCACTCAGGCTACACAGGTGAAAAAAGGATCAATTCCCTCATTCAGAACAGCTCTCCACGAGGGGTTTGTTCCCAAAATCCCACAGCAAAACTTTGCCTTAAGGGATCCCAAATTCTTTAAGAGATCCCAAATTCTTTAAGAGATCCCAAATTCCTAAGTTCACTAAAGCTGCAGAGGTGAAAAAAGGATCAAGTCCCTCATTCAGAACACCTCTCCTTGAGGGTTTTTGTTCACAAAGTCCTGCAGCAAAACTCATCCTTTAAGAGATCCCAAATTTCTAAATTCAATGAAGCTGCAGAGGTGAAAAAAAGATCAATTCCCTCATTTAGAGCACCTCTACACAAGGGGTTTGTTCACAAATTCCTGCAGCAAAACTCATCCTTTAAGAGATCCCAAATTTCTGAATTCACTAAAGCTGCACAGGTGAAAAAAGGATCAATTCCCTCATTTAGAGCACCTCTACACCAGGGGTTTGTTCACAAAATCCTGCAGCAAAACTCATCCTTTAAGAGATCCCAAATTTCTAAGTTCAATGAAGCTGCAGAGGTGAAAAAAGGAATTGATTCCCTCATTTAGAACAGCTCTACACGAGGGGTTTGTTCACAAAGTCCTGCAGCAAAACTTTGTCTTAAGAGATCCCAAATTCCTTAAGAGATCCCAAATTCCTAAATTCACTAAGGCTGCCGAGGTGAAAAAAGGGATCAATTCCCACATTCAGAACACCTCTCCATGAGGGATTTGTTCACAAAGTCCTGCAGCAAAACTCATCCTTTAAGAGATCCCAAATTTCTAAATTCAATGAAGCTGCAGAGGTGAAAAAAATCATCAATTCCCTCACTCAGAACAGCTCTCCACGAGGGGTTTTTTCACAAAGTCCTGCAGCAAAACTCTTAAGAGATCCCAAATTCCTAAATTCGGTGAAACTCGGGTGAAAAAAGGAATCAATTCCCTCAGTTAGAGCACCTCTCCATGAGGGGTTTTGTTCACAAAGTCCTGCAGCAAAACTCTTCCTTTAAGAGATCCCAAATTCCTGAATTCACTGAAGCTGCACAGGTGAAAAAAAGGATCAATGCCCTCATTTAGAACAGCTCTACACAAGGGGTTTGTTCACAAAGTCCTGCAGCAAAGCTCTTAAGAGATCCCAAATTCCTCAATTCAATGAAGCTGCACAGGTGAAAAAAGGATCAATTCCCTCATTCAGAATGCTCTCCATGAGGGTTTTGTTCACGAAGTCCTGCAGCAAAACTCATCCTTTAAGAGATCCCAAATTCCTAAATTCACTAAAGCTGCACAGGTGAGAGAGCTGGGGTCAGATCCTCACTCAGAACACCTCTCCATGAGGGGTTTGTTCTCAAAGTCCTGCAGCAAAACTCTTCTTTTAAGAGGTCCCAAATTCCTTAAGAGATCCCAAATTCCTGTGTTCACTAAGGCTGCAGAGGTGAAAAAAGGATCAATTCCCTCATTCAGAACAGCTCTCCACGAGGGGTTTGTTCCCAGAATCCCACAGCAAAACTTTGCCTTAAGGGATCCCAAATTCCTTAAGAGATCCCAAATTCTTTAAGAGATCCCAAATTCCTAAGTTCAATGAAGCTGCAGAGGTGAAAAAAGGAATTGATTCCCTCATTTAGAGCACCTCTCCATGAGGGTTTTTGTTCACAAAGTCCTGCAGCAAAACTTTGTCCTTAAAAATCCTAAATTCCTAAGTTCACTAAAGCTGCACAGGTGAAAAAAGGATCAATTCCCTCACTCAGAACAGCTCTCTCCGAGGGGTTTGTTCACAAAGTCCTGCAGCAAAACTCATCCTTTAAGAGATCCCAAATTTCTAAATTCAATGAAGCTGCAGAGGTGAAAAAAATTATCAATTCCCTCATTTAGAACACCTCTCCACGAGGGGTTTGTTCCCAAAATCCCACAGCAAAACTTTGCCTTAAGGGATCCCAAATTCTTTCAGAGATCCCAAATTCTTTAAGAGATCCCAAATTCCTAAATACACTAAAGCTGCTCAGGTGAACAAAAGGATCGATTCCCTCATTAAAACATCTCCCCACAAGGATTTTCCTCCCAAACTCCTGCAGCAGAACCTTTCTCTAAGAGATCCCAAATTCCTTAAGAGATCCCAAATTCCTGTGTTCACTAAGGCTGCACAGGTGAACAAAAGGATCAATTCCCTCACTCAGAACAGCTCTCTCCGAGGGGTTTGTTCCCAAAATCCCACAGCAAAACTCATCCTTTAAGAGATCCCAAATTCCTTAAGAGATCCCAAATTCTTCAAGAGATCCCAAATTCTTCAAGAGATCCCAAATTCTTTAAGAGATCCCAAATTCCTAAATACACTAAAGCTGCTCAGGTGAACAAAAGGATCAATTCCCTCATTAAAACATCTCCCCACAAGGATTTTCCTCCCAAACTCCTGCAGCAGAACCTTTCTCTAAGAGATCCCAAATTCCTTAAGAAACACCAAATTCTTCACTTGGCCGAAGCTGTGACAGTGCAAATCAGAGCAGTTCGGCAATTCCCTAAAACCAGGGGGACAATTTTCACCTCAAGGGGAGAATTCACATTCCCTCCACCCCAGATTCCAAGAGTGGGGACCAAAAAATCCCCACAAAATTCGGGATCTGCCTCCTTGGCGGTGCCAGCCTCTCTTCTCTTTCGGGATGGGGTTTTATTTTCCAGTTTGTTTTTTTGTTTTTTTTCTCTTTCAGGGCGTTTCATCTGCCGGGATTTCCCTTCTCCAGGCGGAGGGGATCCCATTTTCCCGTTTTTTTTTGTGTTTTGTGTGTGTTTTCTGCAGGATTACTGTGCCACCAAGTGGTCGGTGCTGCGGGAGCGCTTCGAGCGCGGCCTCTACGCCCCCCACGCCGACCTGCACCGGCTCAAGTGAGCTCGGGCTTTGTCCTGGGAATTCCCCTGCCCTTCCCGTGGGATCCTTTGGGAGTGGGGGCGGGAAAAAAAACTTGGGAAAGGCTGAGAATTATGGAAAAAAAACCAAAAAAAACCCCCAAAAAACCAAAAACAAACAGACAAACAAACAAAAAATCAAAATCCAAAAAACAACCAAAACAAAACAAAAAACAAAACCCAAGTTGGAAAAGCTGAGAATTCCGGGTTTAATCCTGTGGTTGTTGGAACGCTGAGCTGAGCTTAGCCCGTTGTCCCAGTAAGAACTGGCTGATCCCGATGGTCCTGGCTGATCCCACTGTCCCTGATCCCATTTTTCCTGCCTGATCCCGGTGTCCCTGATCCTGATGTCCCTGTCCCTGTCCCTGTCCCTGACCCCGTTTCTCCTGCCTGATCCCATTGTTCCTGATCCCAGTGTCCCTGATCCCATTGTTCCTGATCCCAGTGTCCCTGATCCCATTGTTCCTGACTGATCCCACTGTCCCTGATCCCAATGTTTCTGTCTGATCCCAGTGTCCCTAATCCCAGTGTCCCTGATCCCATTGTTCCTGCCTGATCCCACTGTCCCTCATCCTGGCATTCCTGATCCCATTTTTCCTGGCTGGTCCCACTGTCCCTGATCCCATTTTTCCTGCCTGATCCCAGTGTCCCTGATCCCAGTGTCCCTGTTCCCAGTGTCCCTGATCCCATTTTTCCTGCCTGTTCCCACTGTCCCTGATCCCAGTGTCCCTGATCCCATTTTTCCTGGCTGATCCCATTTTTCCTGGCTGATCCCAGTGTCCCTGATCCCAGTGTCCCTGTTCCCAGTGTCCCTGATCCCACTTTTCCTGCCTGTTCCCACTGTCCCTGATCCTGATGTCCCTGATCCCATTTTTCCTGGCTGATCCCGTTTTTCCTGACTGATCCGTGTCCCTGATCCCACTGTCCCTGATCCCAGTGTCCCTGACCCCATTTCCCTGCCTGTTCCCAGTGTCCCTGATCCCAATGTTTCTGTCTGATCCCAGTGTCCCTAATCCCAGTGTCCCTGATCCCATTGTTCCTGCCTGATCCCACTGTCCCTCATCCTGGCATTCCTGATCCCATTTTTCCTGGCTGGTCCCACTGTCCCTGATCCCATTTTTCCTGCCTGATCCCAGTGTCCCTGATCCCAGTGTCCCTGTTCCCAGTGTCCCTGATCCCATTTTTCCTGCCTGTTCCCACTGTCCCTGATCCCAGTGTCCCTGATCCCATTTTTCCTGGCTGATCCCAGTGTCCCTGATCCCAGTGTCCCTGTTCCCAGTGTCCCTGATCCCACTTTTCCTGCCTGTTCCCACTGTCCCTGATCCTGATGTCCCTGATCCCATTTTTCCTGGCTGATCCCGTTTTTCCTGACTGATCCGTGTCCCTGATCCCACTGTCCCTGATCCCAGTGTCCCTGACCCCATTTCCCTGCCTGTTCCCAGTGTCCCTGACCCCATGTCCCTGCCTGATCCCAATGTTCCTGCCTGTTCCCAGTGTCCCTGACCCCATTTCCCTGCCTGATCCCATTGTTCCTGCCTGATCCCATTGTTCCTGATCCCAGTGTCCCTGATCCTGGTGTCCCTGATCCCATTTTTCCTGCCTGATCCCATTTTTCCTGGCTGATCCCACTGTCCCTGATTCCACTGTCCCTGATTCCACTGTCCCTGACCCCATTTCCCTGCCTGATCCCAATGTTCCTGACTGATCCCGCTGTCCCTGACCCCATTGTTCCTGATCCCATTTTTCCTGACTGATCCCATTTTTCCTGCCTGATCCCAGTGTCCCTGATCCCATTTTTCCTGCCTGATCCCATTTTCTTTGGCTGGTCCCACTGTCCCTGATCCCAATGTTCCTGCCTGATCCCACTGTCCCTGATCCCAGTGTCCCTGATCCTGATGTCCCTGATCCCATTTTTCCTGCCTGATCCCATTTTTCCTGGCTGATCCCAGTGTCCCTGATCCCATTGTTCCTGCCTGATCCCACTGTCCCTCATCCTGGCATTCTTGATCCCATTTTTCCTGCCTGATCCCAGTGTCCCTGTTCCCACTGTCCCTGATCCCATTTTTCCTGCCTGTTCCCAGTGTCTCTGATCCCAGTGTCCCTGATCCCATTTTTCCTGACTGATCCCATTTTTCCTGACTGATCCCATTTTTCCTGACTGATCCCATTTTTCCTGACTGATCCCATTGTTCTTGCCTGTTCCCAGTGTCCCTGATCCCAGTGTCCCTGTTCCCAGTGTCCCTGTTCCCATTTCCCTGCCTGTTCCCAGTGTCCCTGACCCCATTTCCCTGCCTGATCCCGCTCTCCCCGCAGGTTCCAGTGTTTCAAGTCCGCCTGGATGTTCGAGGTTTTCCACCGGGGCTTCTCCTTCCCCGAGAGCTACGGGAGCCTGAAGACGGCGCTGCAGGTCTACGACAAGGAGGTGCAGTGGACCCTGGGGGCCATCCTCTACAGGACCCGCTTCCTGCCCCTCAGGTACCCCGGGAACAGCCTCTGGGAAAGGGGGATTTTGGGATTTGGGGATTTTGGGATTTGGGATTTTGGGATGGGGAGAGCTGGTGATCCCTCAGTTGGTGATTTTTAGATCCCGTTCTCCAAAACGGGCTCTGATTCCGGCCCTGAGCCAAGCTGGGAGTGGAATTTGGCCTCCAGAGCATTTCTGCTGGTTTTGGGATGTCTCAAAAATCTGGGAAGAGCCTCTGGGAATGGGGGATTTTGGGATTTTGGGATGGGGAGAGCTGGTGATCCCTCAATTGGTGATTTTAAAATCCCGTTCCCCAAAATGGGCTCTGATTCCAGCCCTGAGCCAAGCTGGAAGTGGAATTTGGCCTCCAAAACACGTCTGCTGGTTTTGGGATGTCTCAAAAATCTGGGAACAGCCTCTGGGAAGGGGGGATTTTGGGATTTTGGGATGGGGAGAGCTGGTGATCCCTCAGTTGGGGATTTTTAGATCCCGTTCCCCAAAACGGGCTCTGATTCCGGCCCTGAGCCAAGCTGGGAGTGGAATTCGGCCTCCAGAGCATTTCTGCTGGTTTTGGGACGTCTCAAAAATCTGGGAAGAGCCTCTGGGGAAGGGTTTTGGGGATGGGAAGAGGTGGTGATCCCTCAGATCGTTGGGTTTAGACGCTTTCCCCCCCAAAGGGGCTGTGAGTCCTGCCCAGAGCCAAGTCAGAGGTGGAATTTTGCCTCCAAAGCATGACTGCTCATTTCCAGGGACATGCTCTGAAAAAATGCGGGAAAAGCCTTGGGGAGAGGATTTTGGGGATGGGAACTTGAGGTTTTGAGGACCTCAACTTGTGGGGTTTTGATCCTGTCCCCCAAAATGAGCTCTGGTCCCTGCCCTGTCCAATTCCCACTGAGTCGGAAGTGGAATTTCGCCTCCAAAGTGTGGCTGTTACCCCTCTGCTCTTTCCCAGGGCTCTCAAAAATGTGGGAAAAGCCTTTGGGAGAGGATTTTGGGGATGGGAACTTTTGAGGTTTTGAGAACCTCAACTTGTGCTTTTCAGAGCTTATTCCACAAATGAGCTCTGATCCCTGCCCTGTCTGATTCCCACCGAGTCAGAAGCGGAATTTCGCCTCCCAACACGTGCCCCTTGTCCCTCTGCTCTTTCCCAGGGACATCCTCTGAAAAAATCTGAGAAAAGCCTTTGGGAGAGGATTTTGGGGATGGGAATTTGTGGTTTTGAGGACCTCAACTTGTGCTTTTTAGATCCCATTCCCCAAAATGAGCTCTGATCCCTGCCCTGTCCTATTCCAACCAAGTCGGAAGTGGAATTTCACCTCCAAGGCCTGCCCCTTGTCCCTCTGCTCTTTCCCAGGGACATCCTCTCAAAAAATGTGGGAAAAGCCTTTGGGGAAGGATTTTGGGAATGGGAACTTGTGGGTTTTAGATCCTGTTCCCCAAAATGAGCTCTGATCCCTGCCCTGTCTGATTCCCACCAAGCTGGAAGTGGAATTTTCCTTCCAACACGTGCCCCTTGTCCCTCTGACTCTTTTCCAGGGACATCCTCTGAAAAAATGTGGGAAAAGCCTTTGGGGAGAGGATTTTGGGGATGGGAACTTGTGGTTTTGAGGACCTCAACGTGTGGGTTTTAGATCCCATTCCCCAAAATGAGCTCTGATCCCTGCCCTGTCTGATTCCCACCGAGTCGGAAGCGGAATTTCACCTCCCAACGTGTTCCCCTTGTCCCTCTGGCTCTTTCCCAGGGACATGCTCTGAAAAAATGTGGGAAAAGCCTTTGGGGAGAGGATTTTGGGAATGGGAACTTGTGGGTTTTAGATCCTGTTCCCCAAAATGAGCTCTGATCCCCACCCTGTCTGATTCCCAATGAGTCGGAAGCGGAACTTCACCTCCAAAGCGTGGCTGTTGTCCCTCTGCTATTTCCCAGGGCTCTCAAAAATGTGGGAAAAGCCTTGGGGAGAGGATTTTGGGGATGGGAACTTTTCAGGTTTTAGATCCCATTCCCCAAAATGAGCTCTGATCCCTGCCCTGTCTGATTCCCACCAAGCTGGAAGCGGAATTTCGCCTCCAACACGTGCCCCTTGTCCCTCTGCTCTTTCCCAGGGACATCCTCTGAAAAAATGTGGGAAAAGCCTTTGGGAGAGGATTTTGGGAATGGGAATTTGTGGTTTTGAGGACCTCAACGTGTGGTTTTTAGATCCCATTCCCCAAAATGAGCTCTGATCCCTGCCCTGTCTGATTCCCACCAAGCTGGAAGTGGAATTTTGCTTCCAACACGTGCCCCTTGTCCCTCTGCTCTTTCCCAGGGACATCCTCTCAAAAAATGTGGGAAAAGCCTTTGGGGAAGGATTTTGGGAATGGGAACTTGTGGGTTTTAGATCCCATTCCCCAAAATGAGCTCTGATCCCTGCCCTGTCCGATTCCCACCGAGTCGGAAGCGGAATTTCGCCTCCCAACACGTGCCCCTTGTCTCTCTGACTCTTTCCCAGGGACATCCTCTGAAAAAATCTGGGAAAAGCCTTTGGGGAGAGGATTTTGGGAATGGGAAGTTGTGTTTTTTAGATCCCATTCCCCAAAATGAGCTCTGATCCCTGCCCTGTCTGATTCCCAACGAGTCGGAAGCGGAATTTTGCCTCCCAACGTGTTCCCCTTGTCCCTCTGACTCTTTCCCAGGGACATCCTCTGAAAAAATGCGGGAAAAGCCCTGGGGAGAGGATTTTGGGGATGGGAATTTGTGGTTTTGAGGACCTCTACTTGTGATTTTTAGATCCCATTCCCCAAAATGAGCTCTGATCCCCACCCTGTCCGATTCCCACCAAGCTGGAAGCGGAATTTCGCCTCCAAGGCCTGCCCCTTGTCCCTCTGGCTCTTTCCCAGGGACTCCTCTGAAAAAATGTGGGAAAAGCCTTTGGGAAAGGATTTTTGGGATAGGAACTTGTGGTTTTTAGATCCCATTCCCCAAAATGAGCTCTGATCTGATTCCCACCGAGTTGGAAGCGGAATTTCGCCTCCCAACGTGTTCCCCTTGTCCCTCTGCTCTTTTCCCAGGGACATCCAGCAGGAGAATTTCCGTGGGATCCACTCCCACTGGAGGAGCTTCTCCTTCGTCTACAACCACTACCTGTTCCTGGCCTGCTTCCTGGTGGTGCTGCTCTCCATCCTGCTCTACCTGCTCCGCCTGCGCCGCATCCACCGCCGCGTCTTCCACAGCGCCTCCTCCCCTTCCCTCTGGATCCAGGAGGGGCTCCCCCCGCAGAAAATCCCGGGATAAAGGTTCCAGGATGGATGGAGGAGTCATCCAAACACACACACACACATAGAGAGAGAGAGAGAGAAAAAAGAAGAAAAAAAAGCCATTTTTGCCTCAGGGTTCCTCCTCTTTTTGCCCCTCGGAGAAGCGGAGTTGGGAATTCCGGGCAGGCTTGGGAATTCCAGGGAGATGGGGTGGTGAGGGAAAAATGCCAAAAAAAAAAAAAAAAAAAAAAGTGACTTTTGCTGGGAATGTTGCACTTTGGGGGGGTGTTCAGGAGAGGGTGAGTTGAGTTCCCACCTTTGGGAGAGGCTGAAATCCCGGGATGAGCTTGGATTTTCCGTCCTGATTCCAGCATCGCCATCCCTGCTCTCAGTTTGGAGTCTCAAAGAACGGGAAGTTCCAAAAAAAACAAAAACACCACAAACCCCCAAACCTTTTAGGACATTTGATGTGATTTTTTTTTTTTTCCCCCTTCTGGAATCACTCCTGGGATGGAGAAGGAAAATCCCTCGCATCCAGTGGCTGTGCTTCCATAAAAAAAAAACAAACTGCTTCCATCACTCCTGCTCCCTCCTTTTTCCTTGGAAGCTTCACCCTCCCAGTTGGTCGCTGCTTTCAATCCCGAATTTCTGCTCCATGATCACGGAGAGACCTCCCAGAAGCTCCAGGAATGTGAAAGAGAAACTGGAAAAGCAGAGGTGGAAGGCGCACAGGGTCTCTCCCGGTCCTCTGGTAATTTATCTTTTATTTAAATCCCTTGGTTTTACTTGAAAGTCGGTTTTGTCCAGTGATTAAAAATGGAATTTTTACCTTTGGGCTGCGGCTGTGTCATTGGATCGTTCCCTGCGGCTCCGGGGAGAAGGGGGCAGCCTCGGGAGCGGGGACACCTCGTCCCTGCCGGGGCCATTGTCCCCTCCCTGCGGTCCCATTGTCCTTTCCCGAGGCCCGGGGGTTATTCCCCCGAGTGCCATTGTTGTTCCCGAAATCCCATTGTTGGTCCCCAGCTCCCATTGTTGGGATCAAATAACGCGTGAAGGGCCCCGGAGCCGGAATCGGCCTGGAGGGCTCCCCGAGTCCCTGTATCCCTGTCCCTGTGTCCCCGTGTCCCTGTCCCTGTGTCCCTGTCCCCGTGTCCCTGTCCCTCTGTCCTTGTCCCATCTCCGTGTCCCTGTCCCCGTGTCCCTGTCCCCGTGTCCCTGTCCCTCTGTCCTTGTCCCATCTCCGTGTCCCTGTCCCCGTGTCCCTGTCCCTGTGTCCCTGTCCCTCTGTCCTTGTCCCATCTCCGTGTCCCTGTCCCTGTGGCCCTGTCCCTGTGTCCCTGTCCCTCTGTCCTTGTCCCATCTCCGTGTCCCTGTCCCTGTGGCCCTGTCCCCGTGTCCCTGGCCCATCCATCTGTCCCTATCCCATCCCTGTATTCCTGTTCCTGTGTCCCTGTGTCCCTGTCCTTTCCCCGTGTCCCTGTCCCATTCCTGTGTCCCTGTCCCCGTGTCCCTGTCCCTTTCCTGTGTCCCTGTCCCATCCCCATATCCCTGTCTCATCCCGGTGTCCCTGTCCCTGTGTCCCTGTCACATCTGTCTGTCCCTATCCCATCCCTGTGTCCCTGTTCCATCCCTGTGTCCCTGTCCCTCTGTCCATGTCCCTTCCCTATGTCCCTTCCCCATGTCCCTGTCCCTGTGTCCTTGTCCCATTCCTCTGTCCTTATCCCATCCCTGTATCCCTGTCCTTGTGTCCCTGTCCCCGTGTCCCTGTGTCCCTATCCCATCCCTCTGTCCCTGTCCCTGTCCCCCTGTTCCACCCCCATGTCCCTGTATCCCCGTGTCCCCGTGTCCCTGTGTCCCTGTGTCCCTGTGTCCCTGTGTCCCTGTCCCTTCCCTGTGTCTCTCTCCCTGTCCCCGTCCCCGTCGCTGTCAGGACACGTGCCCTGCCTGGCTCAGGGAATCGGCCCATCCAGCTTTTCCCCAAAGGCTGAGGAGGGATTTGGGATTTCCCGGGATGTTCCTGAGCCCCCTCCCCCTTTCCCAGCCCGATCCTGTTCGGTTCCTGCCCCTTCTCCCTTTTCCTTGGGTGAGCCTTTGCCATGTCCTGGGGGATCTGAGGGTTCCTGAGGTGACTTCCCTGGATCCCATCCCTGATCCCATCCTGATCCCATCCCCGATCCCATCCCTGATCCCATCCCCAATCCCATCCCTGGATCCCATCCCAATCCCATCCCAATCCCATCCCCGATCCCATCCTGATCCCATCCCAATCCCATCCCCATTCCTATCCCTGGATCCCATCCCCGATCCCATCCCTGATCCCATCCCCAATCCCATCCCTGGATCCCATCCCAATCCCATCCCAATCCCATCCCCGATCCCATCCTGATCCCATCCTGATCCCATCCCCATTCCTATCCCTGATCCCATCCCCGATCCCACCCCCAATCCCATCCCAATCCCATCCCCGATCCCACCCCCAATCCCATCCCAATCCCATCCCAATCCCATCCCGATCCCATCCCAATCCCACCCCCAATCCCATCCCCGCAGAGCTCCGGAAGGGATTTTGCCCTCTGGTGGGAAGGGCCGGGCTCGCTCTGGGGCTGATCCCGCGGGACGAGGCAGAGCACATCCCCCCCTCATTCCCGGATTTCCCAAGGACCCTCCCTCATTCCCACATTTCCCAAGGACCCTCCCTCATTCCCAGATTTTCCGAGGACCCCCCCTCATTCCCGGATTTCCCAAGGACCCTCCCTCATTCCCAGATTTTCCAAGGACCCTCCCTCATTCCCACATTTCCTGTTCCCGCAGCGCTCTCACTGCCCCCAGCTGGATTTCTCCTTTTGCTTCCTAGGAATTCACTCTCTCTGTGGGTTTTTTGGGGAAAACCCTTCATTTTCCCTGCTCCAGCCTCATCCCCTTTGGAATCCGGCAGGAATCTGGGAATGGAGGCGGGGGCGGCTCCTTTGTGCCTCCGGGTGTTTTGTCAGGAGCTCCCAGGGGGGGAATTCGCCTTCCAGCATCCAATTCCTTCACTCCCGGCTCATCCCTGAGGAATCCCAGGGAATGAGGAGCTCTCTGCTCAGTGCTGGGATTTTCCTTCTTCCAGGAGATCCAGGAGCTCCCATTCCATGGGAGCCTCTCCCCACTCTTTTCCCGACAGCTTCAGGAGGGATGGACAGGAAAATTTTCCCTGGGAAGGCCTGGAGCCATCCCCTGACCCATCCCAGATCTCCCTGTGAGGGAGATGCTCCTGCCGGGAGGATTCCTCTGGAATTTGGGATTTTCCCACCTTGGCTACGGAACTTTCCAGAGCTTTGGTTCGTGGGGAGCTGCCCCATCCCTGGGTGAGTCCCAGGCCGGGCTGGAATAACCTGGGATTCTGGAAGGTTCCCTGCCCATGGCAGAGCTGGGATGAGCTGATTTTATCCTTCCCACCTAAACCATTCCATGATCCAAAGCTGGAGAAATTCAGGATTAAGCTTTTTAGGGAGGGGGAACTACTGATCCCTCCCTCTGGAATTTGGGGATTTCTCAGCCACTGGGATCCGGCAGGAAATTCCCACTTGGATCCCTTGGCTGTGGAAACGGCCCCGTGGCCCTGAAATTCCTGAAGCAGGGAATTTGTGGGGGCATCTCCGGGATCATCTCTGCAGGGAAAAGCTTTTTTAGGGAGCCGCTCCCGGGATCGGGGAGGTCGAGCTGTCCCGGGAGCTTTTCCCAAAGAACCGCAAATGAGGGGAATTACAGCAGCCAGCGGCCCGTGCCCCATTTTTGGGAGCAGGGAGCGTGACTGGGACTCCTCGGTCAAAGGCCGGATGTGTCCTTAGGGCACGGGAAAAAAAAAAACAAAAAACCCTGGAGGGAAGGATGGGACACAGGGAATGGGGGCTGGGAGTGAGGCCGGGGCACGGAGTCAGGGATTTGCACGGGGATGGGGGTGAAAAATCCACGTGCAAAAAAAAAAATAAATTGCTGGATGCTGAAAATCGGGATCCACGGGCAAAAAAATCCACGTGCAAAAAATCCACGGGCAAAAAATCACTGGATGCTGAAAATCGGGATCCACCCTCGTGGAACAGCCACGAGGGATCCACGGGCAAAAAATCCGCGTGTAAAACAATCACTGGATGCTGAAAATCGGGATCCACGTGCAAAAAAATCCACGTGCAAAAAAATCACTGGATGCTGAAAATCGGGATCCACGTGCAAAAAAATCACTGGATGCTGAAAATCGGGATCCACGTGCAAAAAAATCCATGTGCAAAAAATCATTGGATACTGAAAATCGGGATCTGCTCTCGTGGAACAGCCACGAGGGATCCACGGGCAAAAAAATCCACGTGCAAAAAAATCATTGGATGCTGAAAATCGGGATCCACGTGCAAAAAATCCACGTGCAAAAAAAATCACTGGATGCTGAAAACCGGGATCCACGTGCAAAAAAATCCACGTGCAAAAAATCCACGGGCAAAAAATCCACGTGCAAAAAATCACTGGATGCTGAAAACCGGGACCCGCTGCCTCGGGCACCCGGGCAGCGCCATCCCCTTTCCCGGCCCCGCTCGGGGCAGGATTTTCCCCTGTGCGGCGTTCCCCGGGTGATCCCGAGCTGATCCCCATCCCTTTTTCCCGCTTTTCCCCGGCTCTTTCCCGGCTGCGGGACCAAGGGGGCAGCAAATTCCCGGCTCGCAGCCGGGCTGGATTCCTGCCGGGTGTTTTATTCCCGGCTCTCTCTCCCTTCCATCAGCTGGAATTTTTCATGGATGCGCTGCCGCGTCCTCGCCCGACCCGCGCAGGCTCTGCCGCGTTCCCTGCCCCGGCCCGGCTCCCTCATTCCAGCCGGGAATCGCTCCCTGGAGCTTCTCCCGGGACATTTCTTCTTCCCCCCGCGATGGCCCCAAGCTGGCTCTGCTGAGGGCCGGGATGCAATTCCCAGGGTTTGTCCTCTTCCCTGAGAATTCCTGGTGAGGGGAAAGGACCTGAGAGCTCATCCCACCAGAGCCCCTTCCCTTATCCCGGGGTGCTCCAAATCCCAGAGACCCCAAATCCCAGAGACCCCAAATCCCAGCGAGCCCAGAGATCCCACACCCCACAGATCCAAAATCCCAGTGATCCCAGAACCAAAAGATCCAAAATCCCAGAGATCCCACACCCCACAGATCCAAAATCCCAGTGATCCCAGAACCAAAAGATCCAAAATCCCAGAGATCCCAGAGATCCAAAATCCCAAAAATCCCACACCCCACAGATCCAAAATCCCAGAGATCCCTTTTCTCTGGAAGCGACCTGGACACTTCCAGGGATCCAGGAGCAGCCACAGCTCCTCTGGGAATTCCATCCCACTCTCCCAGGGAGGAATCTCTTCCCCAAAATCCCATTTATTCCCTTGAATGCTGGTGCCCAACCCGGTGCAATTTCCCTTCCCAAGGGAAGAATTTGGGAATTTTCTTCCAGGGCGGCTGAAATGGGAACCAGCTCAGCTGGGCCCTGAGGCAGGAATGACCTGGAGTGGAGAAATCCTGCTTGGGAAGGGATGGGGAGGGTGGGAAAGAGGGAAATGGGAAAGAGGGAATGGGAAAGGGAGAATGGGAGAAGGGAAAATGGGGAAGCTGGGAAAGGGGGAAAATGGGAAAGGTGGGAAAGGGGGGGAAATGGGAAAGAGGGAATGGGGGAAATGGGAAAGGTGGGGAAAGGAAAAATGGGAAAGCCAGGAAAAGGGGGAATGGGGAAACTGGGAAAGGTGGGAAAAGGAAAAATGGGAAGGGTGGGAAAGGGGGAAGTGGGAAAAGGGGGAATGGGAAAGGTGGGGAAAGGAAAAATGGGAAAGCCAGGAAAAGGGGGAAATGGGAAAAGGAAAAATGGGAAAGGTGGGGTAAAGGGAAAACGGGGAAGCTGGGAAAGGGAAAATGGGGAAACTGGGAAAGGGGGAATGGGGAAGGGGGAATGGGGAAGGTGGGAAAAGGGGCTGCCAGCCCTGGGAATTCCAGGCTGTCGTGCCTCAAACCCCTGGAATCTCGGGGATGGGATCACCTTGGAGTCCTTAAGGACGAAAGAGTCCCCCGGGGGCCGGGGGTGACTCAGAGTTTGTTCTCCGGGAGCACCCGGGATAAAAATCCCTGCTCCTGATCCTTTGTTTGTTTGGTTGGTTGGTTGGTCGGGTTTGGGTTTTGGGGTTTTTTTTTTTGTTTTTTTGGGGGGTTATTTTGGGGTGGTTTTTGTTTTTCTTTTTTTGCTGTTGTTTTTGTTTTTGGTGGGCTTTTGGGTTTTTTTTGGGGGGGGGGTTTTGCTGTTTTGTTGGTTGGTGGGGTTGGGTCTTTTGTGCGTTTGTTTGTTTTGTTTCTTTATTGGTTTGGTTTGGGCTTTTTTTTTTTAGTTTGGAGGTTTTTAGTGGGGTTTTTTGGCTTTTTTTGTTTTGGTTTTTTTTTTTTTTGTGTGTGTGTTTGGTTGGGTTTGGGTTGGTTTTTTTTTGTTTTGTGGTGGTTTTTTGTTTGGTTTGGGATTTTTTTGTTTTGGTGTTTTTCCGGTTTTTTTTTTTTTTTCTTGGCTGGTTGGTTTGGGGGTGTTTTTTTTTGTTGTTTGTTTGGTTTTTTGTGGTTTGTTTGTTTGTTCGTTCAAATTTTTGGGGGCATCTCGGGCTCTCCCCCCTCTCTCCCCCCCAGCCGGGAGGAGCGCTGAGCTCACAGCGGAGCCGCCGGCGGGGGCGGCTCCTGGGAGGGGTTTGCGGAGCAAATCCAGTGAAATTTGGCAGGAAACAGCAACAGCAGCAGCGGCAGCTCCGGGCCGCGCATTTCCCTGCCTGCTGGAGGAATTTATTTTATTTATTTTCATTTTATTTTAATTTTTTTTTCCTCCAGCTCCGAGGGAATCGCTCAGCCCGGGGGAGGAAGAAGTGGATGAAGCGGGACGGGGCTGAGCCTCCCCCCCAGCCCGGCCACCGCTGACCCAGGTAAAACCTCCCGCCGCCTTTTTTGGGGGGTTTGATCGCCGCTGATTCATTAATTTCAACATTTCCCTCTCTTTCGGAAAGTTTCGTTTCTCCTTCTTCTCTCCCCCAACGCGTTTTTCTCCCTCTCTCCCATCCTCGTGAAAAAAAAAAAATAAAAATAGGGGGAAAAAAACCCCAAAATTTATCTTTCTCCCAATTCTCGTCCCCTGAGTTGGATTTGGCCGGGCTGCGATTTTCTCCCTCTCTCCCATCGTGGTAAAAAAAAAAAATAAAATAAAATAAGGGAGAAAAAAATTTTATATTTCTCCTAATTCTCGTCCTCCGAGCTAGATTGGGCCGGGCTGCCATGCCGAAGAGTTTCGGTGTCATTTTTTTTTTTTTAAAGAAGTCCTGGCCGAGCTGCAGATTTTATCCCTTTTTTTTTCTTTTTTTCATTTTTTTTTTTCATTTTTGGCCGAGTTGCAAACTGCCCGAGCCGGGATTTGCTCAAATATCCCCAATTTCGAGCCGAAAACCCCCGCTTGGTGCCACCAGCGTTGGGTAAATGTCACCCGGGTAAACCGAGGAGCCTCTTGGAGTTCTCCTCTCTGGATAATTCCCTTTTTTTTTTATTTTTATTCAGAGGGAAAACTCCGGGGCAGATGTTTGGGAAAAAAAAAAAAAAAAGTGCGAAATGTGTCCTTAATTAAGGATTTTTTTTTTATTTTATTTTTTTCCTGTTGTCACTGCTGGCGATTCTCTCAGCCTCCCAGCACTTCCTTAAAAACTCCTTTATCCCGGCAATTTTTTTTTTTTTTTTTTTTTAAGGATTACTCCGGGTAATATCCAGCTGGAAATCTGCCCCGGAGAAACGTGGGATGTTCAACCCGAGCCGGGCTTGAGCTCACGCTTTAATTGCCATCAATATTTCCTCCCCGATGAGTTTCTTGTTGGCTAATTAAGCAGCCGGAGATAAAAGATCCCAGCCCAGATAAATCAGAATATTAAATCTGGGAGGAAAAGAATTCATCACCTCCCCAACCGGCTCACCAAGGTGACGGCGCTTCCCAGATTTTTTTCCTAAAAATCCTGGATTTAGGGCTCCTCCTTCCCGGTTTTCTTTCCTGTGCGCTGGAGCCACCCAGGGTGGTGGAATTTCCTCGGGTTTGGGGGGAAGTGGGGAGCAATTGAAATAATATTAAATGAAATTAAAAAAAAAAACAAAAAAAACGTGAATTGCTGGGATCTCAGGGAGAAAACCACACCTGGGTGCTCCGGGAGGGAATTGCCATAATCCCAAGGTCCCAAGGGCAGGAGGATGTTGGGAAACATCCCCGAAAAAAAAAAAAAAACAACGGGAAATTTCACCCTGAGGCTCAGAATTCCTCTGAGATCAGCCCCACTTCCATGATTTGACCCCCAAATTCATCATCCCTGTGTTCCACTCCACTTTACTTTCCACTCTTTGATTTCCATTCATTTCCCCCTTTAATTCCTTCTCCCTCTGAACATGTCCAGAGCATTCCTGGGCCAGTTTCAAGCCCAAGTTCTGCGTTTTTAATCCATGACTCAACTCCCAAATTTATCATCCCTGTGCCCCCCTCCGCTTTCCTTTCTGTTCCTTGATTGACCTTTGTTTTCCCCTTTTATTCCTTCTCCCCCTCAACATTTCCAGGACATTCCTGGGCCAGTTTCAAACCTGAGTTCTGGGTTTTTAATCCATGACTTGACCCCCAAATCCATGGTCCCTGTGCCCCACTCTGCTTTCCTTTCTGTTTCTTGATTTCCATTCATTTCCCCCTTTTATTCCTTCCACTCCTGAACCTTTCCAGAGCATTCTTGGGCCAGTTTCAAACCCAAACTCTGGGTTTTTAATCCATGACTCATCTCCCAAATCCATGGTCCCCGTGCCCCACTCCATTTTCCTTTCTGCTCCTTGATTTCCATTCATTTTCCCCTTTTTTTCCTTCTCCCCCTGAACCTTTCCAGAGCATTCCTGGGCCAGTTTCAAACCCGGGACCATCCCCAGCTCACCCAGGTGCTTTTTCCCTGCTGCAGCTGATGATTTTTTTTTTTTCTTGGATCTCAGAGCCCTAAAAATGTCTTGGAGCTGAGGAGGGAGATTTCAGGCAAGGATAAATCCAGGGTTTCTGTGGCTGGAGCTGTGTGGGTGCAGAAATGAGGATTTTAGGGGGGGGAAACGCTTCAGGGAAGTTCTGGCAGGAGTGGGAACGCTCTGGGGCTGGCAGAGCGCTGGTGATGCAGCCCAGGACGCTGCTCCTGCCCTCGGCAGGGTGAGCGAATGGAAAATCCAAAATGGAATGTGTGTTCCGCTGGAAGCTCGCTCCTTGCACCGGCTGAGACCCCAAAACGCTTTCCCAGGAGCGAGCTCTGGGTTTTGAACCCAGGACTCGACTCCCAGGTTCATCCTCCCCGCGCTCCGCTCGGCTCCTTCATTTCCATTCATTTTCCCCTTTTATTCCTTCTCCTCCCGAGCATTTCCAGAGCATTCCTGGGGCAGTTTCAAACTCGAGTTCTGGCGAGTTCTGGGTTTTTAATCCAGAACTCGACCCCCAAATCCATGGTTCCTGTGCCCCACTCAGCTTTCCTTTCTGCTCCTTCATTTCCATTCATTTTCCCCTTTTATTCCTTCTCCCCCTGAACATTTCCAGAGCATTCCTGGGCCAGTTTCAAACTCGAGTTCTGGGTTTTTAATCCATGACTTGACCCTCAAATCCATGGTCCCTGTGCCCCACTCAGCTTTCCTTTCCTCTCCTTCATTTCCATTCATTTTCCCCTTTTACTCCTTTTCCTCTCGAACCTTTCCAGAGTGTTCCTGGGGCAGTTTCAAACCCAAGCTCTGGGTTTTTAATCCATGACTTGACCCCCAAATTCATCATCCCTATGCCCCACTTCACTTTCCCTTCTGCTCCTTCATTTCCATTCATTTTCCCCTTTTTTTCCTTCTCCTCCTGAACATGTCCAGAGCATTCCTGGGCCAGTTTCAAACCCGAGTTCTGGGTTTTTAATTCATGACTTGACCCCCAAATTCATCATCCCTGTGCTTCACTTTCCCTTCCACTCTTTGATTTCCATTCATTTCCCTTTTTTTTTCTTCTCCTCCCGAGCATTTCCAGAGCGTTCCTGGGCCAGTTTCAAACCCGGGACCATCCCCAGCTCACCCAGGTGTTTTTTCCCTGCTGCAGCTGATGATTTTTTTTTTCTTGGATCTCAGAGCCCTAAAAATATCTTGGAGCTGAGGAGGGAGATTTCAGGCAAGGATAAATCCAGGGTTTCTGTGGCTGTTGTGCTGTTGGGGTGAAGGAACTGCAGGGAAATCCTCTCTGGAATATTTTCCCTTTTTTTCTTTTTTCGGCATTTTCTGCCCCACCTTTCCCACTCCCGTCTGCAAAGGAGGAAAAGTTCCACTCCTAAGGCCCGGCAATGCCGCTGGAAGTTTGTTATTCCAAGGGGGATTTCCCAGGAATAACAACAGCTCGTTTTGGAGCCCGGCTGTCCCGCTGGTGGATTAGGCAGCATTAATTAAGACAGCATCACCCGGAGGGTGAGGAACCATCCCCTCCCCTCCTCGGAGGGTTCCAGACCCGCCTGGAAATCCTCCCCGGGGAAATTTGGGATGTTCGACCCCGAGCTCTGCTCCTCCAGCACACACAGAACCCTCCCCTGGGGTTCATTGGGTGATTAATTTTGGGATGTTTCATTTGGGATGTTGCTGTGTGGAGAGATAAAAAAAATGAAGATTTAAACTGTGGCTGTTCTGCTGGAGATTGGGATTTTCTGCCGTGTTCGGTGCCTCTGATCCTTCCAGGGACCTTGGTGGCTCGGGTTTTTGGGAGTGGGAAGGAGAAGGGATTTAACCCACGGGGATTTAATCCACAGGGTTTTAATCCACGGGGATTTAATCCACAGGGATTTAACCCACGGGGATTTAATCCACAGGGATTTAATCCACGGAGATTTAACCCACGAGGACTTAATCCACGAGGATTTCATCCACAGGGATTTAATCCACGGGGATTTAATCCACAGGGATTTAACCCACGAGGACTCAATCCACGGGGATTTAACCCACAGGGATTAAATCCACAGGGATTAAACCCTCGAGAAGCCCCTGCCCGGCTCTTGGAGCAGCGAGAGAAAGGATCCCAAATCTCATCCCGGGGAATCGCAGGATTAAATTATTCTGAATTAATTTAACAATTCTGGAGAGGTTCCCAGCGTGGAAGAGAGGCCGGAGAGCTCCGGGAAAGGCCGTTCCCACCCCGAGGGAATGCACCTGGGGCGATGGAGCTCCCGGGATTCCCGGGATTCCCGGTTCCGAGCGGCTGAACACGGAGCTGCGGGGACAATCGGGGTGATTGTCCCCCGCTCCCGGGGGATGTGGAGCGTTGCGGGATGCTCGGGCACAAAGCGCTCCCAGCGCGCCTTCCAGGCTTTCCTTTTGTTGTCTGGATGAGGACGGGAGCAGGGAAGCGCCTGGTTCCGGGGGTCTGGCCGAGCTCGTCCGTTGTTTTTGGGATTAAAAAAGGGGATTTTGGGGGGCTGGGGTTTGGCTCAGGAGGGGAGCGGGCGCTGTCACACCTGGGGAAGAGGTGGAGAAGGAAAAGCTCGGGATCGGGAGCTTTGGGAGACCCACGGAGAGGGGGGAGAGGGGTTTTAAACGGGCAGAGAAAAGGGACGATGGTTTTAAACTGCCAGAGGGCAGGGACTGGGGGGGATTGGGGAGGAATTCCTGCCCGGGATGGAATTCCTGCCCGGGATGGAATTCCTGCCTGAGATGGAATTCCCAGCTTTGCTGTGGCTGCCCCTGGATCCCTGGCAGTGCCCAAGGCCGGGCTGGAGCAGCCTGGGGACAGTGGGAGGTGTCCCTGCCAGGGCAGGGGTGGCACTGGGTGACTTTTAAGGTCTCTCCCAACCCAAACCATTCCAGGATTCCCTGGAGAGGGACTGGGGACAAGGGCTGGAGGGACAGGACACACAGGGAATGGCTTCCCACTGGGAAAGGGGAGATTTAAATGGGATTTCGGGAAGGAATTCCTGGTTGGGAGGGTGGGGAGGGGCTGGGCTGGAATTCCCAGCTTTGCTGTGGCTGCCCCTGGATCCCTGGCAGTGCCCAAGGCCGGGCTGGAGCAGCCTGGGGACAGTGGGAGGTGTCCCTGCCATGGCAGGGGTGGCACTGGGTGGGATTTCAACCCCTCCCAACCCCATCCCAGGATCCCATCACAATTCCACGCTCTTTCCTGGCCATCCCCCTGCCTCTGCTCCTTCCAGGAGCCGGGGAGCGGAGCCCTGGAAAGGGCTGAGTCAGCAGCCACCAGGGTCCCGCCTGCTGGCCCCGAATTGCACATTCCTGGAGGGAGGGAGGGATGGATGGATGGATGGGTGGATGGGTGGATGGATGGGTGGATGGATGGATGGACGGGTGGATGGATGGGTGGATGGATGGGTGGATGGATGGATGGGTGGATGGATGGATGGATGGGTGGATGGACGGATGGATGGGTGGATGGGTGGGTGGATGGATGGATGGATGGATGGGTGGATGGATGGATGGGTGGATGGAAGGATGGGTGGATGGATGGATGGGTGGATGGATGGATGGATGATGGATGCGTGGATGGATGGATGGGTGGATGGAGGGATGGATGGGTGGATGGGTGGATGGGTGGATGGGTGGATGATGGATGGGTGGATGGATGGATGGATGGGTGGATGGATGATGGATGGGTGGATGGATGGGTGGATGGGTGGATGGGTGGATGGATGGATGGGTGGGTGGATGGATGGGTGGATGGGTGGGTGGATGGGTGGGTGGATGGATGGATGGGTGGATGGATGGACGGATGGGTGGATGGATGGACGGATGGGTGGATGGATGGATGGGTGGATGGATGGGTGGATGGATGGGTGGATGGATGGGTGGATGAATGGATGGGTGGATGGATGGGTGGGTGGATGGATGTGTGGGTGGATGGATGGATGGATGGGTGGGTGGATGGATGGGTGGATGGATGAACGGGTGGATGGATGGGTGGGTGGATGGATGGGTGGATGGATGGATGGATGAATGGATGGGTGGATGGATGGGTGGATGGATGGATGGAGGGATGGATGGATGGATGGAGCTCAGCCTCCAGCCCGGGCAGCCAGGACAGCTGGAGCATTTCCTGCCCCGCTCCACTGCCTCCTCTCCATGGGGTTTTAATGCTCCAGCTTGGATTCCTCTGAATGGAGAGACCCAAAATAATCAGCTCCTGACGTCAGGAATCAGCCCGGGGGCAGCTGGAGGCTGTGAGAGGGGAGGGAAAACCCAGCCCAGAGCAAAACCGGAGCCGGGATTTGTCCTCGGGAGCTGGGCACGTGCGGCTCCCTCAGCCTGGAGGGAAGAGCTGAGGGTCCAAGTGTGGCTCCCGTGGTTTTTTGCTGGAATATTTTCCACCTTAAGCTGTGTCATTGTGGTTTTCTGGTGCCCCCACAATGTGTGGGTGCAGTTGGCTCTGCCTGGTGCTGCCCGTGCCTCTTAATATTTTGTGTGTGTGTGTTTTGGTTTTTCGTTTTTTTTTTTTAATTTTTTTAATTGTTTTGTTTTGTTTTGTTTTGTTTTGTGGTTGTGTTTGGGTTTTGGGTTTTTTTTGGTTTTTTTTGGTTTTGGTTTTGGTTTTTTGGGTTTTTTGTTTGTTTGTTTGTTTTGTTTGGGGTTTTTTGCTTTTTTTTTTTTGTGTGTGTGTTTTGGTGTTTTGTTTGCTTTGGTTTTGGTTTTTTTGTTTCGTTGGGTTCTTTTGTTCTATTTTTTTGAGGTTCAGGCTGTGGCTGAACCCTCCCTGCTGCAGCTGAAGGGCAGGAAAGGGTTTTCCTGGATATCAAGAGCCCTAAAAATGTCTTGGAGCTGAGGAGGGCGATGTCAGGGAAGGATAAAGCCAGGGTTTCTGTGGCTGTTGTGCTGTGGTTTCAGTTTGTCTGCCCATTGGCTGCAGCTCCTCACCTGGAGGGTTTCACCCGGGGAAAACGAATTTTTGGGGTGAAATCATGTGAAATTTCACATATATTATATATATATATGTATATATATATATAAAATAAATGAGAAAATATGTGTGTGTATATATATAAAAAAATATATGGGAAGTTTTATAAACGGGGGAAGTGGTTTCAGTTTGTCTGTGCATTGGCTACAGCTCCCCACCTGGAGGATTTCACCCGGGGAAAACGAATTTTTGGGGTGAAATCATGTGAAATGTCACATATATTGTATATATGTGTATATATATACATATAAAATACATGGGAAAATATGTGTGTGTGTATACATATATATAAAAAATATATGGGAAATTTTATAAATGGGGGAGGTGGTTTCAGTTGGCTACAGCTCCTCACTTGGAGGATTTCACCCGGGGAAAACGAATTTTTTGGGGTGAAACTGTGTGAAATGTCACATATATTATATGTACGTGTATATATATATAAAATAAATGGGAAAATATGTGTGTATATATATATAAAAAAAAATATATGGGAAGTTTTATGAACGGGGGAGGGGGTTTCAGTTTGTCTGCCCATTGGCTACAGCTCCTCACCTGTAGGATTTCACCCGGGGAAAAACGAATTTTTGGGGTGAAATCATGTGAAATGTCACATATATTATATATATGTGTGTATATATATATATAAAATAAATGGGAAAATATGTGTGTGTTATATATATAAAAAAATATATGGGAAGTTTATTATAAATGGGGGAGGAGGTTTCAGTTTGTCTCCCCACCCCACAAGGAAGAATTGCCCCACCTTTGGTTTCCACGGGATGCTGTCACCTCAACTCCCAGAGACACAAACCCCTAAAATAACCAAAAAAACCCGATTTTTTTTTTTTTTTCTCCCAGCACAGCCCTGCCTGGACCCCCTGCCCGTGAGGACTGAAAATGGGAACCCCCCGAGGTTCCCCCTGCCAGCCCTGCCTGCTGCTGCTGCTGCTGCTCCTGGCCCAGCTGAGCCGCGCCCAGTACGAGCACTGGCCCTACCTGCCCGCCCACCCCGAGCCGGCCCCGCAGGCCTTCCAACCCCCCCAGAGAGCCCCAAACCTCCCCAAAATCCAGCTGAGGCTGGCGGGGCAGAAGAGGAAGCACAACGAGGGCAGGGTGGAGGTGTTCTACGGCGGAGAGTGGGGCACCGTCTGCGACGACGACTTCTCCATCCACGCCGCCCACGTGGTGTGCAGGGAGCTGGGCTACACCGAGGCCGTGTCCTGGCTGCCCAGCTCCAAGTATGGGAAAGGAGAAGGTGAGGGCAGCTGGGAACTTCCCTTCCAGATCCAAATAATCCCTGGTTTCAGTCTCACTTATGAGTTTGGGGTGTTTCTCTCTCGTGCCGGGAGCTGGGCTACACCGAGGCCGTGTCCTGGCTGCCCAGCTCCAAGGACAGGAAAGGAGAAGGTGAGCAAATCCAGAAGCTGGGAACAGGGAGATCTGGCTTTTCCAGATCCAAATAATCCCTGGTTTCAGTTTAATTGATGAGTTTTGGGCTCTCTCTCGTGAGAGAGAGTTTCTCTCTCGTGCTGTGCTGGGTGGGTTTGGATCCATGAGGTAAAAGTGTTGGAGAGCATCCAAAGGTGTTGGACGTGGGGATGGGGAAGGGTCTGGAGCAGCTGAGGGCACTTGGATTGGAATCCCAGGGTGCTGAGGGGTCTCTCCAGCTCCCAACAATCCCTGTTTTAAATTTCAGTTTAACTGGTGGTGGCACTGGTGGGGTGTTTCTCTGTCTGGTCCTGTGGCAAGTGGGTGTGGGATCCATGAGGTAAAAGTGTTGGAGAACATCCAAAGGTGCTGGAAGTGGGGATGGGGAAGGGTCTGGAGCAGCTGAAGGTGCTTGGATTGGGATCCCAGAGTGCTGAGGGGTCTCTCCAGCTCCCAATAATCCCTGATTTCAGTTTAACTGATGAGTTTGGGGTGCTTCATTCTGTGCTGGGTGTGTTTGGGATCCATGAGGTAAAAGTGTTGGAGAACATCCAGAGGATGGACACGGGGATGGGGAAGGGTCTGGAGCAGCTGAGGGTGCTTGGATTGGGATCCCAGAAACTGGGGGAGCCTTTCCAGCTCCCAATAATCCCTGATTTCAGTTTAATTGATGAGTTTGGGGCGTTTCTCTCTCGTGCTGTGCCAGGTGGGTTTGGGATCCGTGACGTAAAAGCGTTGGAGAGCACCCAAAGGATGGACACAGGGATGGGAAAGGATGGGGATTTATTGGGGTTTAGGGTTGAATTTGGGATTTTTCCTGCCTTCCCTGGAGCCTGGTGGATCCCACGGGGATAAAATCCCACCCTGGAGGGCTGAGCGTGCTGCTTGGGGTGGTTTTTAGCAGGTTCTGAGTGCTCACACCTATAAAAGTCCCATAAAAGAGCCAGCGGGGCCCGAGGGAAATTGAAAAGCTGGAATGTGCTCCCAAACTTGTGGATTTTGGCTCGGGAGGCAGAGCAGGAGATTTCCAAGTGTGACATCGGAAAACAAACCGGGCCGGCCACGGGCTTCAGCGGGAGGGAGAATTCCCAGGGAAATGCCTCAAATCCCAAATCCTCTGCTTCTGAGGGGCCTGATTTTTAATATATTCATTTAAAATTTGTAAAAATTAAATTTTTTAAATATATTTAATACATTTTAATATTTTAATATATCTAAATATATTAAATAATTCATTTATTTTTAACATATTCATTTAATATTTTAAATAAATAGATGTTATTTACATCCATTTATTGGAAAATACAGAATACGTCTATTTTTATATAAATATATACATATTCTATATAAAAATATAGAATAGGTATATATTTAAATTCAGTCAATAAAATAGAGGATGTAGTTAATCCCAATAATACTAATATCCAATCAATATTAATATATTTATGCAATGCACAATACTCCAATCAATATTAATATAATATCTATTCAATACACAATACATAATATATCATTAGATATGATATAATTCAATATGTAATACATAATTCAATTGATTAAATAGAATTCTGTAGAAGTGAATAAATGCATTTGTTTAGTACTTTAAATAGATCCTTTGATATTTGATGAATATATCACTCCATCAATCAAAAATATAATTATATGTAAGTCTTTTTATTTAATATTTTAAATAGCTAGATTCCCTTAACATTTGATGAATACATAATTCTATCAATCAATCATCAATCAATCAATCAAATAAAATGATATATAAATGATTCAGGGGATCCAGCCCAGGTTCCTCCTCTTGGAATCTCAGTTGTGCTTTTCTCCCATCCCAGGGAAAATTCGGGAAACCTTGGCTGGGCAATTGAGGCACTGCTTTGTCCTCCTTGATTTTCACACCTTGATTTCCACACTGAGAATTCCACACTGATTTCTGAGAATTTTCATCACCTGTCCCTGGAGCAACAACAGGCTGGAGGTGGATTTTTATTCCCAAATGGATAAAAGATGGGAAAAGCCATTGGGACAGAGCTTTTCCCAATCCATCAATCCCTGAGGTGCTGCTTTATTCACCTAAATTACCTTCATCTTCACAATGAGGAAGACCCAGCAGCCTCCCTGCCTTCCTGGGAAGATTCCCTGGAATCCAGATTCAGGGGATCCAGCCCAGATTCCTCCTTTTGGAATATCAGTTGTGGTTTTTCCCATTCCAGGGAAAACTTGGCTGATCAATGTGGGCTGCTTGAGGTGCTGCTCTGTCCTCCTTGATTTTCACACCTTGATTTTCACACTGAGAATTTTCATCACCTGTCCCTGGAACAGCAACAGGCTGGAGGTGGATTTTTATTCCCAGATGGATAAAAAAATGGGAAAAGCCACTGGGCCATAACTTTTCCCAATCCATCCATTCTTGAGGTGCCGCTTCATCCACCTTGACCTTCAGACCCAGCAGCCTCCCTGCTTTCCTGGGAAGATTCCCAGGAACCCAGATTCAGGGAATCCAGCCGAGATTGCTCCTCTTGGAATCTCAGTTGTGGTTTTTTCCCATGCCAGGGAAATGGAAAAAAATTCTTCCAGGGAAAACGTGGCTGGGCAACGTGCGCCGCTTGAGGTGCCGCTTTATTCAACGTGATTTTCACACTGAGACCCAGCAGCCTCCCTGCCTTCCAGGGAAGATTCCTAGGAATCCAAATTCAGGGAATCCACCCCGGATTCCTCCCCTTTGGGATCTCAGCTGTGTTTTTCCCCCCTGTTCCAGGGAAGATCTGGCTGGACAACGTGCGCTGCTTGAGGTGCCACTCTGTCCTCCTTGATTTTCACACCTTGATGTCCACACTGAGAATTTTCATCACCCATCCCTGGAGCAGCAACAGGCTGGAGGTGGATTTTTATTCCCAAATGGATAAAAGATGGGAAAAGCCATCAGGACAGAGCTTTTCCCAATCCATCAATCCCCTGAGGCGCTGCTTTTGAGCTGCTTTATTCACCTAAATTACCTTCATCTTCACAATGAGGAAGACCCAGCAGTCTTCCTGGGAAGATTCCTAGGAATCCAAATTCAGGGAATCCACCCCAGATTCCTCCCCTTTGGGATCTCAGCTGTATTTTTCCCCCCTGTTCCAGGGAAGATCTGGCTGGACAACGTGCACTGCTTGAGGTGCCGCTCTGTCCTCCTTGATTTCCACACTGAGAATTTTCATCACCTATCCCTGGAGCAGCAACAGTCTGGAGGTGGATTTTTATTCCCAAATGGACCCTGCCTTCCAGGGAAGATTCCCTGGAACCCAAATTCAGGGAATCCATCCCGGATTCCTCCCCTTTGGGATCTCAGCTGTGTTTTTCCCCCTGTTCCAGGGAAGATCTGGCTGGACAACGTGCGCTGCTTGAGGCGCCGCTCTGTCCTCCTTGATTTTCACACCTTGATGTCCACACTGAGAATTTTCATCACCTATCCCTGGAGCAGCAACAGGCTGCAGGTGGATTTTTATTCCCAAATGGATAAAAGATGGGAAAAGCCATCGGGACAGAGCTTTTCCCAATCCATCAATCCCCTGAGGTGCTGCTTTATTCACCTAAATTACCTTCATCTTCACAATGAGGAAGACCCAGCAGCCTCCCTGCCTTCCTGGGAAGATTCCCAGGAATCCAAATTCAGGGGATCCATTCCAGATTCCTCCTCTTGAAATATCAGTTGTGGGTTTTCCCATTCCAGGGAAACTTGGCTGGACAACGTGCGCTGCTTGAGGCGCCGCTCTGTCCTCCTTGATTTTCACACCTTGATTTTCACACTGAGAATTTTCATCACCTGTCCCTGGAACAGCAACAGGCTGGAGGTGGATTTTTATTCCCAAATGGATAAAAGATGGGAAAAGCCACTGAGCCATAACTTTTCCCAATCCATCCATTCTTGAGGTGCCGCTTCATCCACCTTGACCTTCAAACCGAGAGGGAGACCCAGCAGCCTCCCTGCCTTCCTGGGAAGATTCCCAGGAATCCAGATTCAGGGAATCCAGCCGAGATTGCTCCTCTTGTGTTTTTTTCCACATGAGTTTCAACCTCAGTTGTGGTTTTTCCCCATGCCAGGGAAATGGAAAAAAATTCTTCCAGGGAAAACGTGGTGGGGCAACGTGCGCCGCTTGAGGTGCCGCTTTACTCACCGTGATTTTCACACTGAGACCCAGCAGCCTCCCTGCCTTCCAGGGAAGATTCCCAGGAATCCAAATTCAGGGAATCCACCCTGGATTCCTCCCCTTTGGGATCTCAGCTGTGTTTTTCCCCCCTGTTCCAGGGAAGATCTGGCTGGACAACGTGCGCTGCTTGAGGTGCCGCTCTGTCCTCCTTGATTTTCACACCTCGATTTTCACACTGAGAATTTTCATCACCTGTCCCTGGAGCAGCACAGGCTGGAGGTGGATTTTTATTCCCAAATGGACCCTGCCTTCCAGGAAAGATTCCCTGGAACCCAAATTCAGGGAATCCATCCCGGATTCCTCCCCTTTGGGATCTCAGCTGTGGTTTTTTCCCCCCTGTTCCAGGGAAAATCTGTCTGGACAACGTGCACTGCTTGAGCCGCCTCTTTATTCACCGTGATTTTCACAGGCAGCCTCCCTGCTTTCCAGAGAAGATTCCTAGGAATCCAGATTCAGGGAATCCAGCTGAGATTGCTCCTCTTAGAATCTCAGTTGTGGTTTTTTCCCATGCCAGGGAAATGGAAAAAAATTCTTCCAGGGAAACGTGGCTGGGCAACGTGCGCTGCTTGAGGTGCCGCTTTATTCAACGTGATTTTCACAGGCAGCCTCCCTGCTTTCCAGGGAAGATTCCCTGGAACCCAAATTCAGAGAATCCATCCCAGATTCCTCCCCTTTGGGATCTCAGCTGTGTTTTTCCCCCTGTTCCAGGGAATATCTGGCTGGACAACGTGCGCTGCTTGAGGTGCCACTTTGTCCTCCTTGATTTTCACACCTTGATGTCCACACTGAGAATTTTCATCACCTATCCCTGGAGCAGCACAGGCTGGAGGTGGATTTTTATTCCCAAATGGACCCTGCCTTCCAGGGAAGAGTCCCTAGAATCCAAATTTAGGGAATCCACCCCGGATTCCTCCCCTTTGGGATCTCAGCTGTGTTTTTCCCCCCTGTTCCAGGGAAAATCTGACTGGACAACATGCACTGCTTTGAGCTGCCTCTTTATTCACCGTGATTTTCACAGGCAGCCTCCCTGCTTTCCAGGGAAGACTCCTAGGAATCCAAATTCAGGGAATCCATCCCGGAATCCTCCCCTTTGGGATCTCAGCTGTGTTTTTCCCCTGTTCCAGGGAAGATCTGGCTGGACAATGTGCGCCGCTTGAGCCTATTCACCATGATTTTCACAGGCAGCCTCCCTGCTTTCCAGGGAAGATTCCCTGGAACCCAAATTCAGGGAATCCACCCCAGATTCCTCCCCTTTGGGATCTCAGCTGTGTTTTTTCCCCCTGTTCCAGGGAAGATCTGGCTGGACAACGTGCACTGCACGGGCAAGGAGAGCAGCCTGGCCGCCTGCGGCTCCAACGGCTGGGGCGTCAGCGACTGCAAGCACACCGAGGACGTGGGCGTGGTGTGCAGCGAGAAGAGGATCCCCGGCTTCAAGTTTGACAACTCCCTGATCAACCAGATCGAGGTAATCGGGGTAAAAACGACGATCCAGAGGGGCCCCGCGGGCAGGGATGGCTGGGAGGGGTGTGAGTCGTGGGTTTGTCCCGTGTTTATCCTGCATTATTTTATGTGTTTATTCACATTATCGCTTGTTTGTCCCGTGTTTATTCACGTTGTCAGTTCATCCTGTATTTATTTCGTATTTATCTCACGTTTTTATTCATGTGATCAATTTATCCCACATTTATTCGCATGATCAGTTTATTCCATATTACCCCATGTATTCATTCACATGATCAATTTATCCCATATTTATTCACATGACCAGTTTATCCCTCATATTTGTTCCATGTTTATCTCACTTTTTTATTCACATGATCAATTTATCCCTCATATTTATCCCCCCTATTTATTCCCATTATCAGTTTATCCCATATTTATCTCATCTTTATCAATTCTCATTTATTCCTCTTATCAATTTATTCCATATTTATGCCACATTTATGGAGAGATCCCCTCCGTAGCATTTCCCAGAGCTCCTTTTGGGCATCCAGGGAAAAGCCAGGATGGGCTGCACACCCCAGCCTGGTTCCCAGGGATGAATCCTCAGGTTTGTGCCCTGGAATGAGGGATGAGCAGCATTCCAGGGAAGGGCTGCCAGGTCTGGGATCTGAGGGATTCGATTCCTTTCCTCGCCCTGACCTCGCCCAACACCCAGAGTGGCTTTGGCTTCTCAAAACAAGTAGGAAAAAAGTTTCTCCCTAAATGATTTTGAGCTTCTTTCCCACCCAAACCATTCCAGGATTTTTTTTTTTTTAATCTCCTTCAATGATTTTGAGCTCCTTTCCCACCCAAACCATTCCAGGTTTGGTTTTTTTTTATCTCCTTCAATGATTTTGAGCTCCTTTCCCACCCAAACCATTCCGGGCTCCTGTTTCTCCCCGAATTCCCTGAACCTTCCCACCACACCTCCACTTCCATTCTGCAAAACTCTCCGGGAATAACGGGGAACGGGGGCTGGATTTGGGGTGGAAAAAATTCCTAGAGCCACAGCTGGATTCATAGGGGAGACATAAAGGGAATTTTTTGTGTAGTTTGTGGATAAGCAGGGATAGAGAAACTGTGATAAAAGTATGGGAATGTGGGATCAGGTATTGGTGGGAATGTGGGATTGGATACTGGTGGGAATGTGGGATTGGATACTGGTGGGAATGTGGGATTAGGTGTTGGTGGGAATGTGGGATTAGGTGTTTATGGGAATGCTGCTTTTTCCCCCCTCTCCCTATAAAAAACCAGAGCCCCTGGAGCTGCAGGGCTGCTGCCCTCCTTGCAGCAGGGTTTAGGCTGGAGGTACTGGAGCAGTTGGGATGTTTGGGATGCCATCACAACCCGCTGTCAAATGCTCCAGCTCCTTCCCCCTCTCAGTTTTCCTTCTCTTCTCTTGGCTTTATCTAACCCTCAGCAGCTGGAGCCAAAAAACCAGGAGCAGGGTGACAAACCTGACCCAAGTGGGCTCCAAAGCCTCCCGTGCAGGCGAGTTTGGGAGTGTTTGCCCTTTCCTGGGAATTCTGCAGGGCATTCCTGGCCCTCATCAGAGGAAATGTCATCGGTGGTGAGCTCCTGGGTTCCTCCTGGAGCCCAGAGCTGCTCCCAGTGATGTTTTCCCTTTGGAATGAGGGGTGAGGGCGCTGGAATTTCCTCTGAGCACTGCTGTGGTCAGGGCTTTTGCAGAGACAGAGCGAACCCAGCGCAACCCCACCGGGCCTCCCCGGGGGAAGGGATTTGTCAGTTTGTCCTTCAGCTGCTGCTCAAGCCAGGCTTTGCTAAAACAGGCCTGGCTGGAGCTGCTAAACCCAGCCTGGGTGTTGGAGCCTGGCTGTGATTCCCAAATGGATCTGACTGTGCACAGCCCGTGGATTCACAGGGTTTGGGTCATGCCAGGGAAGCTCTGGAGCTGGGCCAGGGGAGGGTTTAGGTGGATGTTGGGAAAAGTTTCTTCACCTTGAATGATCTCTTCACTGCCAGGGATCCAGGGGCAGCCACAGCTCCTCTGGGAATTCCAGCCCAGCCAGGAATTCCTTCCCAATCTCCCACCCAGCCCTGCCCTCTGGCAGTGGGAAGCCATTCCCTGTGTCCTGTCCCTCCAGCCCTTGTCCCCAGCCCCTCTCCAGGGAATCCTGGAATGGTTTGGGTTGGGAGAGACCTTAAAAGTCACCCAGTGCCACCCCTGCCCTGGCAGGGACACCTCCCACTGTCCCCAGGCTGCTCCAGCCTGGCCTTGGGCACTGCCAGGGATCCAGGGGCAGCCACAGCTCCTCTGGGAATTCCATCCCGGGCAGGAATCCCTTCCCAAAATCCCACCCCAATCTCCCCTTTCCCAGTGGGAAGCCCTTCCCTGTGTCCTGTCCCTCCAGCCCTTGTCCCAAACCCCTCTCCACCTTTCCTCAGGCACTGGAAGGCCCCCATGAGCTCACCCCAAAACTTCTGAGCAATCCCAATTCCCTCAGCCTTTCCTCACAGTTTAGAAACTCCCAAAGCCCCTTTGGTGCAAATTCCCTGGGGCTGGGAAGTGCTGAGGACACGGAAAACCCAGCGGGACCCCGGGGTGAGGTTCTGCCCAAGCCTGGCCTGGCTGGCTCAGCTCTGCCCCCCACAAGGAGCCCCCCAACTCCTCCAGCAGCAGCCTGATAACCCTGGAGAGCTGGGTTTGTTTTCCTTGGCCAGGGGCACAGCTCCGCTTCCCAGCCTGGAAAAGCTGCGGGGGGTGAGTGGGATGGGGTGAAATTTTCCATAAATCCCTCGGCCATTCCAGACAGATGTGCTCAGCCAGGTCCCGTCACACACGGCTCGTGTTTGCAGGGTTATGTCACCCCTCTTCCCAGCCCTGAGCTTTTCCATCCCTTTTCCTGCTGGGAAGGGGCAGTGCTCGACCTCTGGGTCAGGCACTGGAAGCTGGGAAAATTTATTGCCAGGACACGACGAAGGTCAGGAGCACAGAAAACCAGAATGAATTCAATTAATTCAATTAAAGCTGGGCAAAAGAGCTGCGAGCTCATTAAACCCAACCCCTGACCAATCAGCACCTTCTTGCCCAGGCCACCCCACTCTGTCCTTATGGGAGAAATTCAATATTTAAATATTGAACTTAATTAAGTATTCAAGTATTTAAAGGAAAATGACCTTTAAAGGCCTTTCCAACCCAAACCCTGAGGTGTTTCGGGGCAGGGTGAGCGGTGGGAGGCGGGCAGGAAGGGGTTAATCCTCCTGCCACCAGCAGAATTCCATCCCTCCCTTGTTAAAATTCCATCTTTTTGCTGCTGCAGATTCTGAGAGGGTTTCTTGGAAGCCTGAGGAGCTGCAGAGCCCTCGCTCTTTGGGGCGTCAGGCGCTCTGTAATCCAAACCCCTCAATCCAAATTCCAAAATTCCCAAACTCCCCGAGCTGGGAATGCTCATCCCTGTTTTTCCAACAGCCCCCTCTGTGTTATCCCAGCTCGCTCCAGACCCACCTGCAGCTTTTTCCAGCCCTCCCAAGGCCGCCGTGCCCCACTCCTCCCTCAGACCAAGGCCCCACAGGGATTCCATTCAACGCAGGCCCCAAAACATCCTGAACAAAAAATATTTGCTGTCCACCCCCTTCCCCTGCCCACACCGCCTCCAAAACAGGCCAGGCTCTAAATATATCGAATTTCTGCAGCTTTTGAGAGGCTTCACAAACAGCTCTGGTACCTGAGGCCAGCCCAGGGCTTTGGCCAGACGGTGGCCAGACAGGCCTGGCTCAGCAGGCCAGACCCTGCTGCTATTTCTGGTTTTTATTTCCCCCCGCTGGGTCGATGTTGGGGAAGATGAAAAAGGAAAGCTTTATAAATACGACTGCTTAGGTTTAGAGAATATGAAACCTGTAAGTGAAATAGAACTGAAAGCAAATTTCAATGTCCAAAGCCTCAGTTCCTGGAGAACAGCAGTGTGGCTGCTGAAGGTAAATCCCCTTTGGATTGAACAATGTTCTCCTCACCAAGAGCCCAAGGCTCAGAGCAGACCCCACCAGCTGGGCAGGAAGGGGCCAAAGAATCGTTTTTAGGGTTTAAAATCCAACACAGCCTGGCCATGGAATGATTCTTACAGGCTGGGTGTAAATGCTGTAGGGTTTGTGTCCTGTGCTGGATTGGTTGGTGTCAGAATATTCAGTGTAGGGGGAACATTTAATGGATTGTAATGTGAAATTCCACTTATTTCTCTTACTTCTCTCTCTTGCTCTTTTCTCTCTCTCTGCCCCGAGCTGCAGCTGGCAGCTCTCAGCAGGGCTCCTTCACCCAGACCCTCTGCAATAAACCCCCCTGCACTGAATAAATCTGTCTTGGTTTGGAAAGACAACAACCCCTGAGCTGGGAGGCACAGGGAGGCGAGGCTGTGCTTTGTCCCCAGGTGTAAATCTCCCTCTTCTCCATTTTTTTTGCCACAAAAATCAGCGGGATCTCCGTCCCCACGGCGGGGATTTGTCACACAGGTGCCCACCTCTGTGTCCTGCAGCCCTCAGGGTTTGATCAGGTGTGAAAAACGACGTTTCACTTTTTTAGATTAATTTATAGGTTTAATAAAAATAAAATAGAATGAAAATAGACAATAAAGGAGAAAAAAAAAACAAACACAAAGCTCTTTTCGGCCGAGGTGCTGATACCAACAAGATCAGCACCTCGTCTCTTTTCAGATCCTTTGTTTTAAGGACTTCTGTGTTATGTATTTAAATGAGCTAATACATGATTCAAATATTCATTTTTGGTTTCAAGACTTCCCTTAATTATACAGTTTTTCTATGTGGGATGCTAAGTCTAGATGGAGATAGTAAATCTCTCTTCTTCAACAAGGCTCAATTGTTCCTTATCTTCAGGGATTCCAGCTGGCCCTCCTGTCTTCTATCTCTTTGAGGAATTAAAAAAAAAAAACCCAACAATCCCATCTCTACTTTGTTACAATCTAAAAATATTTATCTATCACATTTTTCAAATTCTATTAATAAAAAAACCCCATGCAATATAACTTTCCCATATTATACATAAAGCAATCAGCTCGTTATATGTGAAAAGCCAACTCCAAAATATGCATTTATAACATCAGGGACGTTTCATTTGCCTCTTTGCTGTGACAACGGGGTTTGAGCTTCCCATCGCTGTAAATGTTTACTCCTCCAAAGGCCAAGTGCAGCAAAAATTTCTGCTGCTTTCTGTGTCTGGGGGAGGGATATCCAGCATCTCCTCACCTCAGGGAAAGGTTAATTCAGCTGATTTTTGGGTAACCCGGGGTGTTTTGGTGCTGTGGGTTCACAGTGAGTGTGATGATTCGCCTCAGTGGCTCCTTTGTAGCAGCTCGGGGCGCTGCAGTCGGGGTTTGGGTTGGAAGGGCCTTCAAAGATCATTTTTCTGCTCAAATATTGAACTTCTCCCGAGGACAGAGCGGGGTGGGCCGGGTGAGAAGGCGCTGATTGGTCGGGTTGAACGAGCTGGCAGCTCTTTTGCCCAGATTTAATTGAATTAATTGAATTAATGCCGATTTTGCTGCGCTCCTGACCTCGTCGTGTCTCGGCAATAAATCTTCCCGGCTTCCAGGGCCTGATCCCAGCACTTTGAGGCAGAGGGGACACAGGGAGTGACAAAACCCACCAGGAGCCCCCAGCCCTTGGGGCTGCCAGGACAGAGCTGTGTCCGAGCTGAGCTGAGCCTACCCTGAGCTGAGCCTGTCCTAAGTTCAGCCTGCCCTGAGCTGAGCCTGCCCTGAACTGAACCTGCCCCGAGCTGAGCTTTCTCTGAGCTGAGCTTGTCCTGAGCTGAGCCTGCCCTAAGTTCAGCCTGCCCTGAGCTGAGCCTGCCTTGAGCTGAGCCTGCCCCGAGCCGAGCTTGTCCTGAGCTGAGCCTGCCCTAAGTTCAGCCTGCCCTGAGCTGAGCCTGCCTTGAGCTCAGCCTGCCCCGAGCTGAGCTTGACCTGAGCTCAACCTTCCCTAAGTTCAGCCTGCCCCGAGCTGAGCCTGCCCTAAGTTCAGCCTGCCCTGAGCTCAGCCTGCCCTAAGCTGAGCCTGACCCGAGCTCAGCCTGTCCCGAGCTCAGCCTGTCCCTAGCTGAGCCTGCCCTGAGCTGAGCCTGCCCCGAGCTCAGCCTGTCCCGAGCTGAGCCTGCCCCGAGCTCAGCTTTCTCTGAGCTCAGCCTGCCCCGAGCTGAGCCTGTCCTGAGCTCAGCCTGCCCTGAGCTGACCCTGCCCCGAGCTCAGCTTTCTCTGAGCTCAGCTTTCTCTGAGCTCAGCCTGCCCCGAGCTGAGCCTGCCCCGAGCTCAGCCTGCCCGGAGCTGAGCCTGCCTTAAGCTCAGCCTGCCCTGAGCTGACCCTGCCCCGAGCTCAGCTTTCTCTGAGCTCAGCCTGCCCCGAGCTGACCCTGCCCCGAGCTGAGCTGAGCCTGCCCCGAGCTGAGCCTGCCTTAAGCTCAGCCTGCCTTAAGCTGACCCTGCCCTGAGCTGAGCCTGCCCCGTGCCAAAGCCTCTCCAGGCTGCTCTGGCCCTGCTCTGCCCCCTCCCCGGTGTCCCCAGCCTTTCCCAGGGCTGTCCCCTCGCCCTGCCCGGGCTCCGTGGAGCCTCTCCCAGCTCAGCCAAGCTTTTGTCAGCCCCGGGTTTGCTAAGCCCGGCTCAAACCCCGCACCCTCAGCCTTTCGTGCAGCCCCAGCCCAGCTGCTGTCCCCAGGGCACCGCTGTCCCCCGGCTTTGTCCCTGTCCTGCCCTGTTTATTTAGCAGCCAGGACCTTGGGGTGACTCAGAGGCTCAGCTCCAGATGTTTAAACCCAAACAGATTCCGCCCATTCCCGTGGATGTGAAGGAAAAGGAGCCCTGGCTGAGGTTTCAGTGGAGGTTTTTTTATGATGGACAAAGCCCCCTGTGGAAAGATTGTTGTGTTGTGGAGTGGAGGACAAAAAAAAAAAAAAATCAATTTCTTGTTGAGTCTCAGCCTCGTTCAGGAGCTGAGAAATCCTGGGGCTCTGCTGAGGGTGAGAAAGGATGAAAATGGGGTTTATTTACGGGGCAGTGGGGTAGGTCAGGCTTAGGGGGAAGGAAAGAGGAGCTTGAGTGGGTCACGGAGCTCTTAAAGCAGGAAAGGAATGAAAATGGGAATGAAAGAATCTGCAGAGACCAAAGGAGATGCTGCTGAGGGCAGTCTCCCCTCTGGTGTCTTACAGAAGAAACTGGAGACAGCATTTGTACGTAGTATTTGAATGTTATGATGTCAATTTACCCTGCAGTATTCGAATGTTGTCATAGCATGTGTTTCTAGAACATGTTTAGTTAAAAAAAAGAAATGGGGAATTGTGGGGAGGCAAAAGGAGATGCTGCTGAGGGCAGTCTCCCCTCTGTGATAATTACAGCTGTGTTAATTACCCTGGAGTAGAAACAGCCTTGCCCTGACAGCCATGGGTGTGATAAAGGGTGAGTGAGCTGGGCAGGGTCAGCTGGAGGCTGCTGGCTGGGCTGTGCAGAGCCAGGGACAGGAGGTGGTGCCAGGGCCAGCAAAGGTGAGCTGCTGCAGGTGGGACAGACAGGGTGAGGGGGCCCTGCCAGGGACAGGAAGGAGCCACCAGAACTGAAGGAGACAGACAGAGCCAGAGCTGTGTGGAGCTGCTCGTGGAAAATACAGAGAAAAGGTACAGGGGAGACTTTTTGAATAACAAGATGGTGATGCTTGAAGCCTCCTGATGATTCTGAGGAAGCTCCTCGAGTGCAGTGTCCGTGTCGACTGTGACAAAAGAGCCCAAGGGGAGAGCAGAGAGCAACCCCAGCTCCGGGGTGATTCAGCCCCAGCCCAGGGATTTCCAGGAATGGGATCCTCTCCCTGCACTGACCCCCGAGCATCCTCAGGGCCCTTCAAAAGGAGAGGGAACAGAGAGGTTTGGGGTGTGGAGAAGACCCCAAGAAGCCCCTCCTGGGCACCACCACCTGCCTGTGGCACACAGGGGAACGCTCCCAAAGCCGGGTGGGATTTTGCCGCCGCAGCCGCGGGGACGCGCTTGGTTCAGAGCGTGGAAACAAAAGCAGCCCGGGCCGATGTGAAAACTTTTCCCAGCCAGGAATCCTTTTGTCAGGGCTCAAAAACAAACCCTGCTCCCTGCCCAGGCCCTGGTTTCGTAACGGGGCTGGGAGCCTCTGCCAGGGCTTTTGTGTCCCCGCTGCAGAGGAGCAGCTCCGGGGCCTGGGATGTGGCTCCTGGCAAGGGAAGGCTTGGGACAGAGGGAAACAGGGCCCAGAGTGGGAAAGTTTCACACGTTTTCCCCTCTTTATTTTTAAATTCTTTTTGCTAATTCGTGTTCTTGGATGCTGGAAGTCCCAGCTGAGAAGCCTGGAGTGGTTTGGGTGGGGAGGGAGCTTCAATCCCATCCCCAGGGACACCTCCCACTGTCCCCAGGCTGCTCCAGCCTGGTCCTGGACACTGCCAGGGATCCAGGGGCAGCCACAGCTGCTCTGGGAATTCCAGCCCAGCCCCTCCCAGGGAAGGATTCTTCCCCAATATCCCAGCTAACCCCTATAGTTCAAACCATTCCCCCATCCTGTCCCTCCTTCCCTTATCCCAAATCTCCATCGTGGTTTAACCTGGGATGGTTTGGGTGGGACTGGAATTTCAATCCCATCCCCAGGGACACCTCCCGCTGTCCCCAGGCTGCTCCAACCTCTCCTGGGCACTGCCAGGGATCCAGGGGCAGCCACAGCAAAGCTGGGAATTCCAACCCAGCCCCTCCTCACCCTCCCAGCCAGGAATTCCTTCCCAACCTCCCAGCCAGCCCTGCCCTCTGGCAGTGGGAGCCATTCCCTGTGTCCTGTCCCTCCAGCCCTTGTCCCCAGCCCCTCTCCAGGGAATCCTGGAATGGTTTGGGTTGGGAGAAACCTTAAAAGTCACCCAGTGCCACCCCTGCCCTGGCAGGGACACCTCCCACTGTCCCCAGGCTGCTCCAGCCCGGCCTTGGGCACTGCCAGGGATCCAGGGGCAGCCACAGCAAATCTGGGAATTCCATCCCAGCCCTTTCCCCTGGGAAAATCCATCCCAGAGAAGGATTCCTTCCCAACACCCCATCCTATCCCTGCCCCCTTTTATTTCCCTCCCTCCCTCATCCCAAACCCCTCTCCACCCCAGCTTTGCCTCCCTAGAAGGAGTCACAGGTTGGGGTTCAGCTTTCTCCCCATCCCAGAGTTTTCCTTGTTGTGGGATTGCTGAGCACGGAGAGGGGATTTTTGGGAACCTGTTTTATCCATCAGCTGCCGTTTGCTCCCAGTTTTTGCTCCAGGATCTGTTTTCACCATCAGCCCAGCTGCTGCTGCAGGATAAACTATTCCTGCCTGGATTTTGCATTGTTGAGCGGCCCCGGTGTAACAAAACCTCGGCAGCCAAAAGGAAACCATCCCAATCCCAAAGAATTATTGGGAAAAAAAACCAAAAAACAAAGAGCTCCTGGCAGCCCCTTCTCCTGGAGAACCCTCAGAGTGCTGATTCTGCTCCTTTTGTTCTTCAGTTTTCCAACACGAGGCCGAGCTCTGCAGTGGCTTGGATTCCTCTCTGAGGTTTTTTTGCTCTTTGTTCAGAGCCCGAGCAAACCCTCCAGTTGCTCCATCCAAAATTCCCTGCTCCAAACCAGCCCTGGGAGGGGAAAAGGGGACAGGATTGGGGTTGGTTTTGCTCCCAGACAAAATCCCCTGAGCTCCAGAGCTCTAAACAAGCCCTGAGGGGAAAAAAGGGGATGAGAATGGGGATGGTTTTGCTCCTGGACAAAATTCCCTGCTCCAAACCAGCCCTGGGAGGGAAAAAGGGGACAGGATTGGGGTTGGTTTTGCTCTCAGACAAAATTCCAAAATTCCCTACTCCAAACCAGCCCTGGGAGGGAAAAGGGGACAGGATTGGGGTTGGTTTTGCTCCTGGACAAAATTCCAAAATTCCCTGCTCCAAACCAGCCCTGGGAGGGGAAAAGGGGACAAGATTGGGGTTGGTTTTGCTCCCAGACAAAATTACAAAATCTCCTGCTCTAAACCAGCCCTGGGAGAGAAAAAGGGGACAGGATTGGGGTTGGTTTTGCTCTCAGACAAAATTCCCTGCTCCAAACCAGGCCTGGGAGGGAAAAGGGGACAGGACTGGGGTTGGTTTTGCTCTCAGGCAGATCCTGAAAATGCCACTTGGACATTCCAATGGTCTGTTGGAGCTATCAGGAGATGAATTCCCTCCAGGAACAAAATATTACCTCGGTTTTTATATATGTGTATATATTTTTTTTTGTGCTTTGCTCATTTTTTTTTATCCCCCTTGGCAAAGACAGGAAAAAAAAAAAAAAAAAAAAAAAAAAAAAAAAAAAAAGAAGAAAAAAGAAAAAAAATTGATGACAAAAGAGTTGGATGCACTAAACAGAATCCCAGGCTGGAGCAGGATTTCTTTTCGTGCCTGAGTCAGCATCTCCAGGGGCAGAGGGATGAGATGGGAGAGCTTTGTCCAGAGCCTGAGGTGGCACTTTGGCCCCGGGAACGTTTTCCCAAAGCCAAGAGCAAGAAATTCCATTTATGCCTGATTTTTCACGGCTGTAAAAACCCCAACCCAGCCCAGTCAGTCCAGGGTGGGGGGAAGAAATGTCCAAATGCCCGGCTTGGAAGTGGGAAATAGAGGGATTTTGAGTCCTGGAGTAGGAAATAGAGGGATTTTGAGTGCTGGAGTGGGAAATACAGGAATTCTGAGTGCTGGAGTGGGAAAATCTGGGATCTTGAGTGATGGAATGGGAAATTCTAGGATTTTGAGTCCTGGAGTGGGAAATACAGAGATTCTGAGTGCTGGAGTGAGAAATACAGGAATTCTGAGTGCTGGAGGGGGAAATACAGAGATTCTGAGTGCTGGAGTGGGAAAATCTGGGATTTTGAGTGCTGGAGTGGGAAATTCTGGGATCTCAGGTTCTGGAGTCCTGGATCTCCATCCCACTCCTGCCGTGCCCAAGAGCTCTTCTGGAAACAGCTGCAACAACTCCTTTTGATTTGCTAAGCTGCAGAAATAATTGCAACAACAACAGGCAAATCCCTGAGCACCTCCCAGCATTCCCAAGCCGCCCATTTATCAAGAGGGTTTTTAATTTTTTATTTTTATTTTTTTTTATCATTTGTGACTTTCCTCCTCCTCCTCCTCAGCCTGGCTGGGCTCTTTTCTCTCTCTCTCTCTGCCTGATGCTCTGACAGCAGAAATCCCAGTGAGGCATCCCCAGATCCATCCAGGGCTTTGGGAGATCCAAATCCACCCCTCTGGCTTGGGAAATCCAGGAGGAGGAGATGCCTGGGAAGGGTTTTTGTCCCTGCTCAGTACCCTCAGCCTCAGGGATGGGCTGGGTGTGCTGGGATTTTGGGGGGAACAGAGCTCCTGCCTGGCTGGAACAACAGGGAAACCCCAAATCTGTCAGCTCAGAAAAGGAAAACCCAAATGTTCCTGACTGAGAACGTGGTGCTGGGATTTTGGGGAGAACAGAGCTCCTGCCTGGCTGGAGGGACAGGGAAACCCCAAATCTGTTGGCTCAGGAGAGGAAAACCCAAATGTTCCTGATTGAGAACAATCCCTTTAGGGCTGGGGGGTGGTTCTGCTGCAGGAGGGATCCTCGGGAGCTGAATCCTCAGGAGCCTGGGAAGGCAGGGTTTGCTTCGACTGAGAGCGCTGAAGCAGCAGGGGAAGCAGATTCCCCCACAATTTGAACTCCATGGTGGAAAAGGAAGATTTTCCCCCTCCATTTAAACCCCTTTTCCCCTCCATTTAAACCCCTTTTCCCCCTCCATTTAAACCCCTTTCCCCATCCATTTAAACCCCTTTTCCCCCACAATTTGAATACCATGATGGAAAATGAAGATTTCCCCCTCCATTTAAACCCCTTTTCCCCTCCATTTAAACCCCTTTTCCCCTCCATTTAAACCCCTTTTCCCCCCCAATTTGAACACCATGATGGAAAATGAAGATTTTCCCTTTCATTTAAACCCCTTTTCCCCCCCAATTTGAACACCATGATGGAAAATGAAGATTTTCCCTTTCATTTAAACCCCTTTTCCCCCCCAATTTGAACACCATGATGGAAAATGAAGATTTTCCCTTTCATTTAAACCCCTTTTCCCCTCCATTTAAACCCCTTTCCCCATCCATTTAAACCCCTTTTCCCCCCCAATTTGAACACCATGATGGAAAATGAAGATTTTTCCTTTCATTTAAACCCCTTTTCCCCCTCCATTTAAACCCCTTTTCCCCCTCAGTTTAAACCCCTTTTCCCCCTCCATTTAAACACCTTTTCCCCTCAATTTAAACCCCTTTTCCCCCCCAATTTGAACACCATGATGGAAAATGAAGATTTTCCCTTTCATTTAAACCCCCTTTCCCCCTCCATTTAAACCCCCTTTTCCCCCTCCATTTAAACCCCTTTTCCCCCTCCATTTAAACCCCTTTTCCCCTCCATTTAAACCCCCTTCCCCCCCCAATTTGAACACCATGATGAAAAAGGAAGATTTCCCCTTCCATTTAATCCCCTTTTCCCCTCCATTTAAACCCCTTTTCCCCCCCAATTTGAACACCATGATGGAAAATGAAGATTTTCCCTTTCATTTAAATCCCTTTTCCCCCCTCTCTTTTCCGGAGGTGCTGCCACAGCCTCGTTCTTTGCCCTTCCCTGGGCTCTGGCTGTTGCATCAGCACCGGGGAAAGCATCTGGGGAATGGCTGAGCCCTGGAATTTGCAGGACCCGGCAGGTCCTGCTCCCACCTCCTGCCAGCCCTGACCAGGGGCCCGAGGCCTTTTCCAGCTCCGGGCAAATTTTTATTTTTTTTAATTTTTTTTTTCTTTTCCGAGTGGCTGAATCTGAGGATTCCTCAGTTCTGATGTAACCCCGAGCAGCACCACGTGGGTTTGCACATAATTGACGAGGAAAGGGCTCCTGGAAGGGGAATTTATCCTTTTTTTTTACTTTTTTTTTTTTTTTTTTTTTTTTTTTTTTTTTTTTTTTTTTTAGAAGCTCTTTTGTAACCGCTCGCCACAGAGGATCTTTTCCAGCCAGGATTTGTCCCTGGAGACCTTCAGGGCTGGTTTTTGCCCTCAAGGAATCTTTTCTAGCCAGGATTTGTCCCCTCCAGCCAGGATTTGTGCCCTCAGGGAACCTTTTCCAGCCAGGATTTGTCTCTGGAGCTCTGCAGGGCTGTTTTTTGCCCTCAGGGAATCTTTTCCAGCCAGGATTTGTCCCTGGGATCCTGCAGGGTTGGCTGTAGACCTGTAGGGTGGATTTTTGCCCTCTAGGAATCTTTTCCAGCCAGGATTTGCCCCCTCCAGGCAGGATTTTTGCCCTCTAGGAATCTTTTCCAACCAGGATTTGTCCCTGGAGCTCTGCAGGGTGGATTTTTGCCCTCAAGGAATCTTTTCCAGCCAGGATTTGTCCCCTCCAGCCAGGATTTGTGCCCTCAGGGAATCTTTTCCAGCCTGGATTTGTCCCTGGGATCCTGCAGGGTTGGTTGTAGACCTGCAGGGTGGATTTTTGCCCTCAAGGAACCTTTTCCACCCAGGATTTGTCCCTGGAGTTCTGTAGGGCTGGTTTGTGCTCTCAAGGAACCTTTTCCAGCCAGGATTTATCCCTAGGATCCTGTAGGGTTGGTTTTTGCCCTCAAGGAACCTTTTCCACCCTGGATTTCCTCCTGGGATCCTGCAGGGTTGGTTTTTGCCCTCAGGGTATCTTTTCCAACCAGGATTTGTCCCTGGAGTCCTGCAGGATTGGTTTGTGCCCTCAAGGAATCTTTTCCTTGGATTTGCCCCCTCCAGGCAGGATTTGTGCCCTCAGGGAATCTTTTCCAGCCAGGATTTGCCCCCTCCAGGCAGGATTTTTGCCCTCTAGGAATCTTTTCCACCCAGGATTTGCCCCTGGAGCTCTGCAGGGCTGGTTTGTGCCCTCAGGGAACCTTTTCCAGCCTGGATTTGCCCCAGGCTTTTCCAGGGCTGCTCGGTGCCCTCACGTAGCTCCCCACCTGTGAAACCCATCCCGTTTCCGTGACTCACCGCCCGTCCCGGGCTGAGGGAAACTGCTGCTGTCAGCACCTTGGAATCCCAGATTCCAGATGAAATCACGGCTTTGGATGGAAACCCCAAAGCCCTTCCCTGCCAGAGCTCCCAGCTCCCTGAACCCGGGGAGGGCTCTGTGCTCAAGGCTGGTCCTAACAAAGCTGAGCTTTGTTTGTTTCCAGGGGAACGGGGACTAAATTAAGGTGAGAACAGGGCTGGGAGTTGGAGTGACAAAGCAGATTTGTTATAGGGCTACTTGTAAAGTAAATTAGAGTCTTTTTTGGTGGTTTTTTTTTTGGTTTTTCTTTCTTTTTAATGAGGAAAAAAAGTCCTCTTCCAGAGGATGGATTTACACGAGGTGGAAAGGTTTGTTTCACAAAATCCCAGAAAGGTTTGGGTTGGAAAGGAGCTTAAAAATCATCTCATAGGGCAGGGACACCTCCCACTGTCCCCAGGCTGCTCCAGCCTGGCCTTGGGCACTGCCAGGGATCCAGGAGCAGCCACAGCTCCCCTGGGGATTCCAGCCCAGCTCCTCACAGGGAAAGAATTTTCCCAATATCCCATCTAACCCTGCCCCCTGGGAGTCTGGCTCCCTCTTTTCCTGTCGCTGCTCTGCCTCCCTGCCCTGTCCCTTCCTCAACACCTCGTCCTTTCCGCCCTACCTGAGCACAGCTGGGCTGTGATCCCACCTGGAACTTCCAAACCCCATCTCCCTGCAGCCCAGCATCATTCCCAATTGTTTTCCATCCACAGGACTTGACCACAATTGAGTTGTGATCCCACCTGGAAGCTCACAGCCCATTTCCCTGCAGCCCAGCATCATTCCAAATAACTTTCTACCCACACAACTTGAAGACAATCGGGTTGTGATCCCACCTGGGATTTCCAAACCCCATCTCCCTGCAGCCCAGCATCATTCCCAATTATTTTGCACCCACACAACTTGATCACAATTGAGTTGTGATCCCACCTGGAAGCTCACAGCCCATTTCCCTGCAGCCCAGCATCATTCCAAATAACTTTCTACCCACACAACTTGATCACAATGGGCTGTGAATCCACCAGGAATTTCCAAACCCCATTTCCCTGCAGCCCAGCATCATTCCCAGTTATTTTCCACCCACAGGACTTGATCACAATCGGGCTGTGATCCCACCTGGAATTTCCAAACCCCAATTCCCTGCAGCCCAGCATCATTCCCGTGTATTTCCCACCCACACAACTTGATCACAATCAGGCTGTGATCCCACCTGGGATTTCCAAACCCCAATTCCCTGCAGCCCAGCACCATCCCTGCCTCTTTTCCCCCCCAGAACATGAACATCCAGGTGGAGGACATCCGGATCCGCGCCATCCTGGCCACCTACCGCAAGCGCGTCCCCGTCACCGAGGGCTACGTGGAGGTGAAGGACGAGGGCGCCTGGAAGCAGATCTGCGACAGGCACTGGACCATGAAGAACTCCCGGGTGGTCTGCGGGATGTTCGGCTTCCCCAGCGAGAGGAAATACAACACCAACGTCTACAGGTGAGGGCAGGGCTGGGGCTGGCCTGGGGGGCAGAGGGCGGGGATGGGGCTGGGAAAGCAAAGCCCTTGGATCCGTGTCCCCCATTCCAAATCCCCCATTCCATGTTCCCTACTCAGTGTCCCCCATTCCATCTCCTCCATTCCATTTCTCCCATTCCGTGTTCCCCATTCCATTTCCCCTATTCCATATCTATCCCATGTCCCCCATCCCATGTCCCCCATTCCGTGTCCCCCATTCCATATCTATTCCATGTCCCCTATTCCATATCCCCTATTCCATGTTCCCTACTCAGTGCCCCCTATTCCATCTCCTCCATTCCATTTCCCCCATTCCGTGTCCCCCATTCCATTTCCCCTATTCCATATCTGTTCCGTGTCCCCCATTCCGTGTCCCCCATTCCGTGTCCCCCATTCCATATCTATTCTGTGTCCCCCATTCCATGTCCCCCATTCCATATCTATTCCATGCCCCCATTCCATGTCCCCCATTCCATTTCCCCTATTCCATATCCCCTATTCCATGTCCCCGATTCCATTTCCCTCATTCTGTGTTCCCCATTCTGTGTCCCCCACTCCATTTCCCCTATTCCATATCTATTCCATATCCCCCATTCCATTTCCCCCATTCCGTGTCCCCCATTCCTTATCCCCTATTCTGCATCCCCCATTCCTATTTGGGAATACGGAGCCCACTGGGATCCTCTCTGCAGGGTTCCCAGGGAGTTCAAACCCAGTTTGAGGAGGCTTTGCTTCCTCCAGCGCAGCGCATTTCCCCCAAACCCACCCCTGAGATTCCCATCCCCTGCAGGGGCAGGGAATAAATCACCTCCAGACAGACCAAGGAGGTTTTTCCTGCTTCCAGTTGTGGCCTTTCCAAGAAAAGCATTAACGGGAGCATCTGGAGCCATCTGCCTTAAATAAAAGGGTGCTCAGGAGCTGTCCTGTCTCCCGGACACATGGAAGTGGAAAAACTGACGGGAGGTTGTTCAGCAGCAACTCAGCACTGCTGAAAATCCCATTGAACCGAGCTGGAATCAGGAATAAAGCGCTCCCAAATCCCAGCCCAGCAGATCTCTGCTGCTGAGGAGCCTCAGTGCCCCACCACCTCCCTCCCTTTCCTTGTTTTTGGCCTTGCTGGGCTCCAGCACCCACAAATCTCTTGGGAAACGAGCCGAACGTTATCCCAGGTCAGGGAAAACAAATCCGGGGATGGCGTTTTCTGGGATGGGAGACGCTGGCAAAGTTCTGGCAGCTGCACAGTTCTGTTTGTCAGCAGAGTTTGAAAGCTGAGCTCCTCCTCGGGAACGCTTCCCTCTGCGCTGTGTCCAGCTGGGGTTACTGGGAGAGCTCCCAGTTCCGGGCTGGGAATGACCTTGGGTTGGTGGTCAGGGCGCGGGGCTGATGAGCAGCGGCCCCTTCTCAGCTGGGCTGGGGGATGCTCGTCCCACCTGGAGAGGGAAAAGCTCCTCCTGTGGAATTGCTGCTCCTGAACCTCAGCCTGGCCACCCCAAGCGGGATGATTCCGTGTTTTTAAGTGACACCTCCACAGAGTCATGGTGGGGATGAACAGATCAGCCTCCAAACAATCCTCTCCGCTCACTCCATCCCGGAGCGCTCTCCCTCCCCAAAATTTTCCTCCCACGTTCCTCTCATCAGCAAGATCCTGATCTGCTGGAGAGGTCCTTGGCTTGGAACAGCCCAAAGCCACACAGCAGCACAGGGGAAAACCAGGGAGAAATCTGATCAGGGATCAGAGATCCTCTCTGCAGGATGCTTGTTCCCTGAAATTCTCCCCTTCCCGCCCCCCTGGCTGCTGTGCTAGCTCAGATTCTGGGGAGCTTTGGGGAGGATTTTCACCAAGGATAGGGTGAAAGATCTAAAAGAGGCTCCTACCTCAGGATTATTCCAAGGCTTTATTTTCCAAGGGATCCCAGAGGCAAAAGAGGACGAACAAGGAAGAGCAGGGGTTTATCCAGACTCTCTGTCCCAGCACAGATAGCTGGGACAATTGGTCAGAGATAGGGGAAAGGTGGGGTTAAACTAAGAAAGTTACAGCTTCAGGGGTCTCTGGGGAAACACCATTCCCCAGAGGGATACAACACTTCCCCATGGTTTGCTTTGGAGAGGGAAAAACTCATCCCGGAGCTAAACCCTTCCCCCTGTGAATGTGAAGCCACAGAAAAGTCATTTCTCCTCATTCCTGCCTTTAATTTGAGAATCCTCTTCTCCCTGGAGCAGATCCTTCCCTGCTCCTGCTCCCAGAAAAGAGCTGGGATCAGGTTTCTGCTGGCCAAGGCTGCCCCTTCCCACATCCCCCCCCCGCATCCCACTGCCCCCCGTCCCTGCTCCTGCACGCTGCTGGGAGGTGAAACACCATCTGCAGATGGGTCTTGCTCGAAAGAAAACAACTGAGTTCATCCTTGTCCCACTGCCAGGGGTTTATTCCTGCCTGGAGCTCGGCCTCTGGAGCCGACAGCAGGATTTATGTTCGGAAATGGAACAAATCTAAAGCTGAGTCCCTGGTGCTTGTTCACTCCTCACAGTGGGTTTTACAGAGGAGCTGCTGTAACTCCTCCTCCCTGTTCCTGCTCTGGCCGGGAAAGCAGAATTTAATGCGTTTTGCTGATGGAGAGAGGAGAAATTTGGGATCAGAGAGAGGGGCCTGATGGCTTTTCCAAGTCTTTGTGCCTTGACAAAGAAGTGGCTCCAGGATCAAAGAGCGACTCCCAGTTTAAGCAGTCTGCTCACCCCGTTATAAACCCAGTCAGAGGTGCTGGGCAGCTCAGCACTTCCATGTTTGTGTTAGGAACTCACCTGGTTTGTTTTTCCCTGGGAAAAGCTGGGATCTGAAGAGCTTTGGCAGGCCTGGCTTCCCTCCCTCCTCCCTGAGGCAGCACCTCCATAACTTCAGGAATTCCCCAGGGGTTGGAACCTCTGCTCACAGCCCCAGGGAGGAGCTCCCCAGCCCCTGCTCCGTGGGATTTGGGTGAATTTTCCTGCAGTTTTTTGTGCAATGATTCGTTCTCTGCTCCCCAAGCCGTGGAACTGTGGAACACCACGAGTGCTCCTTAACCAACCCCTCAGCCCTTCCCACAGCCCCGGGCTGTGCTTTGTTTCAAGCTTTTCTGGGATGAGAATCCCTCTCTCCTCCACCAGCAGAAATGGTTTGAATTCCAGCTTGACCTGGGGCTGGCCGAGCTCTCCCAGCAGGAATGTTCATTCCCACCTCTGACCCGAGCAGCTCCCACTGATCCCCAGCTGGACCCTTTTGTGTTAAAAAGGAAACACCAGCAAGGCCCCGAGTTTCTGGCTGTAAAGATCAGCTGAGTTCTGCTTTTTTGGTTTTTTTTTTCTTTACCCAGATTCAGTCTGGGGACACGAGGTGGGGCTTTATTTCCCCCCAGCATCCCCAGGGCTGTTAATACCATCCAGATGTTGATGCCTGATGAAATTTCCAGGATGAGGTCATTGTTTGCTATTCTAAGGCATCCCCGTCCCTGCTCCCCTCGCTCAGGCTGGTTCTTGTCTGCTCTGGAGCTCGTGGAGCTCTCTGGACCTGTCTGTGAAGGGTGGAAATGCTCCTCCAGGGCCTCCCTTCTGTCCTGAGCACAGCTGGGAAGTGCCTGCTTTGTACTGCATCCTCCCTGGGTTTATTTTTATTTTTTTTTTAATTTTAACCCTATTCCTCTTTTTCCTCTCGATTCAGGGGGTCCCTGACAGCTCTGCTGTGCCAGGGGTGGGTTCTGGGAGCCACTTTTCCCCCCAGCACAGGCAGAGTCCTGCTGCTGTTCCCTGGGATGGATCTCAGCCCTGCCTCGTCCTCTCCCAGCAATCATGGGATGCAACCACAGCTCCCTCTCCAGCCTGGCTGGATCCATCCCCAGCCTCAGCCCGGGGAGATCGGGTTCCAGGAAGGATTAGCGAGAGGGCTGGGAGCCAGGAGAGCCTGGAGAAATGCTGAGCTGGGGAGAAAAAAGCGTCCCCTGAAACATCCGTGACCCTGCAAAACCCAAATCCTGAAGGGAAAACCTGGGGAAACCTGGACCTGCCAAAACCCCCCTCAGAAGGGCTCTTTGCCCCTCTGCAGCTGCTGCCCAGGCTCTCTGTGCTGCAGCAAAGCACGGCTGCTGCTTTTTGTCACAGATAATATATGGCAGTCAACCTGGACACTGCACTCGAGGTGCTTCCTTAGAATCATCAGAAAGCTTCAAGCATCAGCACCTTGTTATTCAAAAAGCCTCCTGTACTTTTTTTCTGTATTTCCCAAGAGCAGCTCCACACAGCTCTGGCTCTGTCTCTCTCCTTCAGTTGTGGCTCTGTCCCTTCCTGTCCCTGGCAGGGCCCCCTCACCCTGTCTGTCCCACCTGCAGCAGCTCACCTTTGCTGGCCCTGGCACCACCTCCTGTCCCTGGCTCTGCACAGCCCAGCCAGCAGCCTCCAGCTGACCCTGCCCAGCTCACTCACCCTTTATCACACCCATGGCTGTCAGGGCAAGGCTGTTTCTACTCCAGGGTAATTAACACAGCTGTAATTATCACAGAGGGGAGACTGCCCTCAGCAGCATCTCCTTTGGTCTCCCCACAAGCCCCCACACCTTCCAGGGGAGGCCCTTCCCAACCCAAACCATTCCATGATCTCCGCCACCCTGGGCTCATGGACAGTTCCCAACCATTCCCCGTGGCCAGGGAGGGACCTGCAGGTCCTCAGGGGTCGCTCTGAGCTTGGACACCCAGCAGGGAGGAGGCTGGAGAGCTGCCCACCTGCTGCTGGAGCCATTCCCTGCTCCGACCCTGTCCCACCCCGACCTGGACATCGGGGCAAGGCAGTTTCTACTCCAGGGTAATTAACACAGCTGTAATTATCACAGAGGGGAGACTGCCCTCAGCAGCATCTCCTTTTGTCTCCCCACAATTCCCCATTTCTTTTTTTTAACTAAACATGTTCTAGAAACACATGCTATGACAACATTCGAATACTGCAGGGTAAATTGACATCATAACATTCAAATACTACGTACAAACGCTGTCTCCAGTTTCTTCTGTAAGACACCAGAGGGGAGACTGCCCTCAGCAGCATCTCCTTTGGTCTCCCCACAGTCTTCCTCCCCAGATTCCACCCACCCTCCTGTGCCATTTGTCACAGCTCATCCCGGATCCCAGCTCTGCCTGGCAGAGATTCCTGGCACCAGGAGCAGCCCCGGGCTCACACGGAGCCACGTGGAGATCCCAGCAGGGCTCGGGGTCACCTCCCTTTGCTCTGAACTCCTTTCTGAGGCCGGCCTGGCCCACGTTTCCCTCCCTCCAGCAGCCTCCCAGTCAGGATGGAGCTGGGATTCCTTCCCTGCCCAGTTGATCACACGTGCCCCTTCCTCCTCAGGAGGGCCTGGAGCAGCTCCAGGGAGTTTGGGAGCGAGAAGCAGGAGCTGCTGCCAAGCTGCTCTGCTGTGAACAAGTCAGCAGCAGGAACTGCTGGGGGAAATTGCTCTCAGGTTGTTAACACAGGCTCGGAGAGGCTTTGGATTTTTTCCCAGTCCCAGCTGATAGCTGCTGCTCAGCAGAAGGGATAGGGGTTTTTTTTAGAGGGGGTGGGTCTCTAAAAAAACCCCTTTTTGAGGTTTGTCTGTTTGGAATTAGCTGATCCCTGTCCCTGCCCGGGGTGGGGTCTGCTCTCCTGGGAATGTGTCATTTGATTCCTGCTCCGACTCTTTACTCCTCGCAGGGATTTATTTCCTTTAAAGCCGTTGCACTTGATGACCTCGGAGGTCTGTTCCCGGCGGGATGATTCCATGTTTTTTAAGTGACACCTCAACAGTGTGTCACGGTGTGGATGGACAGATCAGCCTCCTGCCCACCCACTCCATCCCAGAGCACTCTTCCTCCCCCAAAATTTCCCTCCCAAAAATTTAGCCAGATCCATATTTTTATTTTTATTTTTTATTTTTTATTTTTATTTTTATTTTTATTTGTTATTTTTGTGGGGGGGGTTGTTTTTATTTTTTGTGGGGTTTTTTTTTGTGGGGTTTTTTGTTTTTATTTTCTTGTGTTGGTTTATTTTTATTTTTATTTTATTTTAATTTTTATTTTATTTTTATTTTTGTGAGGTTTTTTGTTTTTATTTTTTTGTGTTGGTTTATTTTTATTTTATTTTTATTTTTATTTTATTTTTATTTTTATTTTATTTTTATTTTTGTGGGTTTTTTTGTTTTTATTTTCTTGTGTTGGTTTATTTTTATTTTTATTTTTATTTTTATTTTTATTTTTATTTTTATTTTTATTTTTATTTTTATTTTTATTTTTATTTCTATTTCTTTCACGGATCCCCTAACATTTTTCCCCCCCCCGCTTTCCCCTCCTCCTCTCTTCCCTCCAGGATGTTCGCCAGCAGGAGGAAGCAGCACTACTGGGCTTACTCCATGGAGTGCAGCGGGAGCGAGGCTCACATCTCCAGCTGCAAGCTGGGGGCACAGCTGGCGGGCTCGGGGCAGAACGGCAGCTGCCAGGGCGGGATGCCCGCTGTCGTCAGCTGCGTCCCCGGCCGCGCCTTCGCCCCCAGCGCCCACAGCGGCTTCCGAAAGGCCTTCAGGCAGGAGGTGAGCGGGGAGAACCACCTGGAGACACAAAATGGGTTGGGAAATCGTTAAAAAAAAAATCATCTGATCTCGGGGTCTCTGCTTGCCCGAGAATGAGGGATGGGCACTGCCCCTGGTCCTTTGGGGAGCCCCGAGATGCCCACAGAAAAGACGAGGAGTCTTCGGATGTTCTTTCTCTGGGTTTTCTTCTTTGTTTATTTTATCTTATCTCTACAATTCTCTCTGTGCTCTGCCAAGGTCTGGACAGCACGGGCAACAGGCGATGACTGCCCCGCCTGCCCACAGTTCATCATCTTATAGACAGATAATTACATTTACATTATTAACAATTGTGACCCAATGCATGCACTTGACACTAAACAGGTGTTTTCTACTTTAACCCAATCCCTCTAAACCTACTTCATGTCATCACCACTGTGCAAAATGGAGACAAAGAAGAAGGAGAAGACTCTGGGGTAACACCCAGAATCCTCCATCTTGTCTCTGGTCCTTCTTATCTTGAAACCCCTAATGTGAAAATATTAATACTTTCTACTACTTTCAAGGCCTTGCAATTCTTCCCATAGTGTTGGTAATTTTTCCCATGGGCTGTAATCGAGACCCCTGCCTGTCTGGGGTCCATGCCAGGGTCTGTAACCCCCCTGCACATATCTCCGACCCCCCTGTACAGGTTTTAAACCCCCCTGTACAGGTTTTAAACCCCCCTGGACAGGTTTCTGCTTGTCCAGGGTTTCCAGAGGAATACCCTGGACTCCTACAATCTGATGCTGTGGCTGTGGGACACGATGAACGAGGCAGGGAGGGATTCAGAAGGACTGCGTGGAGTCTTGCAGGGAAGGGAGCCCGGGTTATTTTTTTAGCTAGTTTTATGCTTTTTTAGATGTGCCCACCTTAGAGGTGGGACCTTTGGGAACCATTGGTCAGTTCCAGAGACCACCACGCGAAAATCCCTCCTCTGGGAAAATTGTACAAAACAAGGTAGTTTACACTCTGTGACCTTGTGTACCAAAGAAGTGCCTGGGGAACAGAATTTCCCAAAACCAAAACATGGTAGGCACGAAGCGTGGCAACATGATGCCATATGATGCCTTGGGTTATGGAACCGAAAAAATGTGTATTCTGTTTCATCTGCTGAAAGCAAGTTGGGGAATTGCTCTTCTTTGCTCTGGGAGGAGGGGGGCCGGTGCCTTTTGTTAATGGGCCAACTGTTGAAACCAGGTGGGGCAGTGTTTGTTATCTCTTTCACCATTGTTGGAGAGGATGAAGTAGCTGGGCCCTGCAGAGATGATTTATTAGTAAAAGATTCTAAGAGTATAAAACCTACGAGAGGAATGGAATTAAAAGCAAAATTTGAACTGTAAGCATGGACAGAAAGAAGGTGATTAGACAGCTGAAAAGACTGGGCTTGGGTGAGTCAGTGACACCCCTGCCAGGACAAAAGGATGAATAAAGGGTTGGACCTTCTCAGGTATCAGGGATAAGGTGGTTTTTCAGGATTTTGGTCTGTAGGGTAGTATTGTAATGTTGTAGTTCCCATAGGCTGGATGTAGATTCTGTCGGTTTTGTGTCTTGAGGTGATTGGTTGATGCTCATTAGAATATTCACGATAGAAAGGGTTAAAATGGAATGGAACAGGTAAAATCCCTCTCTTGCTCTCTTGGCACTCCTGCTCTCTTGCTCTCCCCTGGATCCCTGTCCCTTTAGACCTTTGGACTCTTCCCCAGTCAGGCTGCCTTCCCACGACCAATAAACCACGGCCAATAACCCACGTGTCCCAAAGAGCATCCTGCTCTTCAGATCATCTCTCTCATCGGACACCACCAGCGTGCTTTCCAATACACCATGGTCCTCCCTCCAGGGGGATGTTTTTCTGCTAATGGGCCATTAACACCTCCCCAAATTAACACATCCACATTCCATCATCCCAGGGTGAGATGCTCCACCCAGTGGGGGGAGCCAACCATTCCCACCTGGATAAAACTGAGCCACAGGAACACAGAAAGGATCCAGCTTCACCCGATTCCTGGGAGGAAGGCTGGACCCCATCTCAGCATCACCAGACCCCTTCTCACCATCACCAGACCCCTTCTCACCACCCCTGCCATCCTTTCCACCCCCGGCCGTGAGCAGGGCACCTTGCACTGGGGTTTCTTCTCCAAGCTGGCCTTGGGCACTTCCAGGGATGAGGCAGCCACAGCTTCTCTGGGGATTCCATCCCAGGACCTCACTGCTGTCCCAGTCAAGGGTTTATTCCCAATATCCTGTCTGTCCCTCCCCTATGGTGGTGGGAAGCTGTTCCCTGTCCCTCCAGTCCTTCCTGCCCAGGAGATTCCCAGAGTTCAGGGCTGTTCCTGCAGCAGAATCCTGGAATGGTTTGGGTGGGAAGGGACCTCGAAGTCCATCCCATCCCTGCCATGGGCTGGGACACCTTCCAGTATCCCAGGGTTGTCCAGCCTGGCCTTGGGCATTGCCAGGGATCCAGGGGTATCCACAGCTCCTCTGGGAATTCCATCCCAGCCCCTCTCCACCCTCCCAGGCAGGAATTCCTTCCCAAACTCCCACCCAGCCCTGCCCTTGGTCAGTTTGAAGCCATTCCCTGTGTCCTGTCCCTCCAGTCCTTCCTGCCCAGCAGATTCCCAGTATCCAAAGCTGTTCCAGCAGCACCCACAGATGGATGGGAAAATGGAATCCTGGAATGGTTTGGGTTGGAAAGGACCTCAAATCCCACCCAGTGCCACCCCTGCCCTGGCAGGGACACCTCCCATTGTCCCCAGGCTGCTCCAGCCTGGCCTTGGGCACTGCCAGGGATCCAGGGGCAGCCACAGCTCCTCTGGGAATTCCATCCCAGCCCCTCCCCACCCTCCCAGCCAGGAATTCCTTCCCAAAATCCCATCCAGCTGCCAAGCGGAGCAGGAAACCCCTTGGGGGGGGGGGTTGTAAGGGTTCACCCTCTTCTGCAATTCCCCTCTCCCTGCACTCCCAGCTGAGCTCCCACCCTCCCGAATTCCAGGTCCTTTCCTCCCTCTGCCGCCTCCAAGGGGTGGGAGAGCGGCTCCCAGGGCAGCTGGCGAGGCTGGGAGCGAGGAGTGAGGAAATCCCTGGGTCACGTTCCTGTTGGAGCTGCTCCACCTCCGGAGCCAGCTGAACCCCTGCCCGGCTGCTGCTGCTCTGGAATTCCGCTGGAATTTCCCTGTGGAAATCAGCTGGCATTTCCTCTGCCTCCATGGCGAGGAAATGCCCTGGGGTGGGAGGGAAGAGTGGGAAAACAGCGAGGGAGCTTGGAAAGCTGGGTTTGTTCGGCCTAGCCAGTAGGAGAGCGCTGAGCGGGGCGTGAAAATCCCGGGAGAAGCAAGAATGTTGGAAAACGAGGCTGGAATTGGTGGTTCCCAGCGTTGGGGGCTAGGAGAGGACAGCTAGGTGGGTGCCAAGGGAAATTTTCCGGTTGCAGCCTTTGGATGGAGGGGGGATCTCTAGAGGTTTCTCACCGGAGAATTTTGTGGATTTGTGAAATTGTGAAAATTTGGATTTTGTGGCTGTTCCTGGTTGGTTTTAGGATGGGGGTTCTTCCCAAGAGTGGGAATAATTATTGGTGGGAATAATGCACTCCCTGCCTGGATCCCGGGCTCTTCCCTGCAGGATTTAGGCCCGGGAGGTGAAAGGTTTTGTAAATCACGGTTAATCTCGCCAGCCGCACGCGCTGCCAAGTAATTCCTCTAAGCCTTTGTTTGGGCTTTGCGTGTCCTTGGTGTGACCCCAGCAGGGAGGAAAAGCTCCAGGCATGATCCCAGTCGGAAAAGAGAAGGATTTTTCTGGTGTTCCCAAACCTAAAGCTTTGCTCTCACCGCCTCAACCCAGCTCCGAGGTCCAGCAGGAACTGGCAGCTCCCTGCTCGGCACTGGGGAGGGAGAGGACTGGGTGATTAACCCAGATAATTACGTATCAAATTAAATTATGGTTTTATTTTAATTAAATATTTGGTTAAAAATTTAATTAATAAATGTTAATTTTTTTTAAAAAAAAAATAAATATCAATTCAAAATTTCAACATTATAAACCCAGAAATGGGCGGAACTGGGGCTGCCGCTCAGCTGGGTGTTTCTGGCTGCAGAAACATAAAAAACATAAAGTTCATGTTTAGTTCATGAACATAAAGTTCGTGTTTAGTTGAGGTGTTAGGGCTGGGTTGGGCTCGATGATCTCGGAGGTCTCTTCCACCCAATTCCTTCCCTGATTCTGTGTGTGTGTGAAATGTGTGTGAAGAACACATCAAAGGACAAAAAGGCAAAACCCAAACTGGGGGTTTTGTCTTCTTTTCTTCTGTTAGAGCCGGGATTAATTGCTCATTAATTAGTGTTCATTAATCCTTATCTATAGCAGAGTCTCACAAGCTGTGAGTTCCAGCTAACAAAGTAAAAAATGGCCCCTAACTAACTCTGTCCAAGGCCTTTTAAGCACAAACTGTCCAATTATGAAATGACACCTGAATTATTTTTACTTTTACCACAATACCCGACCAACCAGTGTGGATTTTTCTGCCCAATCACCAAACACCCCCCAGAGCCGTGGAGAAGGAGGTAAAAAAGAAGGGCTCAGCCTCTGCCCTAAACCCCCCACCTTGCTTTATCTCTGTCACTGCACCCTAAACCCTGAAACTCTGAGTTTTGCCCCCTGTGCTGTCACACACTTCCATCCAAACCACAGCCCCAGCGCTGTCCCTCAGTTTTGGGAGCTGCTCCCCGGCCTGGGGTGGGATGCAGGGTTTGCTGGGGGGTCAGTGCCTGGCAGCACAGAGAGCCCCAAACCCTCAGAGCCCGGGGCTCCAACACCAAATGGCAGCACAGCTCCTGGGGTTTTTTTTTTACTTCCAGCAACCCCTGGTGAGGCTGAAAAGAGGAGCCAACACAGGGAAGGGGAAGGGGAAGGGGAAGGGGAAGGAGGAGAGGAGAGGAGAGGAGAGGAGAGGAGAGGAGAGGAGAGGAGAGGAGAGGAGAGGAGAGGAGAGGAGAGGAGAGGAGAGGAGAGGAGAGGAGAGGAGAGGAGAGGAGAGGAGAGGAGAGGAGAGGAGAGGAGAGGAGAGGAGAGGAGAGGAGAGGAGAGGAGAGGAGAGGAGAGGGAAAAGGAAAAGAAAGGTAAAACCCATGCAGCATCACTGTTCTTGTTTCTGTCTCTTCCAGCAACCCCTGCTGAGGCTGAAAGGAGGGGGAAAGGAAAGGGGAAAGGAAAGGAAAGGAAAGGAAAGGAAAGGAAAGGAAAGGAAAGGAAAGGAAAGGAAAGGAAAGGAAAGGAAAGGAAAGGAAAGGAAAGGAAAGGAAAGGAAAGGAAAGGAAAGGAAAGGAAAGGAAAGGAAAGGAAAGGAAAGGAAAGGAAAGGAAAGGAAAGGAAAGGAAAGGAAAGGATGCAGCATCACTGTTCCTGTGTCTGTCTCTTCCAGCAACCCCTGGTGAGGCTGAAAGGAGGAGCCAACACGGGGGAAGGCCGGGTGGAGGTGCTGAAGAACGGGGAGTGGGGGACGGTGTGTGACGACAACTGGAACCTGGTGTCGGCCAGCGTGGTGTGCCGGGAGCTGGGCTTCGGCAGCGCCAAGGAGGCCATCACGGGGGCCAGGCTGGGACAAGGTGAGCACCAGGAGCCCTGCTCCTGTCAGCAGAACCCATCCACAACCACCAGAGCTGTTCGTGTCCAGAAAGGAGACAGAGGAGTCCTGGAACTTGATTTGCATCAAGGGAGAGGCCATGGGGCGTTTCCTGTGGGGTCTCTCCAGTTTTTAGAGGACGCAGCCTCCTTTTCATCCTGATTTCCCTCCTTTTCGTCCTGTTTTCCCTCCTTTTTATCCCGATTTCCCTCCTTTTCGTCCTGATTTCCCTCCTTTCCGTCCTGATTTCCCTCCTTTTCGTCCTGATTTCCCTCCTTTTTATCCTGATTTCCCTCCTTTTCGTCCTGTTTTCCCTCCTTTTCATCACGATTTCCCTCCTTTTTATCCTGATTTCCCTCCTTTTCATCCCGATTTCCCTCCTTTTCATCCCAATTTCCCTCCTTTTCATCCCGATTTCCCTCCTTTTTGTCCCAATTTCCCTCCTTTTCATCCTGATTTCCCTCCTTTTTGTCCCAATTTCCCTCCTTTTTCATCCTGATTTCCCTCTCTGTCCCCATGGCTGAGGTGCTGGAGAGGCTCAGACTTCCCAAATCCCCTCGCACAGACCCTTCCAATGTATCCCCCCATCCTTTGTCTTCTCCTTGTGCCAGTCAGTGGGATTCCTGTGGAATTTTTGGTTCCTCCCATCGCTCCTCTCATCTCTCAGTATCCAATTTTTATTCATTTTTTGTGTTTGTTTGTAAAGACAGATCTCTCTCATTTCATTTACCCATCAGTGGAATCCCTCCCGTTGTTTCTTTTATCCCTTCCTGCCTGTTTTTATCTACGGTTTGTGAAGACAAATCCCTCACTCCTTTCCACTGGTGCCCTGAATTCAGGAATGTCCCAGCCCCAGGAGCATCCCAAAATTCAGGGCAGGGCGGATTCTTGTCGGGACGTTCACTTGGAGGACCAGGAATTTCTTCCCCAACCTCAATAATTTATTCTTGAGGCCAGACTGGAATTCTGTGACTTAGAAAGGATCCCTGAAGGGGAAATCAGGATGAAAAGGAGGGAAATCAGGATAAAAAGGAGGGAAATTGGGATAAAAAGGAGGGAAATCGGGATGAAAAGGAGGGAAATCGGGACAAAAAGGAGGGAAATCGGGACAAAAAGGAGGGAAATCAGGATAAAAAGGAGGGAAATCGGGATAAAAAGGAGGGAAATCGGGATGAAAAGGAGGGAAATCGGGACGAAAAGGAGGGAAATCGGGATAAAAAGGATGGAAATCGGGATAAAAAGGAAGGAAATCGGGATAAAAAGGAGGGAAATCGGGATGAAAAGGAGGGAAATCGGGATGAAAAGGAGGGAAATTGGGACGAAAAGGAGGGAAATTGGGACGAAAAGGAGGGAAATCGGGACGAAAAGGAGGGAAAAATAAAAAAGTCTGGGGATGACGAGTTTGACCTTTTGCTCAGGCAGATGTTCCAGTAATTAATTCTTAATTATCTGGTGTGCTGCTCTGAACTTCCCTTGGAGCTCTCCAGGACCACACCATGGTGGAATGCATTACTAGAAGGTTCCTGGCAAAAATCAAATGCTGAAGTCAGACTTCAAACGCTCCAGTTTGAGAGCAGGACAGTCATTTAGCTCGTTATAAATAGAAGGGCATTTGAACAGCTCAGAGCCAGGTTTGGGTTTGGATTTCCTGTCTCTTTGGGAGTTGGTTTAGATCCCAAAATGTGGTCAAAGGCGAAGTGAAACCACCTGGTGATTCCCACACCTTGTTCCCGGGGTGGAAATCCAAAAAAAAAAGAAGAAAAAAGACAATAAAAAAAAAATTAAACACCAAACCAAACCCTTGCTGTGAGAATAACAAAAAAAAATTTTAAAACTAAAAAACGAAACCCTTGTTGTGAGAATAACCAAAAAAAAAAAAAATTTGAAAACTAAAAAACCAAACCCTTGTTGTGAGAATAATAATTAAAAAAATTTGAAAACTAAAAAACCAAACCCTTGCTGTGAGAATAACAAAAAAAAATTTGAAAACTAAAAAACCAAACCCTTGTTGTGAGAATAACCAAAAAAAAAAAAAATTAAAAACTAAAAAACCAAACCCTTGCTGTGAGAATAACAAAAAAAAATTTGAAAACTAAAAAACCAAACCCTTGTTGTGAGAATAATAATAAAAAAAAAAGCCACCAAGCCCTTGCTGTGAGAATAGAAGAATGGGGGAAATTTTGAGAAAAAAGGAAAAGGGGGAAATTCCTCCAGCTTGGAGAAGGGGAGAGAAGCAAACAGCACGTGGGTGTCCCGAGTCTGGGAAGCTTTAAAACGTGACCAAAGGCACTGGATTTGCCAGAACCCCTCTTTGTGGTGGGCTGGAATGTGCTGATGGAGGGAACAGCTTCATCATCCTCCTGGGGCTGCCACGTGAGGGAGGAGAACGTGGGAGACGCTGTTCCTGCCCGGACCCCACGGCCTGGAGCCTCCCTCTGCCTTCCCACACCGTGCCTTTCCCAGTTTTGGGGTTTTTTTTTCCCTTTCCCTTCTGCTCATCCATCGGTGCTCCCTGTCAGGAGCGTCCCTTGGGGCGGGTGACATCCCTGCAGCAGGCAGAGCGTCACCTTTTGGTTGGAAAAGGAGTTTTTTGTTGGTTTTTTGGTGGTTTTTTTTTTTTTTTTTTTGGTTTTTTGGGGTTGTTTTTTTTTTGTTTGGTTTTTGTTTGTTTGTTTGGGGTTTTTTTGTTGTTTGGGGGGGGTTTGTTTGTTTTTGTTTGTTTTGGATTTTTGGGTGTTTTTTTGGTTTTCGTTGTTTTTGTTTGTTTGATTGTTGGTTTGTTTATTTTATTTTATTTCATTTCATTTCATTTTATTTTATTTTATTTTATTTTATTTTATTTTATGTTATTTTATTTTATTTTATTTCATTTTAATGTTATTTTATTTTATTTTAATGTTATTTTATTGTTATTGTTATTTTATTTTATTTTATTTTAATGTCATTTTATTTTATTTTATTTTATTTTATTTTAATGTTATTTTATTTTATATTATTTTAATTTTTTTGGCCCCGGATGCACAGGAAGCCCTCCGAGCTCCTCAAGGCCGAGTCCCTGCTCACTCTTCCTTCTGTTCCAGCTGCATCCCTCCCTGGGGAATTTGGGTTTTCCGAGGATGCTCTGAAGGAGCCCCCCTGACCATTGGGTTTCACGGGGTAAAATCAGCTCCCAGTGGCTGAACTGGGAGCCCCAGTTCAGGCAGAGGGGGAGAGCAGTGCCTCCCACCGAGCTCAGGGTGTGGCAGGAGGATTTATCCCACCTGGAGCAGACCCAGGTTAAACAATTCTCCTTTATTTCCACAAGAGGAGGAGACACTTTTTATCCTGATTTCCCTCCTTTTCGTCCTGATTTCCCTCCTGTTTATCCCAATTTCCCTCCTTTTTATCCTGTTTTCCCTCCTTTTCATCCCGATTTCCCTCCTTTTTATCCCAATTTCCCTCCTTTTTATCCCAATTTCCCTCCTTTTTATCCTGATTTCCCTCCTTTTTATCCTGATTTCCCTCCTTTTCATCCCAATTTCCCTCCTTTTTATCCTGTTTTCCCTCCTTTTCATCCCGATTTCCCTCCTTTTTATCCCGATTTCCCTCCTTTTTATCCCGATTTCCCTCCTTTTCATCCCAATTTCCCTCCTTTTTATCCTGATTTCCCTCCTTTTTATCCTGATTTCCCTCTCTGTCCCTGTGGCTGAGGTGCTGGAGAGGCTCAGACTTCCCAAATCCCCTCTCACAGACCCCTTCCAACGTATCCCCCTCCTTTGTCTTCTCCTTGTGCCAGTCAGTGGGATTCCTGTGGAATTTTATAACTGAGCCCAGAGCTCCTGGATGTGTCGATATCCTGGGAGGAAGAAATTGGGATTAAACTCCAGGGAGTGGGTGAAGGCCACTGCTGGATGGACAGGCCTGATCCTGGGGGGTTTAACTGCAGCAGCACGGGAGGAAAACACAATTTTCCCAGCATTTCACCACATTTTGGCTCAGTTTCTGTGCTCCCCGTGTGCCATAACTTCACCAAGAAGAGCAGCTCTGCCAGCGTTCTGTGGCTCAGGGAGGCCTTGCCCTCATCCTTTGTCATCCCTTGTCATCTTTGTCATCCCTCTGGAATGGCTGGGAATGCCGGCCTGGCTCCCTCCTGCACTCCTGGAGCTTCCCCCCTCCAGTCCTGGTCAAGGCTTTGCTGCCCCCTCAGCCCCTCGGTGGCTGCAGAACCACCAGGAAGCGCTGCCAGCTCCAGATGGGAACCACAAGCAGGGTTTTAATGAGAGGGAGGCAAAAAAAAAAAAAAAAAAAGGGACAAGATTCCCATTTTCCAGCAGCCACCCCCGGGAATGTCCTCCCACCCTGCCCAGCTGTGGCGTGTGGGGTGGACACAGGGCTGGCCCAAACCCCACTGATGAGCTGTGGGTGAAACTCAACCCCAGGCATTCACATCCCTGCCTTGCTGTTCTTCCTGACCAGTTCTGGAAGCAGGAGCTGAGCTTTGAGGGTGAATTATCCCTTTCCACTTTTTCCTGATGGGAATTCCAATTTGCTGCTCACCCCTGGGAGGACCCAAATTATTCCATTTCTCCTCCTGCACCTCGAGCCCACTCTCTGCTGTCTCCCTCAGCTGCTGGAATCCTCGAGCTGCCCCAGATTTCTTTTCCTGGCTCCTCATCCCACCCTGTGGATGTTTTATTCACAGCCAGCGTGTCCCAGTCCAGCAAGGTCAGGCCTTGTCAGGGGAGCAGATTCCAGCACAAAGGCCCGGCCAAAAGGTCACCATTTGTGAATCCCTGCAGTTTGTAAAAGTTTGTAAATTGTGAAGCAGTGGAAACTTGGCTTTTCCTGGCGTTCTTGCGTGCTTGAGTGGCGGAGAACACTGGAAAAAAAATTTAACGGTGAAATTGTTAACAGTAGTCTCACAGATTTTTGTTTTTACAAAAAATTAGGGTGTCTCTTTTCCAAGTTTTTGAAATGCTGGAGGTCACTGTGGCGTTCACAACCTGCCTGGGGTGTTCCCTCACCTCACAAAAGGACTTTTCATCCTGTTTTGGTTTTTTTTTTTTCCCCTAGGAATGGGTCCCATCCACCTGAACGAGATCGACTGCACGGGCTTTGAGAAATCAGTCACAGACTGCAAGTTCAACACCGAGTCCCAGGGCTGCAACCACGAGGAGGACGCTGCTGTCAGGTGCAACGTGCCAGCCATGGGCTTCCAGAACCAGGTGAGCAGCTGAGGGACGCAGGTGTGAGGGAATTTTGGGTGGGAATTGAGCAGGATCGGTTTCACCCAAGCCACGAGTGTCTAATTCAGGTTTTACCTGAAAAAAGGAGGGGAAATGAGGGTGGGTGTCGTGTTCAGACTCAGATGTTTATTAATTCTGATCTATAGCAGAGTCTCACAAACTGTGAGTTCTAGCCAACAAGGTAGAAAATGGCCCCTAATTAACCCTTCCAAGGCCTTTTAAGCACAAATTGTCCAATTATGAAATGACACCTGAATTATTTTTACTTTTACCCCAATACCCAACCAACCAGTGTGGATTTTTCTGCCCAATCACCAAACACCCCCTAGAGCCGTGGAGAAGGAGGTGAAAAAGAAGGGCTCAGCCTCTGCCCTAAACCCCCCACCTTGCTTTATCTCTGTCACTGCATCCTAAACCCTGAAACTCTGAGTTTTGCCCCCTGTGCTGTCACACACTTCCATCCAAACCACAGCCCCACAGCCCCAGCGCTGTCCCTCAGTTTTGGGAGCTGCTCCACGGCCTGGGGTGGGATGCAGGGTTTGCTGGGGGATCAGTGCCTGGCAGCACAGAGAGCCCCAAACCCTCAGTGCCCAGGGTTCCAACACCACACCAGTTTCCCTTTCCCTTGGAAGTTTGCTGTGGATTTACGTGTTCTGTGTCCTGCAGCTTCACCTGAGCGGAGGCCACAACCCCTCCGAGGGTTGGGTCACTTCCAGCTGGGGATATCCCATCATTCCAAAACTTCTGGGGAACAAAAACGCTCAATCCCCTCACCTGTTGCCCTTCCTCTTGGAAGTTTGCCATGGATTTACGTGTTCTGTGTCCTGCAGCTTCACCTGAGTGGAGGCCGCAACCCCTACAAGAGCTGGGTCACTTCCAGCTGAGAATATCCAATCATTCCAATACTTTTGGGGAACAAAAACCTTCTCCCCCCACACCAGTTTCCCTTGGAAGTTGGCCATGAATTCACGGGTTCTGTGTCCCGCAGCTTCACCTGAGCGGAGGCCACAACCCCTCCGAGGGTTGGGTCACTTCCAGCTGGGGATATCCCATCATTCCAAAACTTTTGGGGAACAAAAACCTTCTCCCTTCACCTGTTGCCCTTCCTCTTGGAAGTTTGCTGTGGATTTACGTGTTCTGTGTCCTGAAACTTCGGCTGAGCGGAGGCCACAACCCCTACAAGGGCTGGGTCACTTCCAGCTGGGGATATCCAATCATTCCAAAACTTTGGGGGAACAAAAACCTTCTCCCCCCACACCAGTTTCCCTTGGAAGTTTGCTGTGGATTTACGTGTTCTGTGCCCTGCAGCTTCGGCTGAGTGGAGGCCACAACCCCTATAAGGGCTGGGTCACTTCCAGCTGGGGATATCCCATCATTCCAAAACTTTGGGGGAACAAAAACCGTCAACCCCCTCACCTGTTGCCCTTCCTCTTGGAAGTTTGCTGTGGATTTACGTGTTCTGTGCCCTGCAGCTTCGGCTGAGGGGAGGCTGCAACCCCTATGAGGGCTGAGTCATTTCCAGCTGGGGATATCCAATCATTCCAAAACTTTGGGGGAACAAAAACCTTCTCCCCCCACACCAGTTTCCCTGGGAATTTGCTGTGGATTTACGTGTTCTGTGTCCTGCAGCTTCAGCTGAGGGGAGGCTGCAACCCCTATGAGGGTTGAGTCACTTCCAGCTGGGGATATCCCATCATTCCAAAACTTTTGGGGAATAAAAACCATCAATCCCCTCACTGGTTGCCCTTCCTCTTGGAAGTTTGCTGTGGATTTACGTGTTCTGTGCCCTGCAGCTTCGGCTGAGGGGAGGCTGCAACCCCTACAAGAGCTGGGTCACTTCCAGCTGGGGATATCCAATCATTCCAAAACTTTTGGGGAACAAAAACCTTCTCCCCCCACACCAGTTTCCCTTGGAATTTTGCTGTGGATTTACGTGTTCTGTGTCCTGCAGCTTCGGCTGAGCGGGGGCCGCAACCCCTACGAGGGCCGTGTGGAGGTGCTGGCCGAGCGCAACGGCACGCTGCGGTGGGGCACGGTCTGCAGCCACAACTGGGGCACGGTGGAGGCCATGGTGGTGTGCCGGCAGCTGGGGCTGGGCTTTGCCAGCCACGCCTTCCAGGTGAGCCCCCGCCCCCCACGCCTTCCAGGTGAGCCCCCGCCAGGTGAGCCCCCACCCCCACACCTTCCAGGTGAGCCCCTGTCAGGTGAGCCCCTGCCCCCCACACCTTCCAGGTGAGCCCCTGTCACAGTTGATGTGTGGCAGTCGACACGGACACTGCACTCGAGGTGCTTCCTTAGAATCATCAGGAGGCTTCAAGTATCAGCATCTTGTTATTCAAAAAGTCTCCCCTGTACCTTTTCTCTGTATTTTCCACGAGCAGCTCCACACAGCTCTGGCTCTGTCTCTCTCCTTCAGTTGTGGCTCTGTCCCTTCCTGTCCCTGGCAGGGCCCCCTCACCCTGTCTGTCCCACCTGCAGCAGCTCAGCTTTGCTGGCCCTGGCACCACCTCCTGTCCCTGGCTCTGCACAGCCCAGCCAGCAGCCTCCAGCTGACCCTGCCCAGCTCACTCACCCTTTATCACACCCATGGCTGTCAGGGCAAGGCTGTTTCTACTCCAGGGTAATTAACACAGCTGTAATTATCACAGAGGGGAGACTGCCCTCAGCAGCATCTCCTTTTGTCTCCCCACAAGCCCCCACGCCTTCCAGGGGAGGCCCTTCCCAACCCAAACCATTCCATGATCTCCGCCACCCTGGGCTCATGGACAGTTCCCAACCATTCCCCGTGGCCAGGGAGGGACCTGCAGGTCCTCAGGGGTCGCTCTGAGCTTGGACACCCAGCAGGAAGGAGGCTGGAGAGCTGCCCACCTGCTGCTGGAGCCATTCCCTGTTCCAACCCCATCTCACCCCGACCTGGACATCGGGATGGGTGGGTTGGGGGTGCTGGAGGAGGAGGAGGGAAGAGGAAGGGTGGTTCCAAAAGGAGCTTCAAGGGTTGAGCTGGAAGGAGCTTGAGGGTGATGTCTCTCATGGTACAACGGCTGTGGAGGTGGGGATTTGGAGCAGGAGGAGCCATGGATGATGAGAGGAGAGGGAATTTCACTGGGAACTGGAATGATGGGACAAGGGGAATGGCTTCCTGCTGCCAGAGGGCAGGGTTAGGTGGAATATTGGGAATAAACTCTTCCCTGGGAGGGTAAGGAGAGGCTGGGATGGAACTCCCAGAGGAGCTGTGGCTGCCCCTGGATCCCTGGAAGTGTCTGAGGCTGGCTTGGAGCAACCTGGGATGGTGCAAGGTGTCCCTGCCCATGGGATGACCTTTAAGGTCCTTCCCAACCCAAACCATTCCATGATCTCTGCCACCCTGGGCTCATGGACAGTTCCCAACCACTCCCCGTGGCCAGGGAGGGACCTGCAGGTCCTCAGGGGTCACTCTGGGCTTGGACACCCAGCAGGACGGAGGCTGGAGAGCTGCCCACCTGCTGCTGGAGCCATTCCCTGCTCCAACTGCTTCCTCCAGCTGATTTCCCCCCATCAAATCCCGGCAGCTGAGCATCCCCAGATCCCTGAGCCGCGGCCTTTCCGGCTGCCTGGCTCTGTTGACACAGTCCTGAGAGTCCAGCGAGGAGGAAAAGGAGTTGGTTTTCTTTTTTTTCCCTGAGCTGAGGCTGCTGGAATTTGGAAGAGAAAAGGCCCTTATGCTGCCCCAGCTCCGGGAGCATAAAGCCCCAGTGTGCAGAACAGGGCAGCCCTGTGTGCTCCCAGCCCTCCCAAACAGCCGGGGCCAACGGGAGCCGTGGGACACCGGGGGTTTCTTTTCCTGGAAGCTGCTCCCAGCTCCGCCACGGACAGGTCTCATCGGGTGGTTTTTGTTTTTTTTTTAAGGTTCCTTCTCCCTTCCCCTTCTCCCAGGTTTTGGGGTTTGGTGGGTTTTGGATTTGGGTGTTGGTGATGTGTCATTGCCAGGAGTTTTGTAGAACTCCCAGAGGAGAGGGAATTTCACCGGGAACTGGCATGATGGGACAAGGGGGAATGACTTCCTACTGCCAGAGGGCAGGGTGATGTGGAATACCGGGAATAAACTCTTCCCTGGGAGGGTGGGGAGGTCCTGGGATGGAATTCCCAGAGGAGTTGTGGCTGCCCCTGGATCCCTGGAAGTGTCCAGGGCCAGCTTGGAGCCACCTGGGATAGCAAGAGGTGTCCCTGCCCATGGCACAGGGTGGGCCTGGATAGGCATTAAGTTTTTTAAGGATTTGGTGACCAAACTTCTGCCTCCCTGAGTTCCCTGCTCCATGGCAAGATCCTCCCGGATAATGTGGGGTCTCACCCTGATCTCCCCTGGCGGGACAATCCACATAAGAGCCACTAAACCCCCAAGGAAGGCGTGAAATGCTCTTTCCCTGCCTTTTCCTTTCGCCCAGGAAACGTGGTACTGGCACGGGGACGTCAGCGCCGACGACGTGGTGATGAGCGGGGTCAAGTGCTCGGGGACGGAGATGTCCCTGTCCCACTGCCGGCACGACGGGGCCCACGTCTCCTGCCCCAGGGGAGGGGGACGCTTCGGGGCCGGCGTGTCCTGCTCGGAGAGTGAGTACCTGGAGATTCACCCCACCTTGGCACGAGGGATGTGCAGGAGGAGTCCAGGGGTGACCTGGATAGATCCAAACGGCGGCGAGTTCTTCCTCCAGGAGAGGTTCTGGCTGTGGCTGCCCTGCCCCTGGAAGTGTCCAAGGGCAGCTTGGAGCCAGCTGGGATTGTGGAAGGTGTCCTTGCTCATGGTGGGATGGGATGGGATGGGATGGGATGGGATGGGATGGGATGGGATGGGATGGGATGGGATGGGATGGGATGGGATGGGATGAGGTGGGATGGGATGGGATGGGATGGGATGAGGTGGCATGGCATGAGATTTAAAGTCAACTATTCTCCTGTGGTGGAATGGTTCCCTCCCAGGCTTTTCCCACTCAAACTCTGAGTAGGATTAACTCGGATGTTCAGGAGAAATTGTTCTTTTTGAGAGTGAGGAGGGGCCGGGATGGAATTCCCGGGGGAGCTGTGGTTACCCCGTCCCTGGAAGTGTCCAAGGGCAGCTTGGAGCAAGCTGGAATTGTGGAAGGGTCCCTGCCCAAGGCAGGGGGTGGAATGGGATGGGATTTAAGGTCCATATTCCCACATGGTGAGTGGTTCCCCACCAGGCTTTTCCTACTCAAACTCTGAGTAGGATTAGATTGGATATTCAGGAGAAATCATTCCCTGGAAGGGTGGGGAAGAGGCTGGAATGGATTTTCTATAGAAGCTGTGGCTGCTAGGAATATCCAAGGCCAGGTTGGACAGGGCTTGGGGCAATCCCTAGAAATATCCAAGGCCAGGTTGGACAGGGCTTGGGGCAATCCCTAGAAATATCCAAGGCCAGGTTGGACAGGGCTTGGGGCAATCCCTAGAAATATCCAAGGCCAGGTTGGACAGGGCTTGGGGCAATCTGGGACAGCGGGAGGTGTTGGGGCTGGAAGTGGCTGATCCTTAAGGCCCCTTCCCACCCAAACCATTCCATGACCCAGTGGAACGGAAGGTGTGGAGCAGCTCCGTGGCAGGACCATCCTCCACCCACCCCCCTGCAGCCACTTCTGGGGCCAATTTCCTCAAACCCAACCCCACCCTCTCCTCGCCCCAGCCGCCCCTGACCTGGTGCTGAACGCCGAGCTGGTGGAGCAGACGTCCTACCTGGAGGACAGGCCCATGTTCCTGCTGCAGTGCGCCCTGGAGGAGAACTGCCTGGCCAGCTCGGCCCACAACACCTCGCTGACCTCGGGCTACCGGCGCCTGCTGCGCTTCTCCTCCCAGATCCACAACAACGGCCAGTCCGACTTCAGGCCCAAGAACGGCCGCCACGCCTGGGTGTGGCACGACTGTCACCGGTGGGTGCCACGCTGGGGACGGGGGCTGGTGTGAAATGAGGGCTGGGACGAGGTTTTCGGGGTTTTTTTAAGGTTTTTTAGGGTTTTCCCCTCATTTGAGGTAAAAGGCGGCGGAACGGCTCCGTGCGCGTCGCACGCGACGCAAAGGAATGGCACCCACATGCTGGGATGTCCACGGCAGGAAAGAGGAGGTTTATTTACAAACTTCAACTTTTATAGAATTGCAGCAGTGACTGTGGATTGGAGGAAGAAAATCTTCCTCTCCAACCACACTGGGCAGCCCAACAGTCCCTCAGCAGCCTCCTCCTTGTGAGAAGAGTGTAAATGTTCTTACACGCTGAGATGTTTAAGGCAGAAAAGGGGCAGTTTAATTACAAATTTTAACGTTTATAGAATTCCAGCAGTGACCATGGATTGTTTGGAGGAAGTTTATTTACAAACTTTAACATTTATAGAATTGCAGCAGTGACCATGGACTGGAGGAAGAAAATCTTCCTCTTCAACCACACTGGGCAACCCAACAGTCCATCAGCAGCCTCCTCCTTATGAGAAGAATGTAAATGTTCTTACACACTGACGTGTTTAAGGCAGAAAAGGGGCAGTTTATTTACAAATTTTAACATTTATAGAATTCCAGCAGTGACCATGGATTGTTTGGAGGAGGTTTATTTACAAACTTTAACATTTATAGAATTCCAGCAGTGACCATGGATTGGAGGAGGAAAATCTTCCTCTCCAACCACGCTGGGCAACCCAAGAGTCCCTCAGCAGCCTCCTCCTTGTGAGAAGAATGTAAATATTCTCCCACTCTGAGATGTTTAAGGCAGAAAAGGTGAAGTTTATTTACAAATTTTAACGTTTATAGAATTCCAGCAGTGACCATGGATTGTTTGGAGGAAGTTTATTTACAAACTTTAACATTTATAGAATTGCAGCAGTGACCATGGATTGGAGGAAGAAAATCTTCCTCTTCAACCACACTGGGCAACCCAACAGCCCCTCAGCAGCCTCCTCCTTGTGAGAAAAGTGTAAACGTGGTTAGATGGTTACAATAACAAGAGAAGTTGTTGATGTAAAATCGTGTCTGACTCCATTGCAAAAGGCAAACACAGAAGGCTGAAATAGAACTTTAGAAAAACTTCTTAAAGAGCAAGAGGAGAGCAGCAAAAACCCAGACAACAAGTGCGCGGCTCCCGTCCTGTTTAAAACAAAAAAATGGGGAAACGCCAGAGTGGTGAATTTTAAATCTGAGAGTTCCTTTCAAAGAGCTGAGATGTGCAGGTAACACTGAAAAAAAAGGGGAAATTTGAGCGATTTTGGGCAAAGGGAAGGGAGGTGGGGTGGGAAGGGGTGAGGAAGAGGCCAGGAGCCATCTGTGCCCCAAACGGGATCCGACACAGACGGACCGGGATGAACTCAAGCCCTCTTCAGTCTTTCCAGTCTGTGAGCAGCAGAGTGTAAACAGCCCTGGGAGTGACTCAGGCATAGCTCAGAAACTGAGTCAGGCCAGAGAAGCTCAAACTTGCATTGAATTCGTTGGTTTGAGCCAAATCTGCCTTGAATCAACAGCCCGGCCTCGGCCTTGGGCCTCTGCTTTGCCTCCTGCCCTGGGAGCTCCTGTTTGGATGTGGGAGTAGAATAAAAATGGGAAAGGTCCCAAGTGAAAAATGATTTAATTCTGGCAGATGGCAATTTCTGGATTTTCTTTTTTTTTTTTTTTTTTTTTTTTTTTTTTTTTTTTTTTCAGTGAGGGGAAAAGCAGGAAAAACTTCCTCCCCTTCCCTCTTTGCTCCTCCCCCATCTGTAAATCCATGGGCAATGGTGATGGTTGGAAGTGTTTAGGCCTTGATTATTTTTACAGCTGGAAAGGAGTGGATTTATGCCCTTTTTTCTTCTCTTTTTTTTTTTTTTTCTTAAATTCTTAAGCAACTGGTTCTGAATTAGGCCCTGTCTGTGCCTCACTCTGAGCTGAGCTTTGCAGATGGGCCCTGCTGGGTCTCAGTGCAGGGTTCCAGGGCTGGAATGGGCATTCCCAAAGCTGGGATGGGCATTCCCAAGGCTGGGATGGGCATTCCCAATGCTGGGATGGGCATTCTCAAATCTGGGATAACATTCTCTATGCTGGGATGGGCATTCCCATATCTAGGATGGGCATTCCCAAAGCTGGGATGGGCATTCTCAAATCTGGGATAACATTCTCTATGCTGGGATGGGCATTCCCATATCTAGGATGGGCATTCCCAAAGCTGGGATGGGCATTCCCAAAGCTGGGATAACATTCCCAAAGCTGGGATAACATTCCCAAAGCTGGGATGGTCTTTCCCAAAGCTGGGATGGTCTTTCCCAAAGCTGAGATGGGCATTCCCATATCTGGGATGGGCATTCCCAATGCTGGGATAACATTCCCAATGCTGGGATAACATTCCCAAAGCTGGGATAACATTCCCAATGCTGGGATAACATTCCCAAAGCTGGGATGGGCATTCCCAAAGCTGGGGTGACACAGGGTGGTTCCAGGCCCCACTCCCATTGTTTCCCTGTTCCCTCACGCCCTGGATTTGCTCCCAGCTCCAAGGCTGGGCTCCAACCCAGGGCGTTGCATCAGCAGCACCCACACTGGGCTGTGCCCAGCCCTGACCACAGCCGGGCTGCAATCCGATATTTCCAGCACATTCCTGCTCTGCAGAGCCCATGGAGTCCAGCTGGGATAAAGTTCAGCTGAATTCCCTGCTGAGCCAGCAGTGGGGGCTTCAAAAGCCCGATGTCCTCTGAGTCCAACCTCCCCCAGCCCTGCGGGGTCTGACTTTGCTAATCAGGGATCTGAGCACGGGCTCCGGGCTCTCTCCTGACCTCTGCTGTGTCCAGCAGCGCTGGGACGTTCTCCAGGCTGGGCTGACACCGACACATCCCAGTTTAAAACCAGGAAATGTCTCCTGGGTGAAAAAATCCAACTCTGGGCAGGGTGAGGGAAGCTGCTCCCGCTGTTGGTTTCTGGTTTGGAGGGTTTTTTTTGGGTTTGTTTGTGGGTTTTTTTGGTTTTGTTTTTGGTTTTTTTGTTTGTTCGGTTGTTTTTTTTGTTTGGGTTTTTTTTTTTTGTTTTGGTTTGGTTTTTTTGGGGTTTTTTTTTTGTGGGTTTTTTGTTTGTTTTATTTTTTGTTTTGTTTTTGGTTTTGTTTTTGTTTTTGGTTTTTTTTCTGATAAATTTGCATTCTGCTGCTTAAGAATTAACCAATAAAAGCAACCAGGAGCAGGACTGGACGCACCCAGTGTGGAATATTCCTGGGAAATGATGGAGCTGCTCCAAGGGATGATTTTTTTTTTGGTGGATTTTTTTGCCCTTCCTGCCACTATAAAACGTTGTGACCCTACAAAACTTGGAGCAAAGGACTTAATCAGTGTCCCAGGCCAGGTTGGATGGAGCTTGGAGCAACCTGGGACAGTGAGAAATGTCCCTGCCATGGACAGGGACGGAACAAAATGATCCTTAAATCCTGAAATCCCTCCTGACCCAGCCAGTCTGGGATTCCGGGAGGCAGCAGGATGGGTGATGGAGCCACCCAGCATCATCCCCAGGGAACATTTCCTGTCCCGCTCCTGCAGTTCCATTCAGCCCTGGTAATTACAGTAAAATTAATTCTAGGGGTAAAATTAACTATCCCTCGGGATAATTGTCCCTGTCTGTCCCCACAGGCACTACCACAGCATGGAGGTGTTCACCCACTACGACCTCCTGAACCTCAACGGCACCAAGGTGGCCGAGGGACACAAGGCCAGCTTCTGCCTGGAGGACACGGAATGTGAAGCAGGTCTGTGCCAGAGCCCCCTGCCCCGGGAATTTCATCCTCTTCCCAAGGGAAATTTCATCCTCTTCCCAGTTCCCAAGGGCTGAAGGTGGCCTGGCAGGAGCCAGGAAGCAGTCTTGGATGGAGGGATGGAGGGATGATGGAGCAATGGATGGATGGATGGATAAAGGATAGATGGGTGATGGATGATGGATGGAAGAAGGATGGATGGATGGATGGATGGATGGATGGATGGATGATGGATGGATGGATGGATGGATGGAGAGATGGATGGTGGATGGATGGATAAAGGATAGATGGGTGATGGATGATGGATGGATGGAGAGATGATGGATGGATGGATGGATGGATGGATGGAGGGATGATGGATAGATGGATGGATGGATGGATGGATGGATGGATGGAGAGATGGATGATGGATGAATGGAGAGATGGATGATGGATGGATGGATGGATGGAGGGATGGATGAATGGATGGAGAGATGGATGGATGAATGGATGGATGGATAAAGGATAGATGGGTGATGGATGGAAGAAGGATGGATGGATGATAGAATGAATTGATGGGATGGATGGATGGATGGATGGATGGATGGATGGATGGATGGAGAGATGGATGGATGAATGGATGGATAAAGGATAGATGGGTGATGGATGGAAGGAGGGATGGATGATAGAATGGATTGATGGGGTGGATGGATGGATGAAGGATGGATGGATAAAGACAGGATGGGTGAATGGATGGAATGGATCAATGGGATGGATGGATAAAGGATAGATAAAGGATGGATGGATGGATGGATGGATGGATGGATGGGAACCCCCCAGGTCCCCCATTCTCTTTTCCACCCTCAGCTCCCTCCACCCCACCTCTGAGCTGCTCCAAAACCCCAAACTGTGCACTTTCTGCTCCCTACCAAGTGAGGAATTCCAAAGGAAGCCTCCAGCTGCTGGGCTTGGAAGGCGGCAGCTCCTTAAATCTCACCCAAAACACCACACACCTGGAGCTCCCCACCGCCCACGGGGAACCACCAGGAACTTCCTGGGAATTCTGCCGCGGCCCCTTGGACACTTCCTGCCTCGATTCTCCTCCTTTAGATGTGCAGAAACAGTACGAGTGTGCCAACTTTGGGGAGCAGGGGATCACGGTGGGCTGCTGGGACGTCTACAGGCACGACATCGACTGCCAGTGGATCGACATCACCGACGTGCCCCCCGGGGATTACCTCTTCCAGGTGGGAGGAACCAGCCTTTGTCACCCTCCTGCTGCTCCTTGTCACTGTGGGACACAATAAATGGAAACAGGGAGTGGTCAGAAGGCTGCTGGACCCCTCATGAGGAGGAGCCCCAGGTTTATTTTCCAGGCTTCTTTTATACTTTTTACAAATGTGCCCACCTTAGAGGTGGAACCATTGGTCACTCTCAGAGACCACCAGGCAAAGTCCCTCCTTTGAGGGAACAAACGTGGTAAACATGAGAGTTTCCAATGTGTGACCTTGTTTACAGTAAAAGTGCCTGGGAACAGAATTCCCTAAAACCAAAATATGGCAGGCACGAATCGTGGCAACGTATCCCAGCCAGGATTTAGCAGAGTTGTTCCTTTGACACCTCCGGCTTCTCTTTATAAAGGGATTATCTTCCCAGAGGCCTCAAAGATGAAGGATTATCCACCAGGATCATCAAGACATGCTCCCAAGGGGAAAAAAAACCAACCAGGGCCCGTGGCCACAGTTTGGAGATTAAAGTCTTAAAAATCCCTGGCCAGCTAATCCTGGATAGGCCCAGCCCAGCTGATGTTGTTGATGGTGCTGTCACGTTCCCAAAGCACAGCATCCCTCTTGGGAGCTGGTTCTAAGCAGAATTCCCTGAATTTTGGGATTAAGCAGTGCCATTTGTGGGGTTTTTTGTAGGAATTAGGGCCAGGCCTCCAGTCTGTGCACATGGGGGGAATTCTCTGGATCTAAAAACAGCCACTGGCACTGGAGAGGAGGGAAAGGAGAGGAGTTATTTCGGTCTGAGCTGTGTGAAAGGGAGAACGGGGGTTTGGGGGGGGATCTGGGGGCAGGGGGGAAGGTGTGGTTGTGGTGAATTAGAGTTGGAGCAGCCCTGCTGAGAGGAAAGGCTGAGGGAACTGGGAATGTTTCCCCTGGAGAAGGGAAAGGCTCCAGGGAGAGCTCAGAGCCCCTGGCAGGGCCTGAAGGGGCTCCAGGAGAGCTGGAGAGGGACTGGGGATGAGGGATGGAGGGACAGGACACAGGGAATGGCTTCCACTGGGAAAGGGGAGATTGGGGTGGGAGATTGGGAAGGAATTCCTGGCTGGGAGGGTGGGGAGGGGCTGGGATGGAATTCCCAGAGGAGCTGTGGCTGCCCCTGGATCCCTGGCAGTGCCCAAGGCCGGGCTGGAGCAGCCTGGGGACAGTGGGAGGTGTCCCTGCCAGGGCAGGGGTGGCACTGATGGGATTTAAAGTCATTTCCCACCCAAACCATCCCAGGATCCCCTGACCTCCCCTTTATTCCCTGATCCGGCTTTATTGGGGTAATTTCTCTCTCTCTTTACAAAACAACTTGTATTTTCATTTTCTGCTAAAAAAAAAAAAACACAAACCAACCACCAAAAAACCCCCAAAACAAAAAAAACCCCAACCAAACAAACATAAAAAACCCTAAAAACCCACAAAACAAGAGAAAAAAAAAAGAAAAAAAATTAAAAATAAAGAAAACAACTAACAACTGACCCTGCACCCTGCCCAATCCCCCTCCCAACAACCCCACACCCTGTCCCCTGCACCCCTCATCCCTCCCAGGTGGTGATCAACCCCAACTACGAGGTGGCGGAGTCGGATTATTCCAACAACGTCATGAAATGCCGGAGCCGCTACGACGGGCAGCGCATCTGGATGTACAACTGCCACATAGGTGAGGGGCTGCCAGTCCTCCAGCAAGGCCAGGGATGCTCCAAGGATTCCCCTCAGACAGATTTAATTTTTTTTTCCCCTCATGAAAAGTTCTGGGTGCAATCCCAGCGCCAGGGAAATCACTTCTTCCCAAAATCAAATTATTTTGCCAAGCTGGGATGCACAAAGCTTCTCCTGGAAAACAAAGCAAGCAGTGGAAAAGGGCTCCTGTGCCAAGCAGGAGTTAAAATGTCCCTGGAATGTTAGGGAAATCTGTTTTCTTGCCAAAAAAAAAAAAAAAAAATTAAAATATTATCATTTGTTATTTTCTTTCTGGTTGTGGAAATGTCAAAGCTGCCAATCCTTCAGCAGGGCCAGGGATGCTCCAAGGATTCCCCTCAGACAGATTTATTTTTTTTTTTTCTTCCCCCCTCATGAAAAGCTCTGGGTGCAATCCCAGCGCCAGGGGAAATTCCTTCTTCCCAAAATCAAATTATTTCGCCGAGCTGGGATGCACAAAGCTTCTCCTGGAAAACAAAGCAAGCAGTGGGAAAGGGCTGGCTGTGCCAGGCAGGAGTTAAAATGTCCCTGGAATGGCAGGGAAATCTCTGTTTTCTTGCAAAAAAAAAAATTAAAATATTATCATTTCCTATTTTCTTTCAGGTCAAATATCAAATTTGATATCTTCGAAATATCAAAGCCAAACTGATTTAAATTTGTGGCTTAGTCCACAGTCAAAAACCATTAAAATTGGAATTAACTTGGGGGGATTTTTAGGATTGTTTTTACCACAGGAAACGAAATAACACAACTCCCTGCCCAGCTCCAAATAAAACCAGCTCTGAAAATTGCCTTCTTCAAGGAATGTTTTTTTTCCTGGAAGGGAAAAAAAAATCCACGTAACCACTGGTTTTTCTCATTATTTTGTTGGGATTTTAGCAGAAAATTCTTGTCTTCTGTGTCACATTTCAGATTGTGACCTAGTTCAGGAAACTGAAGCCCATTCCAGCTGTTGCAGCTGAGCTGGGAGATATTTCTGGTTTAAAAATAAAGGTTTTCAGCTGAATTTTGTTCTAATGAGAGAGAAATCAGGGTTTGGTTCTGGTTCAGAGCAGAGGCCTCAGGCCCGCACAGACCTTGCTAGGCCTCGCTTTATTTTTTAAGCCCCAAACCAGTGAAATTTGGCCAATTCCGGCTGGCAAATCCACAAAAGACCAATCCAGCCCTCCTGGGGACTCTTGGCTGTGCCAGTTTGAGCAAGATTTAATTAAAACTTTGTTTAATTAACCCCAAACCTTTCAGCCCTCCATTTCCAGGGCGCCAGTTCCACTCAATCCCAGTGCTCCAGAGTGCTTTTCCCTGCTCTCCCAATATTCCCAAGTGCTTTTCCCTGTTCTCCCAATGCTCCCAAAAGATTTTCCCTGTTCTCCCTCTCTTCCCAAGTGTTTTTCCCTGCTCTCCTGATGTTTCCAAGCACTTTTCCCTGCTATCTCAATGTTCCCAGTTGCTTTTCCCTGCTCTCCCAATAGTCTCAAGAGTTTTTCCCTGCCCTCCCAATGCTCCCAACTGCTTTTCCCTGCTCTCCCAATATTCCCAGTTGCTTTTCCCTGCTCTCCTGGTGCTCTAAGTGCTTTTCTGTCTTCTCCTGGTGTTCATGAATGCTCTCCCCTGCTCTCCCAATATTCCCAAGTGCTTTTCCCTGTCGTCCCTCTCTTCCCAAGTGCTTTTCCCTGCTCTCCCAATATTCCCAGTTGCTTTTCCTTGCTTTCCCAACGCTCCCAAGTGCTTTTCCCTGCTCTCCCAATGCTCTCAAGAGATTTCCCTGCTCTCCCAATGCTCCCAAGTGCTTTTCCCTGCTTTTCCTCTCTTCCCAAGCATTTTTCCCTGCTCCTGCTGACCCCCAGCTCTCCCTGTGGCCTCTCCAGGTGGTTCCTTCAGCGACGAGACGGAGCAGAAGTTCGACCACTTCAGGGGACTCACAAATAACAACGTGTCCGCCCGGTAGAATTCCCACTATAATTTAAGGAAGCCAGGACTCCTGCTCCGGCCCTTCCCGAACCACTGCACACCCCCCTCCACCCCCAGGAAGAACTCGAGCCTCAAATCCCACCCGGAATTTCAGCTGGATCATTCCTGGAGAAGCCTCTTCCCTTCCCAGTTTAGGTGCTCAAGGCCACCCCTCGGTGCCTGCTGCGATTCCAGCTCTCCTCAGCTCCAACTCTTCAGCAGCCCCAAAGATTTCTCCTCCCGCACTTTGCAGCACTTCCTCGCCTCAGGTTTGGGGGCCAGCCACTCCAAAAAGTGCCTTCATCCTTCACCTGCAAGGATGGGAAATAGATTCCCAAATCTTCATCCTTCACCTGCAAGGATGGGAAATATATTCCCAAATATATTTGGGAATTTTCAGCTCTTTTTCACTCCCAGCGCCTCTGTTTGTGCTGCTGCCTTCCTGCACTCCTCAGCACCGGCTCCGGTTTGGCAAGGAAAATAAATACAAGGAAAGGGAAAAAAAAAGGAAAAAATAATAAAAAAAAAGGAAAAAAAAGGAGCAGCTTTTTTTTTTTTTTTTTTTTTTTTTTTTTTTTTTTTTTTTTGTGAGCAGAACAATGTAAAGCTGAATTTAATACTGCAGTGAAAACGCTTGGAATCCAACAACACCCGCCACGCTCCGGAGGGGAGCGAAACGCAGAACACGGAAATTTCACAGGGAATGAATTATCTCACATGGAATTCATTTCACATGGAGTTCATTTCACGTGGAATTAATGAATTTCACATGGAATTACTTCACATGGAATCAAAGCTCCCTGAAGCCAACCCTCAGCATCCAGAACTTGGCAGATTCCTGGGGAATTCCCTTCCCACAGGGATCCTCCACCCACCAGGTGCTGTGCCCATCCCAGAGTCACCTCCTGAGTGGAAATTCCATCTTTTTTTTTTTTTTGGTTTTTTTTAAAGGATGAATTGGCCAGGCTGTTGTTGCTGCATCCTTGTCTGCACCTTGCAGAGGGAATATTCCTGGCTCTCATCCCCCAGGGATCTGCTCCTGTGGGAATTCCCAGTGCTCCTCTGTTTGTTTGAGGACACACTTTGCTACAGAGCTCCAATAAAAACCTTTTTCCCTGGGGAAAAAAAAGAAATCACTTTATGAGCCCTTGGTGTATTTCTCCTCACAATTCCTGGATGTTTTGGGGTTTTTTTCCCCTCTTCTACAATCAAAGTTTCCCTGAAATCCCAGCTGATTCCATGAGGGATTCCAGCTGGCTGCAAACTTCCCTCAAAACCCCACCTCGCAGGGATGCTGTGAGGCTTAAAAACACAGGGATATCTGGAATATTTGTCATTCCCCCAGTGGTCCAGAGGGCAGCTGGCAAAGGGTTTGAACCTCTTGGCAATTGGAAAATTCCATTTTTGCCTCAGAATTCCAGACTGGAGCACGAGCAGAGCCTGGGCTGGAGGTGAAAGCTCCTTTTAAACCTGGCTCTGGGCACATCAGCACAGGCAAATCCTGGAGGGTTTTGGGTTTTTTTCCCCCATAACGAGCAGATCCCAACTTTCCTCACCAACAGGGAAGTTCAGGCTCTTGAAACTCTGTAAATAAGGAAAAAAAAATATCCCTAAAACTTGGATTCACTGCCTGACTGTCAGTTTCCTGGGATATCTGAACAGCAACATTACAACAAACATTGGAACAGATTTTTGAACTTAAAAAGAGTTGAATTCTGGCAAAAAAAATCCTATTTTCTTACTCTTAATGCCTATTTTTTTCTCTTTTTTTCTTTTTTTTTTTCTTGGAAAACAAAGCAGGAATAAGGAACAAAAGAAAACCACCTTTCTTCCTGCAGGCGCCCCAGACGCTTCGAAACACCCAACAAAGAATTCCAGCACTTCCCAGGGCTCCAGAAAAAAAAACAACCAAAAAAAACCTGAACAAGAAAAACCTTTCCCACTCCCCAGAACTTTTTTCCCAGCTGGTGCTGATCCATCAAGGAACAACCCCTGCTCTGCATGCATTTCATAGCACGGCCATGCTGGTCTTTACAGCCTTTTTTAAGGGGTTGTTGTTTCTTTGTGGTTTTTTTGGTTTTTTTTTTTTGGTGGGGGGGAGTTTATTCCTCTTGATCCAAAGATTCTGGCTGGAAAACTTCAGTCCCTGTTGCCTCCTGCTGCTGCTGCCTGTGCCTCCAGCCCAGGGCGTGGGACACCAATCTCCTGGCCACTGCTGTGTCCGTCTGTGGCCTCTCTTTTCCCAGATGAAGGAGTTCTAGGGGAAAAAAAACCACAAAAAACACCAAAAAAATGAGAAATTTTTTATCCAGCTGAGGCTTGTCAGGGAGAAATTTGTGGCTAAATCCCCAAAAATCAGCTTTTTTTTTTTTTCCCCCTTATTTTTTAAGCCCCAAACCAGTGAAATTTGGGCGATTCGCAAATTTGTTGGGATTTTAGCAGAAAATTCTTGTCTTCTGCGTCACATTTCAGATTGTGACCTAGTTCAGGAAACTGAAGCCCATTCCAGCTGTTGCAGCTGAGCTGGGAGATATTTCTGGTTTAAAAATAAAGGTTTTCAGCTGAATTTTGTTCTAATGAGAGAGAAATCAGGGTTTGGTTCTGGTTCAGAGCAGAGGCCTCAGGCCCTCACAGGCCTTGCTAGGCCTCGCTTTATTTTTTAAGCCCCAAACCAGTGAAATTTGGCCAATTCCGGCTGGCAAATCCACAAAAGACCAATCCAGCCCTCCTGGGGACTCTTGGCTGTGCCAGTTTGGGCAAGATTTAATTAAAGTTTTGTTTAATTAACCCCAAACCTTTCAGCCCTCCATTTCAAGGGCACCAGTTCCACTCAATCCCAGTGCTCCAGAGCGCTTTTCCCTGCTCTCCCAATGTTTAATTCATTTCTTGGTGTCAAATCTTTCTCTCTCTGTGAATAAATTGGGTTTTTTTGGTTTTTTTTTATTATTTTCAGGGAGATGGAATTCCACGTTTTGCAGTGGAATTGGTTTGGTCGCCATAAAGCTTCAGGTCTTTTCTGCTGTGTGGGGGAAAAAATTGTTCCCCCATCCTCTTCCAGGAATGGCAAAATTCCCAAAAATCCCTGTGAAAAACCCATTCTCGAGATCCCATCCCTGTGAAAAACCCCAGCAATTTATCCATTAAAATTAAAATTAATCCGTTAAAATTAAAGTTAAAATTAATCCACACAAAGCTCGATCCCAACTGAAATTCCTCAACACCAGCTGCTGAAATCCTTGGAAAACAGAAGAAAAAGACAAGAAGAAAAAAAAATCTGCATTTTAAATTATAATTAATTATTTGTAGTTATAAATGATAATTATTTCAGGTAGGAAATAATTATCATTTATTTGGGAATAATTATTGTAATTTGGGAAGCCCCTTTGGTCAGTGCCTTGCGTTTTTTTTGGTTTTTTTGGATTGCTGCAATTCCATCTGCAAGGAATAAATCCACCAAAATTTCACAATAATTTGGATTTGGGGGTTAATTAATTAATCCTTTCTCAATTTGCAGTTGTTATCTACACAGCAAGGGGTGGGGGGGGCTTTGCTTGTTTTTCCAGAAGTTTAATTCATTAAAAAAAAAAAAAAAAAAAACAAAATCAGAAAAAAAATTCAAAAGAGACACTGTCAGCTAATTAAAATCCAAATCTGTGCTTGAAAAAATAATCAATTGAAACTGGATATCAACAGAATTTATGGTTAATTGTTATATTTTATGATAAATATCATTAAATATAAATTTAATTGATTTAACTAAAAGAGTCGGAAGAGTCAATAAATAAAAAAACAGATGAAGGGGAGATGGAAATAAAGCAAATTTTTTTTGATGTTTCCTTTAAATCCAGCAGTGCTGAAAACTTAGGAATTTGTCAGTGTGACAGTGTTCCTTCGAAGCATTAAAATTGGAATTTATTCTGACTGCAGTGGGCTGGAAAATCCCAGGAATTGTTGGTTCAGAGTCTCTGCTGCTGCTGAGGTTCGTGGCTTTGCTTTCCTGTGGCAACTGGACCTGATCAATCTGATTGTCAGGCAATTAAATCAATCAATCAATCAATCAATAATCAATCATCAATCAATCAATCAATCAATCAACTGATGTTCATGGCTCAGCTTCACCATTTCTCCTTCCTGAATAAAACGATGCCAACCACGAGCTTGGGTTTGTCTCCTTTGGATTGTGCAGGGTGGGAGAGGGGAGAGAAAATCAAATCCCTGGGGAATTTGCTGGCTTTGCCTTCCAAAAAAAAAAAAATCCCAATTCCAACACAGCCCTTCCCCAAAAGAGCAGCAAATTACCCAAAAATTAATTTAAATCTGAATTCCAGCAAAATTCCAGGCTCCACACCACAGGTCAGTGCCAATAAATCCACAAAAAAAAATAAACAAAAACCCATCAGTCAGAAAAAATTTTAGTCCTGAATGTGAATTTGTCACCTGGAACAGTCAGGAGTGGGAAATGGGGGGTGGATTTAGGGAATCTTGTCTTACTTGGTCTCTGGAGTGCCTTGATCTTGGATTGTTTCGTTGCATGGATCAGGGGCCGGATCTTCAGGCAGGGATAGCGGCGGCCCAGGGCTTGGGATGCTGCAGGGAACAGAAATTGCTGGAATTTATCCCAAAATAAATTCAGATTATGGTGAAAGAACACTCAAAAAATCAGGAGTGTTTGCTCAAGGCTTGGATGGACCAAACCCAGGGCTTGGGATGCTGCAGGGAACAGAAATTGCTGGAATTTATCCCCAAAAAAATTCAGATTATGGTGCAAGAACACTCAAAAATGGGGAGTGTTTGCTCAAGGCTTGGATGGACCAAACCCAGGGCTTGGGATGCTGCAGGGAACAGAAATTGCTGAGATTTATCCCAAAATAAATTCAGATTATGGTGAAAGAACACTCAAAAATGGGTAGTGTTTGCTCAAGACTGGGATGGACCAAACCAGCTGAAGTCATGGTGGGCGCCTCAGAAAAAGTAGAAATTAGAAAAATAGGAATAGAAAAAAAAAATAGAGAAAAAAATAAAAAATAGGAAAAAAAAGAAAAAAAATAGAAAAAATAGAAAAAATAAACAGATAAAAATAGAAAATAGAAAAAAAAATTAGAAAAAATAGGAAAAAAATTAGAAAAAATAGAAAAAATACCAAGTTTTCTTTCCAGTTGCCACACCCCACACCCAAAAATTCCAGCTTCCCCAAAACCCCTTCCAAGGATGGAAAGGAACAGGAAAAAAAAAAATTAAAAAAAAAATGGGATGAGCCCAACAAAATCCCACTGCAAACCAGTTCAGGGCAGTGGGAAGGGGCTGGGGAGCTCTGGGATGCCTCAATCCCACCCCAAATACCTGTGGAGAGGCTGGAAAAGATTCCCAGGGCGTGGGTATCGTCCACCCACTGGATTTTGAAGCCGCTCTCGCTGCAAGGAAAGAGAATAATTTTGAATTCCTGGCAAGAGAAAGGAAGCCCCAGTAAAAGGCAGCAGCCCCAGGGGGGGTTTGCAGTGTTTTATGGTGTTTCCCAAAGTGTTATTCCTGTTTTAAATGGGGGGAAAGGGCGGGAAAAGAAGTAAAAAATGACATTAAATGTGCCCTTTTCAAGGCCACAATGTGAAATTAGCCCAGAATTCTCCTCCTCCTCTCAAACCCGACCTCAGTTTCAGGGATTGGCTTCAAAATATTGTCATTTTTGAAGGCTTAAACTGCAGGAAAAGCCCCCTTGAGGCAGACAAAGTGGGAAAGATAAAACTAAAATTCAGAATTTCAGTGCCAAAGCCCTGAGTAAAGCTGGGCTCTAAACCAGGCCTAAACTGCAGGAAATGTCTCCGTGAGGCAGACAAAGTGGGAAAGATAAAACTAAAATTCAGAATTTGGGTGCCAGAGCTCTGGAGCAAAGCTGGGCTCTAAACCAGCCTAAACTGCAGGAAAAGCCCCCTTGAGGCAGACAAAGTGGGAAAGATAAAACTAAAATTCAGAATTTGAGTGCCAGAGCTCTGGAGTAAAGCTGAGCTCCAAGGAAATGCTCCTTTGAGGCACACAGAGAGGGGAAGGTGAAACTAAAATTCAGAATTTCAGTGCCAAAGCTCTGGAGTAAAGCTGGGCTCTAAACCAGGCCTGAACTGCAGGAAATGTCTTTTGAGGCACACGAAGTGGGAGAAATTAAACTAAAATTCAGAATTTGAGTGCCAGAGCCCTAGAGTAAAGCTGGGCTCTAAACCAGGCCTGAACTGCAGGAAAAGTCTCCGTGAGGCAGACAAAGTGGGAAATATAAAACTAAAATTCAGAATTTGAGTGCCAGAGCTCTGAAGTAAAGCTGGGCTCTAAGGAAATGCTCCTTTGAGGCACACAGAGAGGGGAGGAAGGTGAAACAAATTCAGAATTTCAGTGCCAGAGCTCTGGAGCAAAGCTGGGCTCTAAACCAGGCCTAAACTGCAGGAAAAGTCTCCGTGAGGCAGACAAAGAGGGGAAGGGGAAAGCAAAACCAGGAATTTTGTTGCCAGTGGCAGGCTGGCTGTGCTCCCTGCCGGGGCGGGCAGGGACTCACTGGAACTCGGCGAACATTTCCATCAGATCCTCGGTTTTCAGGGACGAGGGGAAGTCGTAGATCTCGGTGACGTGGCCCAAGTCCCCCTCGGTCACCGGGGCCTCTCCGTAGCTGGAATAATCCAGGCTGATCCTCTCGATGCTGATGTCCTTCACCGTCAAATTCCCGACGATCTGGGGAAGACCCAAAAAACGAGAATTTAAAAAAAAAGAACCCTAAACCAAGAGCCAGGGTGGATTTCACCCCCTCAGAGCCTCCCCAATCCTCACTCAAACCCTGTCTGCATTGATGCTGTTCAACTACAATGATTGAAATTGTAAATTTTAGATTACAACGACAGGGACTAAGAGGTCAGAAGGGCTGACAATGACTCCAATCTTTATTATCTGGGAATTTCTTCCCTTTCTGCTGTTTTTTTGGGTGCCAAAGCCCTGGAGTAAAGCTGAGCTCTAAACCGAGCCTAAACTGCAGGAGAAGCCCCCTTGAGGCAGACAAAGTGGGAAAGATAAAACTAATATTCAGAATTTCAGTGCCAGGGCCCTGGAGTAAAGCTGGGCTCTAAACCAGGCCTGAACTGCAGGAAATGCTCTTTTGAGGCATGCAAAGAGGGGAAGGTGAAACTAAAATTCAGAATTTGGGTTCATCCACCACCAAAGAACCACCCAAGGGGTGGGAGAAAGACAAACTCCTTCAATCACATTGGTCAAGCCAGAGGGACAGCAAGGAGAAGTCTCTCCCAGGGAAAGGAATGCAAACAAAGGTTACAGTCAGGAAAACGTGTTTCTTGCTGGCAGAAAACTCTCTGGGAAAAGAGTTTCAGAGAAACCCAAACATCACAAGGCTACACCGCACCACCCAAGCCACGGAATCTCCTGGAACCCATCCCTTCTCCTCATTTCTCCCCAGATTTGTCCTGAAATCACCTCTGCCAGCAGCTCTGCCGTGCAGTCGTCCTCGGGGCCGCTCTGCCTCGTCCCCTCTCTGTCCCCTGCGGCCAAATCCAGGCCCCTGCTCAGCGCCTCAGCCACCTCCGAGTGCTCCTTGTCCTCCTCTTCCTCCCTGGGTGCCTTCCTGCCGTGGGGATCATCACCAGGGAGCAGCTCAGGAGCCTGGCCTGGGCCTTCCAGAACGTTCTGGAGAGGTTTTGCCTCCACCTGGGCAGCACCAGGGCTCTCCTGCTCTCGGCTTTCCGGCGTGGAAAAACTCCCTGGGCCTCCCTGGGCATTCCCAGAGTGCTGCTCTGCAGCTGGGGCTTGGCTGCTGCTGCTCCCCAGGCTCTGCCTTTCCAGCAGATCTGCTCCTGCTGCTCCCCAGGCCGGGGGTTTCGGGGTTTCTGGCACAGCCAGCTCTGTCCAGCTGCCGCCATCACGGTTTTCCAAAGGGAAGGAGCTCTCCCCACGCTCCGAGGCTCCGGAATGGTGGCCGGGCTGGTTCTCCTCTGGCAGCTGGGCTTGAAATTGGCTGCCCTCTGGAAGGATGGTGCTGGCACGGCCTGACTCTCGCTCCTCTGCCTCGGGTGGGTGCCCAGAGCTCAGGGAAGGGGAAGAGTCTTTATCCTGCCCAGAGGAATCCTCGCCGCTCCCCGCGGATGGCACCTCCTCACGGCGCCGGGGACGCTCAGCGCCGCCTCTTCCCGGAGCATCCTCCTCCTCCTCCTCCTCAGCCTCCTGCTGCTTCCCGGGGCTGCCTCCAGCCTCACCCACCTCCTGCTGGGGATTTTTGGGCAGATTTCCCCTCCCGGGGCGGCGGCGTCCCCGTCGCTCTCCCGCTCCCTCCAGTTGTTGGCCTTCCTGCGGATCCCTTTGGGCACGTACAGGGCTTTGTCCGGCTTCCTCCGGGGGGGCCTGCTGATCCTGCCCGAGCCCACGGGGCCGCGGGGGGTGTTGTCCCCGTGGGTGTCCCCAGGGTGACGCAGCCGGGCCCCCCGGCCCCCCCGGCCCCAGGGCTGTGCCGGCCGCGGGCAGCGGGCAGGGTGGCTCCCGGGTTTTTGGTCGCTGGAGGCCTCGTTGGGAAGCCTGGATGGGGAAAGAGGAGGAGGAAGGGGATGGGGAGAGGTGAGCAGGGGGAAGGCGCCCAGGGGATGGAGGAAAAGGGGCTCTGATTCCCAAATTCCAATTCCCAAAGGGGAAAAATCCCCGCTGCTCCGCAGGGTCTGGGAGGTGCTGTTGGTAACCGAGACCTTAACGGGGTGTGGTGACTTTGTGCTGGATCCAAGGGCTGGAGCTCCTCTGGAGCTGGGCTGGGAGAGCTGGGAATGCTCCAGGGACTCCAGAGAGAGCTCAGAGCTCCTTGGAGAGCCTAAAGGGGCTCCAGGAGAGCTGGAGAGGGATTGGGGACAAGGGCTGGAGGGACAGGACACAGGGAATGGCTTCCCACTGGGAAAGGGGAGATTGGGGTGGGAGATTGGGAAGGAATTCCTGGCTGGGAGGGTGGGGAGGGGCTGGGCTGGAATTCCCAGAGGAGCTGTGGCTGCCCCTGGATCCCTGGCAGTGCCCAAGGCCGGGCTGGAGCAGCCTGGGGACAGTGGGAGGTGTCCCTGCCAGGGCAGGGGTGGCACTGGGTGACTTTTAAGGTCTCTCCCAACCCAAACCATTCCAGGATTCCCTGGAGAGGGACTGGGGACAAGGGCTGGAGGGACAGGACACAGGGAATGGCTTCCCACTGCCAGAGCACAGGGATGGATGGGATACTGGGAAGGAATTCCTGGCTGGGCTGGAATTCCCAGAAGCAGCTGTGGCTGCCCCTGCATCCCTGGCAGTGCCCAAGGCCGGGCTGGACGAGGCTTGGAGCAGCCTGGGAGGGTGAGAGGTGTCCCCAGAAGGTGACAAAGGCTGGCACAGGGATGAATTTCAGGTCTCTCCCCAAGCATTCCAGGATTCCAGGGCCAAGGGCCCAGAGCTCACCTGACGGCCGAGTGACAAATGACCGTCCTCCTCCTCCAGCCCTCTCCCACCGAGAAGCTGCTCAGCAGTTCCATGTTCTCCACGGTCCGATGGATCAGGTACCTGAGGCGGCTGGAGAGGGGCGGGAACAGGAGCACCCTGGAGGGAGAGAGGGCTCAGGGCGCCAGAAAACGTGCAGGAAGGGATGGGAATGTCGGGAAAATTTAACAATCCTGTCCCCAAGTCATTCCCGGGAATGTCAGGAAAATTTAACAATCCCATCCCCGGGAATGTCAGGAAAATTCAACAATTCCATCCCCGGGAATGTCAGAAAAATTTAACAATCCCATTCCCAAGTCATTCCTGGGAATGTCAGGAAAATTTAACAATCCCATCCCCAAGTCATTCTTGGGAATGTCAGGAAAATTCAACAATCCCATCCCCAGGAATGTCAGGAAAATTTAACAATCTCATCCCCAAGTCATTCCCAGGAATGTCAGGAAAATTTAACAATTCCGCCCCCAAGTAATTCCTGGGAATGTCGGGGAAATTTATCATCCCCAAGTCATTCCCAGCACGGGATTTAAATCAGAAAAAAAAAAAGGCAGGCAGGACTTGGTGAGGTGAAAGAGCAGAAATCCCTCCCCAGATGTGCAGCCAGAGACATTTCCCACATGAAATGGAGCGAGAAGGGGCTGGGAATGCCTGGCCTGGACTCCCACTGCTGCTGTATCCATATGGGACAGGCTGGGAAGCACCAGCAGAGAGCTGCTCCTGATCCCCTTCCTCCAGAAGGGAGAGGAGACCGAGTTCTCCAGCCTGAGCACTCTCCAGGAGCCAGGAGCAAACCAGGAATGGACAAACAAACTCCACGTTCAATGTCACTGCTGTCACACACACGGTTTGTCCCCTCCCCGAGCGTTGGACAAACGCACAGGGAATTTCTTTGCCAGGTATTTTATTTAAAAAAAAAAAAAGAGCGCTGGAACAAATATTTAAGGTCACGACAAGCTGGCAGGGAGCTGAGCTGAGCTTGGCCACCCCTGCTCCTGCCCAGCATCGGCCACCTCAAGGGCTCCAGAGGTCACTGGGTTGGGAACAGACCCAGGTGAGCCCGGGCTGAGCAGTGCTCGCTGTAAAAGCCACCAAAGGCCACGAAATTCGCTTGGAAGGTGACCAGAGGAGGGGATCCCACACCAACCCCAGCCACCTGGAGCTGCCCATCCAGCCCCCCAAGCGCTGCTGCTTTTGCTCCCATGGCCTGGGGGCTGCCCGGGCAGCAGGGATGGGTCACCCCCTGCCCGGACACCCCCTGTTCAGACACCCCCTGCCCGGTCACCCCTTGCCCGGACACCCCTGCCCGGACACCCCCTGCCCGGTCACCCCCTGCCCGGTCACCCCCTGCCCGGTCACCCCCTGCCCGGACACCCCCTGCCCGGTCACCCCCTGCCCGGACACCCCCTGCCCGGTCACCCCCTGCCCGGTCACCCCCTGCCCGGTCACCCCCTGCCCGGCCACCCCCTGCTCGGTCACCCACCGCTGGTGCTGCCCCTGCACCATGAAGTGCTCCAGCTCCTCCGCGATCCTGCCCACGAACTCATCTTCGGTGGGCGACAGGAAAACGCCATCCATGGAGCGCAGCGCCAGGGTGGCGGCGGGGGGAGCCTGCCCAGGGACAGGGGGACAGGGGGACACGTGGAGGGACAGGGAGACACGTGGAGGGACAGCCGCAAACCCCCCCCCCGCCCCCTACAAATCTCACCCGCCCCCTGTGCTGGTCTGCACCCCGATATCCCCCATCCCTGGGAATCCCCAAATCCCCCATCCCTGGCAATCCCCAAATCCCCCATCCCTGGGATTCTCAAAATCCCCCTGCCCCAGCCATCCCCAAACCCCCCTGCCCTGGCCATGCCCAGCATCTCCGCACCCCACTGTCCGTCCCTGTCTAGGACACCCCCAGCCTCCATCCCGCTCTCTGCATCCCGCTGCACCCCCTCTCTTCCCCCTGCTCCCCCCCCCGCTTCTCCCAGCGCCACGTGCTGCCGCCTGTCCCCATCATCACCATCATCATCCCCATCATCATCATCATCATCACCGCCCCACCGTGCCCATCCCCGCACCCGCCGCGCCCCCCGCTCCCGCACCCCCGCTGTCCCCCCCGCCCCAGGCTCCGGCCGCCCCGGCCGGGGTCCCCCCGCGTCCTCACCGCCAGGCCCGGCCGAGCAGCGGATGCCGGTGCGGCGCCTGCGCCCGGCCCCGGCTCCTCCCGCTCGATCCCGGCTCCTCCTGCCCGGCCCCGGCTCCTCCCGCCCGGCCCCGGCTCCTCCCGCTCGATCCCGGCTCCTCCTGCCCGGCCCCGGCTCCTCCCGCTCGATCCCGGCTCCTCCCGCTTGGTTCTGGCTCCTCCCGCCCGGCCCCGGCTCCTTTTGCCCGGCCCCGGCTCCTCCTGCCCGGTGCCGGCTCCTCCCGCTCGATCCCGGCTCCTCCCTCTCTGTCCTGGATCGTCCCGCCCCGTCCCAGCTCTTCCCGACTGATCCCAGTTTCCCGTCCCCATCCCGGCTCGTCCCGCTCGGTCCCGGCTCCTCTCCCCCAACCCGGTTCTGTCCCTGTCGCTCCCGGTTCTGTCCCTCTCCATCCCGGTTCTGTCCCTCTCCATCCCCGTTCTTCCTCCCCGTCCCGGCTCCAGCCGAGCCATCCCCCCGCTGGTGCCAGCAGAGCTCCTGGCTCCGCTGTCTCCAAACCCCCCTGGGCAGGATCCACCCCCCTGAACAGGATCCATCCCCCTGAACAGGATCCATCTCCCTGGGCAGGATCCATCCCCCTGAACAGGATCCATCCCTCTGGGCAGGATCCATCCCCCTGAACAGGATCCATCCCTCTGGGCAGGATCCATCCCCCTGAACAGGATCCATCCCCGTGGGCAGGATCCATCCCCCTGAACAGGATCCATCCCCCCGGGCAGGATCCATCCCCCTGGGCAGGATCCATCCCCCTGAACAGGATCCATCCCCCCGGGCAGGATCCATCCTCAGTCACTCGAGGGCTTGCAGATGATCGTCCCCGTCTCAGAACAACAATTCCTTCTCTCAAAAACCCCCAAGATTGTTTCGGATTGACCCCAAATCCCCCAGGCGTGGAGGATCCCACAGGGCGATGTCGTGGATGCTGCTGAGTCCTGTCAGCGCTTCCCTAAACAAATCCCGGAGTCCGGGAGCGCTCCGCTCCCCTCCCACCTCGATCCTGCTGTACCTGGGCTCGAGTCCGTAATTAGCAGCGCTGTGTAATTAGCACTGGCTGATTTCTCCCTTTGTTTGTTGCCGGGGAGGGGGAGCGGCTTTCCTGCCGTGCCGGGGAGGTGAAGACGCCCGGGATTCCCGGGAATGAGCCGGGTTTAGTCAGGCCGGGATCCAAACTCATCCCAAAGCCACAGTCACGGCTGGGACGGAGCGCCAGGAGCTGCTCCCGACCCCTCCGGTCAGACAGAAACTTCCAGAAGGTTGATTTGGGGAGCCAGGGCAGCTCCTGAAGAGCCTTTATGATTGAACCCAGGCAGCTCCGGAGGCAGGGTGGAATGAAATGGAGGAGGAAGGGAATTCGAGGGAGAATGAAGCAAAAAAGGGATGGAAATGAGGATCTGAGGGGTGAGAGGTGTGCTGGAGGAGCAGAAACCAGGACAATGTCGGTGATTTTCTCCTGTTCCTTCTGGAGGGCCCAGACACCCTCATTCCCAAAGGCTCCAAACACCCTAAAACCAAAAACACAGCTTTGATCCCTGCCAGGAGCCCTCAGCAGGGCACTCCCAGCTCCTGCCCCAGGGCCAGGGCAGATTTTTTTTTAATTTTTCAGCTGCCAAATCCTTCCTGCGACAGCTCCAGACACAGAGCTGCTCCCAAATGCAGCCCCGGGCCTCCAGGGAAGGTGGCCAGACCTGCAGGAGGAGTTCCTGAGGATGGGGAGAGCCAGGGGTGAGCCCAGGAGAGTTATCCTGGGGAATCCAGCGAGTTCTGAGCACAGGGATAGTCAGAGGTGAGCTCAGGAGAGTTATCCTGGGGAATCCATGGAGTTCTGAGCACAGGGACAGTCAGAGGTGAGCTCAGGAGAGTTATCCTGGGGAATCCATGGAGTTCTGAGCACAGGGACAGTCAGAGGTGAGCCCAGGAGAGTTATCCTGGGGAATCCATTGCCTCCTTCCCACATATTCCACTGGTTTTCCGTGCCTGGAGGTGTCACACAGCCCAGCATCGCCCCATGGAGCTCCAGGCAGGATTGCCCAGTTCTGCCAGCAGCCCCGGGCCAGTGTCCAGCTGGAGTTGGCCAGTGCCCATCCAGCAGCCTCGGGCTGGTGGCCACAGGACGGGGGCAGTGGGCAAAGCCCTCTCCCCACAGGGAACCCCTGGGTTTTCACTTCCTGACCCCAGAGAGGCTCAGGAGGCTGAACCATCTCTGCTCTCTCGGCTGAAATCACGGGGAAAGTGGAATTCCAGCCCTTCCCTTTCCATCTTCTGCAGAAAGCGAGGTTTTGTTCCCCTGGGTGAACTGGAGACAGCAGCAACACAAATCCCTGCTGCCCACCCGGGCTGGGACCAACCCTCACCGAAACAGGGCTGGGGACACCAGGGAAACCACTCTGGGAGTGAAACACCCTCATCATCCTCAGCTCCTGGGCAGGAACCTCCCAGCTTCCCTCTCTGCTGGAGACTCCCCAGCTCTCCTCTCCCCACCCAGACTCAGTGGAAGGCGCTGCTGGCGAGCGGGGGAATCCTCCCCACCCGGCCGGGGCTCCCACCCTCAGGAAGGGCGATCTGAGGGGGAGAGGAGCCCGGAGAAATCCTCCCCAAAGCCACCTCGTGGTCCTCCTCCACCTGCAGCACGGCGTGGGGCAGCAGCTGCGGGCGGCCGAGGGTCTCCACAGCCCCGCGGGCAGCGCTGTCGGGCTGGAAGGACACCAGCTCGTTGCTGAAGGTCACCGTCTCCACGGCAGCGGCGGGGCAGAGGCAGCCCCAGCCCAGCAGCGAGGCGAAAGCCCTGCGGAACTCGGCGTTGAAGGCGTAGATGACGGGGTTGAGAGCCGAGTTGGCCCAGCCCAGCCAGGTGAAGGTGCCCAGCAGGGCACCGCTGACGCAGGGCAGCGCTCCCGGCTCCGCCTGGCAGAAGGGCGCCAGGCAGTTGAGCACGAAGAAGGGCAGCCAGCAGCACACGAAGACACCCACGATGATGGAGAGCGTCCGCAGCACCTTGGTCTCCTTCTTGAGGGAGTTTTTCAGGGCGGCATCCCCGGGGCAGCCGCTTCCTGTCCTCTCCAGGGAGGAGACCCTGCGGAGCTGGCGCCGGGCGATGCGGAAGAGGCGCCCGTAGGTGCCCAACATGACGGCGACGGGGATGTAGAAGCTGACCAGGGACGAGCAGATGGCGTAGCTCCTGCCCAGGCTGGCATTGCAGCTCCCCTCCACCGCAGAGCCGTTCAAGCCCAGCTGCTCCCTGTCCTTGTGCCACCGCAGCTGCACCGGGATGAAGGAGATGAGGAGGGACAGCAGCCAAGCCGCCGCGATGGTGGCCGAGGCCGCGCGCCGTGTCACCCTCCTCTGGTGGCGGAAGGGGCTGGCGATGGCCCAGTAGCGCTCGACGCTGATGAGGCACAGGTGGAGGATGGAGGCCGTGCAGCAGGTGATGTCGAAAGCCACCCAAAGGTCACAGAAAGCCCCGAAGGGCCAAAAGCCCAGCACGTCGCTGGCGGCTCTCCAGGGCATCACCAACACGGCCACCAGCAGGTCGGACACGGCCAAGGAGACCACGAAGAGGTTGGTGACCTTGGAGCGCAGGTGTGGGAAGCTGAGCACGGCCGCGCACACCAGGCTGTTCCCCAGCAGCGTGCAGAGGATGAGCAGGGACAGGCAGGCGGCTGTCGCCACCCGCAGGGACAGCGGCGAGCGGCTCTGCTCTGCCCGGCTGCCGGCGTCGAGCTCGTCCTGCCCAGCTCCTCCTGCCGAGGGGTAAAACACCTCCATGGCTTCGCCGTCCCGCCGAGGTTTCTCAGCTGCTCAAGGCTCCATCAACATCCAGAGGCCGTTTTCCCGTTTTTTTTTCCCTGCTCCCACGGCACCTCCGAAGCCCCAGCTGCAATCCCAGCTGCCAGCACGGGAGAGGCGCTGGAAGCTCTCAGTCCTTTCCAGGCGTCTGGGTTTTCCCTCCTGCCTCTCACGCCAGCTCCCTTCCTCTGCTGCCCCCGGAGCTCACACTCACCTCCGGGGGCTGGGGAGGCTTTGCTGCAAATCTTCCTCCCTCTCTCCTCTCTCCTCCTCACCCACCGGTGATCCTGAATTCTCAGATCCCTTCCGCGGCCAGGCTGGGATTCGCTGCCGGGAACCGGAGGGGTCTGAGCTCCCTCTGCTCCTGCAGCCCCTCCCGGCTCCCAAACCCGGCTGCTCTTCCCTCTGGAGCCAAATCCCTCCGGATCTCGCTCGGGTGGGGTCTGGCTCTGCCCCCCGGAGCCGGGGAGAACGTGTGAATCCACTGGGTGAGTCACTGGGAATTCGGTGAGAAGGGTGGAAGGTGGAATAAATAATCGCACCAGGCTGATTTGAGGGTCCTCAATGCAAATGAGCACAGGAATTTATTGTGATTTCTGCATAAACGAGGCCTGATTTGCCTGCCCAGGCGCTGAGTCACAGCTCAGAGCTGACCCCAAGCCAGTCACTCCTCCCTGTCCTGAGCTGGTGCAAAACGGGCATTCACCGTCCACTGCAAAACTCCTTCTCTGGAAAAAAAAAAAAGAGGGGCAAAAGAACCCATCTAAAAATTCTGCACAAACCTGGAAGATTTTTCTTTCTGAAAGCCTCACACAAAGCGGTCTCAGATCTTTTCTCAGCGCAGGTTACCTGCAGAACCAATGAGGATGCTGAACATCACCTGGATAAATTTTTCTCAATCCTTAATAAATGGATTTTACATTCAGTAAAGTGGTGTAAAGTTGCTTCCTCAAGTTCATCACTGTTTCCTTAATTCCCAGCTCGCTCCACATCAGCTTTCACCTCAGGGATAAATGGAAATACCACACAGAAAATCAAGATGCTTTTCCAGTCAGGTGTGGATGTGGCACCTGGGGACACGATTTGGGGGTGGCCTCGGCAGTGCTGAGGACTTGGAGGTCTTGAGGGTTTTGCCAACCTTAAAAATTCCAGGATTTTGTAATTTGGATATGTCACACCCTGATGACTGATCAGTGCCACCACTGCTCTCTTGAGGAGAAGAGCCTCCCTGCAAAAGCCGGGTGTGGAACAGCAGGACAAGCCTTTGCAAATCCCGGGCACAAGATGAGCTCAGCTCGGATTCATTCCCTCTGTGCCAGGAGCGTGGCCCCAGAGCATCGCTGGCTCTGCTTTTCCCTGTCATCTCGGGGGAAAGAGTCACCAAGCACCCTGAGCCAGCCCTGCTGAGCCCAAATCCATCACCCTGGGATTGCTGAGCCCGGATCCATCACCTTGAGCCAGCCCTGCTGAGCCCGGATCCAGCATCCTGGGACTGCTGAGCCCGGGTTCATCATCCTGGGATTGCTGAGCCCGGATCCATCACCCTGGGATTGCTGAGCCTGGATCTATCACCCTGAGCCAGCCCTGCTGAGCCCAAATCCATCACCCTGGGATTGCTGAGCCCGGATCCATCACCCTGGGACTGCTGAGCCCGGGTTCATCACCCCGGCTCTCCCGGACCTGCCCCGAGCCAGCACGGAGCCGATATTCCCTGGAAGGCTCAGCCCGGGCTCTCTCCTGGATGTGTCGGGGCTCTCGTTGTCCCCGTGTCACGGCGTTTGCTGGCGAGAGCTCGGTTTAATTAAGCCTCATTAGCGCGGCCGCCTGCAGCGCCGCGCCTGTTCCAGGGAGCGAGGGTAGGTGGCACCAGCGGCCGGCGCATGGAGCCGCTCCTGCCCTCGGGAATTGGGAATTCCAGAGGGGAAAAGCGGTCAGGGCAAGGGCAGGCTGGAGAGCAGGGAAAGGCTCTTCTTCCCCGGAGGGTGGAATAAACACCGGGACAGCTCCCCGGGAACGGGCTCGGCTGCCGGAGCTCCAGGACAGCGCTCCCAGGGGTGCCCAGGGTGGGAATTTGGGATGTCTGGGACCTTCCCCACTCAGGGCATCCCAAAGCCCCGGCAGAGCCCTCACCCCCAGGGACGCTCGGTGCCCCGTTTTCCTCCCGATCCCCGCTCTGGGCACGAAGATTTTCGGGATCTCAGGTGACAGAAGCAAAACCACGGGGATGCCACTGCTGTCCGAGTGAGCAGGGACGGCAGGGAGCTGCGACAGGGCAGGGGTGGCACTGACCTGTCACACAGGGCAGGGGTGGCACTGACCTGTCACACAGGACAGGGATGGCACTGATCTGTCACAGCAGAGGTGGCACTGATCTGTCACACACAACAGTGGTGGCACTGATCAGTCACACAGGACAGGGATGGCACTGATCTGTCACAGAGGACAGGGGTGGCACTGACCTGTCACACAGGACAGGGATGGCACTGATCTGTCACAGCAGAGGTGGCACTGATCTGTCACACACAACAGTGGTGGCACTGATCAGTCGCACAGGACAGGGATGGCACTGATCTGTCACACAGAGCAGGGGTGGCACTGATCTGTCACACAGGGCAGGGATGGCACTGATCTGTCACACAGGGCAGGGGTGGCACTGATCTGTCACACAGGACAGGGATGGCACTGATCTGTCACACACAACAGTGGTGGCACTGATCTGTCACACAGAGCAGGGGTGGCACTGATCTGTCACACACAACAGTGGTGGCACTGATCTGTCACAGAGGACAGGGATGGCACTGATCTGTCACACAGGATAGGGATGGCACTGATCTGTCACACACAACAGTGGTGGCACTGATCTGTCACACAGAGCAGGGGTGGCACTGATCTGTCACACACAACAGTGGTGGCACTGATCTGTCACAGAGGACAGGGATGGCACTGATCAGTCACAGAGGACAGGAATCGCACTGACCTGTCACACACAACAGTGGTGGCACTGACCTGTCACCTCAGTAAATCCCAGCACAGGGTGGCAGGGGCAGCTCCTCCCAAGCCAGGAGGTTCCCAGGAAATCCTTCTCTGAGACACAAATCAGCTCCTCCTCCTTAGCAGCTCCAAAATATCAGATTTTAGAGTTGTTAAGGTTTGGCAAAGACCTTCAGGACCACCAAGCCCAAGTGTGACCTCAGCACCGCCAAGGCCACCCCCAAACCGTGTCCCCAAGTGCCACATCCACACACCCAGAGCCCCTCCAGGTGTAGTCATGGTTGGTGTCTGTGATGTTTTGATTTCTCTGAAACCTTTCCCAGGCACTGTTCTGTGCACAAGGGACACGTTTCCCTAACTGTATCCTGCTTTTTGCATTCCTTTCCCTAGGAGGGACTTCTCTTGATGTCCCTCTGACCTGACCAATGTAGTTAAGGGGAGTTTGTCTTTCTTCCACCCCTTGGGTGGGTTCTTTGTAAAACGGCATCAAGGGAAGAAGTTCTGGGGCAATAAAGACAGATTGGAGTCATTTCTCAGCCTTCTGATCACGAGGCCGTGTCCTTCTTTCGTGTCCTATTGCGACATCCAGGGATGGCGATTCCACCCTTGCAGTGCCTGGTGTTTGCCATGAAGGATTTTGTCCCGATTTCCAACCTCCCCTGGCACCACCTGAGGCTGCAGGAAAGGCTCTCCCCCGGCTCTCCCTTCGGCTGGAGCTGGGTTGGTGTGGGAAGATGGGATGGGATCCGATCTGTCCCATTTCTGGGCATTTTGGAGCAGAGCTGATGCAGAAATCCCTGCGGGTCCTGCCATCCCAGGCAACCCAAACCCAGCAGCTCCTCCTGTGAGCTCCAACCCCCTCTCCTGAGGAAGCTGCATTATTTTATAATCAACAAATTCAGGAGCTATTTTCCCCCCACCCCCGGGCTCGAGTTCAGCACTATTTTAAACAGCTCTCCAGCGTGAAAAGATTCCAGCTCGGTGGCAATTCAGCTCAAAGTTTTTATATTTAATTTCCTCACCCAGCGAGAGGCTGCCCTTGATTTCCTTTCCCTGCTGTCTCACCAAAATATCCTGAAAATTCTCCATTCAGGCACCCTGATTACATCCCCCACTCTCAGCATCAAAGGCAGAAAATTACCAGCCACTCCAAATAAAGCAGCAGCTGCTCGGCTTTAACTCCTAAATGTCACTTCCAGCACGGCTGGTGTTTATTCCTGCAGGAATCTCTCCAGATTTCCAGGCAAGGGACAAGTTCAGGGCAGAAAGGAGGAGGAGTCAGACTTTCAAAATAAAAATCCAGGTTGTAGGTGAGACCTGAGCCCTGCAAAAAAAATTAAAAATAAAAAATCCCTGGGAGCTCTGCAGGGAGCAGAACAAACCTCAGCACCACAGCCTGGGAATTCCAGGTTTAGGCATCGTGGGTTTAGAGGGAGATTTGGTTTTTTGTACACCAAGCCACTCGGTTTACATCGATTTTCTTCAGGTAGAGGGAAAACCAGTACCAGGCTCCCAGTCTGGGCTGCTTAATTTTGGGTGAAAAACTGTCCCCAAATCAGCTTTAGGAATTGTCTGCTATGAAACCAAGGGGTTCATCAGAACTGGTTTCCTTTTCTCCATGGGCAAAGGGGTTTAGGCAAAGGGCTGTGACTGTGAGCCTTGACAGTGCAGGCTGGAGATGCAGAGTGATAAAAAGAGCAGGGGAAAGGCAAGGAAAAGCAGGAATTGTGTCCAAAATGACACCAGGAATGAAGGCAGTGCCACCCAAAACAGCAGCAGGGGCTGCTCAGGAAGAACAGACGAAAGATTAAATGTGGTAACATTTAATGATGGGCTTTTCAAACCCAGATTAAAGTCTGGTGGAGCAGTGGCTCAGTTTGGATAAAGCAGCCCAGGACCATCCCTGGATTCCAGCACAGCTGGGAAAAAAAAGCCCAGCAGGCCCCAGAGTCCCTCTCCTCCCCTTCTGTCACACACAGGCAGCAAACACCGAGGTCTTTCTCCCGTTTACTTCCAGAGGAAAGGAATACAGAGCTTCGAGTCATTTCACATCATCATTCCATGGGGGAACCGTGAGCTGCAGCCTCCCCCCTCCCCTGGCAGCAGCCTGAGGGGTGACAGAGGGGACACAGGCCCTGGGGACACCCCCACTGCCACCCTGGGGACATCCCTGCTGCCACCCCTGGCCCTGGGCTGGAGCTGAGTGGGCAAGAAGTGACCACCAGGAGGGGAAACCTCCAGCCCTCAGCCCCATTATCCCAAAACGCCACTGAGGAATGGAGTTTGGAGAGGCAGGGTGGGAAGTGCTGGAATGTATTCCCAGAGGTGCTGGAGCACATTCCCAGGGGTGCTGGGATACATTCCCAGGGGTGCTGGGGCACATTCCCAATGGTGCTGGGGCACATTCCTAATGGTGTGGGATACATTCCCAATGGTGGAGCACATTCCCAATGGTGTGGGATACATTCCCAATGGTGCTGGAGCACATTCCCAGTCAGGGAGAGGGGCTCAGGGCTGGTGATCCATCCACAGGCAGCCAGGCACTCCCCTGCCACGCTCAGGAAGCCCAGGGAAGGGCACCTTCCCCCTCCCACCCCACTCCTGGAAGCTCTGGTTTTTCAGGGATTTGGGCTTCCACGCTCCCATGTGCAGGTGGAGAGGGGGTAAAAAGTGACCTGCAAAAGAGGAGGAGGTTTGGCTGCTGTGGGGAGAGGCAGCTCCTGGAGCAGCTGCAGGTGAGGGGCTCGGGGTTTTGTGCATCAAAAAACATCCACAGGGGCTGGGGTTTTTGTTTTTGTTTTTTTGGGAACACCCAGTCCCATGGGGTGGCTGAAGGCAAAGCCAAGGCTGCTCCGTGGAGCTGTGCTCTCCCAAGGGATGGATCCCTTCTCTTCCCACCAGCCTGCAGCTCCCAGCAGGTTTTGCTGAGGGGGAGGACACAGAAACAGCCACCAGCTCCAATCTCCAGAGGAAACCCAGCAGGAAGAGGCTGGATGGCAGCGTGACCAACTCCCCCCCAGGGGAGGGGGAATCTTTTGCAGGTCTCCCTTTTAAGGCCTCTGACAGAGAGAGGGGATTCTTTTTCTCTTGTGCTTGCCACTGCTGCCCTCTCTGAGCAGCACCAAAAGCTCCTCAAGCTGAGCAGCCCCAAAAGCTCCTCAAGCTGAGCAGCCCCAAAAGCTCCTCAAGCTGAGCAGCCCCAAAAGCTCCTCAAGCTGAGTAGCCCCAAAAACTCCTCAAGCTGAGCAGCCCCAAAAACTCCTCAAGCTGAGCAGCCCCAGTGCCTGGCTGTGAGTGCAGGGTGCAGAGGGAGGGACAGGACAAGCCCCAGGTGTTTGAAGCTGGCTGCAGGTAGGGGCAGGGGCAGGAGGAGTGAATTGTGCCAAGTGTTCTAAACAACCACACAAAGAGCCAAAGGCTGAGCCACTGCAAGGCTGCTGCTGCTGCTGCTGCTGCTGCCACTCAGGATTCTCAACATCAGCCACAGCAAAAGGAAGAGAGAGAGAAAAACCAAAATCAAACCCAAAAAAGCGAGCACTGTTATGGACACAGAGGAGTTTGCCCTCCCTGGAGTTGTGTTCCCGGCAGGGAAGGCTGGATGTGGCAGTGGGGTCACCAGTCAGATGGAGACCAGGTGCAGATGTTGGCACAGAGATGACAAACACCAGCTGGGGCCAGGTCCAGAGTGGATTGTCACGGCAGGAGCTCCTGCTGCTGATCCAGAAGGACAGGGGGGTGTCCCCTTCTCCTTGGAAGTTCTGGTCATAAGTTAAGGAACATTGAGACAACTTTCCCAAACTGCAGCAACAGGATTCTGTTGGCTCTTCAGAGACTCAGTCCCAGAGCTGTTTTGGGTTCAGAAGAAGCAGAGGGAGCCTTCTGTGCCACATCTGCGAAGAGAATTGCAACAGGGAAGAGATCAGAACTCCTCAAACGCATCCACAAGCACCCAATGACGTTCCAGAGAGCCTCAGTGCTTCCCTGCTCAGCTCCATCTCCTGGGAATCCCATTTCCATCCCCCTGGAATCCCCATTTCCATCCTCCTGGAATCCCCATTTCCATCCCCCTGGAATCCCATGTGCCATCCCCCTGGAATCCCCATTTCCATCCCCCTGGAATCCCCATTTCCATCCCCCTGGAATCCCCATGTGCCATCCCCCTGGAATCTCCTGTACCATCCCCCCAGAATTCCCTGTGCCATCCCCCTGGAATCCCATTTCCATCCCCTTGGACTCCCAGCTCTCCCAGAACTGGGGCTGAGCTCTGCTGAACCAGGATCCAGGCAGAATTCCCAGCTCTCCCAGAACTGGGGCTGAGCTCTGCTGAACCAGGATCCAGGCAGAATTCCCAGCTCTCCCAGGCCTGGCTGAGGTTCTATTGAACCAGGATCCAGGCAGAATTCCCAGCTCTCCCAGAACTGGGGCTGGGTTCTGCTGAAGCAGGATCCAGGCAGAATTCCCAGCTCTCCCAGAACTGGGGCTGAGCTCTGCTGAAGCAGGATCCAGGCAGAATTCCCAGCTCTCTCAGGCCTGGCTGAGGCTCCCAGGGCAGTCCCAGCTCCCTCCCAGCCCTGCTGCCATTCCCACCTCCAGCAGACACACAGAGCTGCTCCAGCTCAGCTTCCAGCTCGGCGTCCGAGATGGGGGCACCCGGCACCTTCTGGGCAGCGGGAGGCAGATCCAAGGAATCCTTACTGGAGTCCTGCAGGAGACTGTCCAGCTCCTTCTCCAGCTCCTCAGAGTCCATCTCTGCTGATGGAAGGGAAGGTTTCAGCTCCAGGGAGAATTCAGTGCCACCCTCACAGCACAGAGATCCAACCCAGAGCTGCCATTCCTCCCATCCGTTGTCCCCCATGAGGAGTTTCCTGCACTCCTTTTAAAGGATTGAAAACTCACTCCTGATCTCAGGGATTTTTATTTTTTTAATTTTCAAGAAGCCCTGGCACCTTTCAGCAGAGGCAAAAGAGCTGCAGCAACAGCCAGGCCAGAGGAAAAAGCTCATCACTTCAAAAAAAAACCAAAAAAAACCAAAGCAGCAGCCACCCTAAAAATAGATTTCAATCGACGTTGCAGAGCTTTGAACTGAAATCCAGCCCCAAACGGGCACCACGAGGATTTGGGGATGAATAAATCAGAGGGGAGAAATCCCTGCTCCCCCACTCCCTTCAAGGCACCAGCTTGGGTATTTTGGGAAGAGTTTATTGCCCCAGGAAGCTGCTGGATGTGGGGATGGAGCAGGGAAAAGGGAGGGAGCAGGGAAAAGGGATGAGGGAGCAGGGAAAGGGATGAGTGAGCAGGGAAAGGGATGAGGGAGCAGGGAAAAGGGATTGGAGCAGGGAAAAGGAGGGAGCAGGGAAAAGGGAGGGAGCAGGGAAAAGGGAGGGAGCAGGGAAAGGAGGGAGCAGGGAAAAGGGAGGAGCAGGGAAAGGGATGAGGGAGCAGGGAAAGGGAAGGAGCAGGAAAAGGGATGAGGGAGCAGGGAAAAGGGATGAGGGAGCAGGGAAAGGGATGAGGGAGCAGGGAAAGGGAAGGAGCAGGGAAAGGAGGGAGCAGGGAAAGGAGGGAGCAGGGAAAAGGATGAGGGAGCAGGGAAAAGGATGAGGGAGCGGGGAAAAGGATGAGGGAGCGGGGAAAAGGATGAGGGAGCGGGGAAAAGGATGAGGGAGCGGGGAAAAGGGAGGAGGGAGCAGGGAAAAGGGAGGAGGGAGCAGGGAAAAGGGAGGAGCAGGGAAAGGGATGAGGGAGCAGGGAAAGGGATGAGGGAGCAGGGAAAAGGGAGGAGGGAGCAGGAAAAAGGGAGGAGGGAGCAGGAAAAAGGGAGGAGGGAGCAGGGAAAAAGGGAGGAGGGAGCAGGGAAAAAGAGGGAGCAGGGAAAAGAGGGAGCAGGGAAAAGAGGGAGCAGGGAAAAGAGGGAGCAGGGAAAAGGATGGAGCAGGGAAAAGGATGGAGCAGGGAAAAGGGATGAGGGAGCAGGGAAAGGGAAGGAGCAGGAAAAGGGATGAGGGAGCAGGGAAAGGGATGAGGGAGCAGGGAAAGGGAGGAGGGAGCAGGGAAAGGGAGGAGGGAGCAGGGAAAGGGAGGAGGGAGCAGGGAAAGGGATGAGGGAGCAGGGAAAGGGATGAGGGAGCAGGGAAAGGGATGGGAGCAGGGAAAAGGGATGAGGGAGCAGGGAAAGGGAGGAGGGAGCAGGGAAAGGGAGGAGGGAGCAGGGAAAGGGATGAGGGAGCAGGGAAAGGGATGAGGGAGCAGGGAAAGGGATGGGAGCAGGGAAAAGGGATGAGGGAGCAGGGAAAGGGAGGAGGGAGCAGGGAAAGGGAGGAGGGAGCAGGGAAAGGGAGGAGGGAGCAGGGAAAGGGAGGAGGGAGCAGGGAAAGGGAGGAGGGAGCAGGGAAAAGGGATGAGGGAGCAGGGAAAAGGGATGAGGGAGCAGGGAAAAGGGATGAGGGAGCAGGGAAAGGGAGGAGGGAGCAGGGAAAGGGATGAGGGAGCAGGGAAAAGGGATGAGGGAGCAGGGAAAAGGGATGAGGGAGCAGGGAAAAGGGATGAGGGAGCAGGGAAAAGGGATGAGGGAGCAGGGAAAGGGAGGAGGGAGCAGGGAAAAGGGATGAGGGAGCAGGGAAAGGGATGAGGGAGCAGGGAAAAGGGAGGAGGGAGCAGGAAAAAGGGAGGAGGGAGCAGGGAAAAAGAGGGAGCAGGGAAAAAGAGGGAGCAGGGAAAAGAGGGAGCAGGGAAAAGAGGGAGCAGGGAAAGGGATGAGGGAGCAGGGAAAAGGGAGGAGGGAGCAGGGAAAAGGGAGGAGGGAGCAGGGAAAAGGGATGAGGGAGCAGGGAAAGGGATGAGGGAGCAGGGAAAAGGGAGGAGGGAGCAGGAAAAAGGGAGGAGGGAGCAGGAAAAAGGGAGGAGGGAGCAGGAAAAAGGGAGGAGGGAGCAGGAAAAAGGGAGGAGGGAGCAGGGAAAAAGAGGGAGCAGGGAAAAAGAGGGAGCAGGGAAAAGAGGGAGCAGGGAAAAGAGGGAGCAGGGAAAAGAGGGAGCAGGGAAAAGGATGGAGCAGGGAAAAGGATGGAGCAGGGAAAAGGGATGAGGGAGCAGGGAAAGGGAAGGAGCAGGAAAAGGGATGAGGGAGCAGGGAAAGGGATGAGGGAGCAGGGAAAGGGATGAGGGAGCAGGGAAAGGGAGGAGGGAGCGGGGAAAAGGATGGAGCAGGGAAAAGAGGGAGCAGGGAAAAGAGGGAGCAGGGAAAAGGATTGGAGCAGGGAAAGGGAATGAGGGAGCAGGGAAAGGGATGAGCAAAGGATAAAAAGCCCAGGACATACCCAGACCATTGATCCCCACTCCAGCCAGAGTCTGGGCCACTTCATCTTGAGTGTCACAAAGCTGAGGTAAAAATGAACACCGTTAGATCAGGATCAGAAATTCATTTTGTGCCCTACTGCAGCTGCTTTATCAAAAGCACAAGTTAAAAAAAACCAAAAAAAAAACCAAAAAAACCAAAACAACCCAATCCAAAATAACAAAAACAAAAGGCAGCAGGAATGAATTCCTCTCCCTGCCTGGAATGCAAGAGATTACAGAATGACAGAATTAGCTAGGTTGGAAAAGACCTCTGAGATCATCAAGTCCAACCTGTGAAAAAAGAAAACAAAACAACAAAATAAAATAGAACAAAGCAGAATAAAATGGAAAAGAAAAGAGAATAAAATTTTAAAAAATAGATTAAAAAAGAAATAAAATAAAAATAGAACTAAAATAAAATGAAATGTCAGGCTGTTTCATGCACACAGTTGCATCCCAGCTTCCTAAGGTTTGATTTCTATTTTTAACACACCTAAAGACTTTCTAGGAATTTTGGGTGCTTCCCCCAATATTGCTGAGCAAAAGACCCCCCCAAAAAAACCACACAAATTTAAAATGAAAATACGTAACAGCAAAACCAGAAGACACAGAAATCTTCCTCTTGCTGATGTTTCAGCTCAAAATTAAGTCTGTTTGCTTTGGTGCCATAAAGGGAAAAAAAAACCCTAAATAATTAAAAGCAACCAAGTAATTAATAATTAATTAATATCTGGGCAGGTTTCTTGGGAATATCCACACCCCCCTGGCTGCTCCTTTCACTGTTGCAGTACCTCTTGGATCTGATCCACCAGGTTCTCTGCCCTCTCCACAGTCACATCCTTCATGGAAAGCTTCAGAGCTCCCACCCCAGCCTGGTAGGCATTAAACACCTGGAAATTAAAAATAAAAAAAAGAAAAGAGATGAAGATGCAACAATGCTCATCAAACTCCAGCCTGGTAGGCATTAAACATTTGGAAATTGAAAATAAAAGACAGAAAGGTGTTTAATGCTCATGAACTCTAGCCTGGTAGGCATTAAACACTTGGAAATTAAAAAGAAAAGAGATGAGGATGTTTAATGCTCATGAAGTCCAGGCTGGTAGGTATTAAATACCTTGAAATAAAAAATAAAAGACAGAAAGATGTTTAATGCTCACGAACTCTAACCTAGTAGGCATCAAACATTTGGAAATTGAAAAAAAAAGACAGAAAGATGTTTGATGCTCATGAAGTCCAGGCTGGTAAGGTATCAAATTTATAAGGTATCAAATACCTTGAAATAAAAAAATAAAAGACAGAAAGATGTTTAATGCTCACAAACTCTAGCCTGGTAGGCATTAAACATTTGGAAATTAAAACCAAAGGAGATGAAGATGTTTAATGCTCATGAAGTCCAGGCTGGTAGGTATCAAATACCTTGAAATAAAAAAATAAAAGACAGAAAGATGTTTAATGCTCATGAACTCTAGCCTGGTAGGCATTAAACATTTGGAAATTGTAAAAAAAAAAGACAGAAAGATGTTTAATGCTCACAAACTCTAGCCTAGTAGGCATTAAACATTTGGAAATTAAAACCAAAGGAGATGAAGATGCTTAATGTTCATGAACTCAAGGCTGGTAGGTATTAAATACCTTGAAATAAAAAATAAAAGACAGAAAGATGTTTAATGCTCATGAACTCTAGCCTAGTAGGCACTAAACATTTGGAAATTCAAAATCAAAGAGATGAAGATGTTTAATGCTCACAAACTCTAGCCTGGTAGGCATTAAATATCTGGAAATTAAAAATAAAAGAGATGAAGATGTTTAATGCTCACGAACTCAAGGCTGGTGGGCATTAAACATTTGGAAATTAAAAACCAAAGGAGATGAAGATGCTTCATGAAGTCCAGGCTGGTAGGTATTAAACACCTTGAAGTAAAAAAGAAAAGACAAAGATGCACAATGCTGATGAAAACAGCGGGAGCTCCTCTCCAGAGCTGCTCCCCAAGCAGGATCCTTGGAGAATGAAAGGGAAACGGAGGGAGCTGTATCCAGAGGGATATTCCCAGGCTAAATCCCACCCCTGAGGTGCAGGGATGAGGGGCTGGAGGAGGAGGAGGAGCCCAGGGGAGGGGCCCAAGGTACCATCTGGTCGGTCTGGGAGGCGTAGATCCGATCCAGGATGCCCTGCACGGCGTCCAGCTTGGAGTGCAGCTCCTGGATGCGCCGCTCCGTCCTCCGCTTCGACTTGAGGCACCTCAGGGCCTGCCCAGGGACACAAACACAGTGTTGGAGAGGATGAAGTAGCTGGGCCCTGCAGAGATGATTTATTAGTAAAAGATTCTAAGAGTATGAAAACTATGAGAGGAATGGAATTGAAGGCAAAATTTGAACTGTAAGATGCTGGGCAGGAAGAAGGTGATTAGACAGCTGAAAAAGACTGGGCTGGGTGAGTCAGTGACACCCCTGCCAGGACAAAAGGATGAATAAAGGGTTGGACCTTCTCAGGTATCAGGGATAAGGTGGGTTTTCAGGATTTTAGTAGGTAGAGTAGTATGGTATTAGAAAGCACGCTGGTGGTGTCCGATGAGAGAGATGATCTGAAGAGCAGGATGCTCTTTGGGACACGTGGGTTATTGGTCGTGGTTTATTGGTCGTGGTTTATTGGTCGTGGGGAGGCAGCCTGACTGGGGAAGAGTCCAAAGGTCTAAAGGGACAGGGATCCAGGAGCAAGCAAGAGAGCAGGACTGTAAGATGCTGGACAGGAGGAGGGTGATTAGACAGCTGAAAAGACTGGGCTGGGTGAGTCAGTGACACCCTTGCCAGGACAGAAGGATGAATAAAGGGTTGGACCTTCTCAGGTATCAGGGATAAGGTGGTTTTTAAGGATTTTGGTCTGTAGAGTAGTATTGTAATGCTGTAGTTCCCATAGGCTGGATGTAGATTCTGTAGGGTTTGTATCTTGAGGTGATTGGTTGATGCTCATTAGAATATTCACAATAGAAAGGGTTAAAATGGAATGTAACAGGTAAAATCTCTCTCCTGCTCTCTTGCTTGCTCCTGGATCCCTGTCCCTTTGGACCTTTGGACTCTTCCCCAGTCCGGCTGCCTCCCCACGACCAATAAACCACGACCAATAACCCACGTGTCCCAAAGAGCATCCTGCTCTTCAGATCATCTCTCTCCTCAGACACCACCAGCTTGGTTTCTAATAACTCAGCACACAGAGCACCCCCTGAGCTCAGCTGCACACACAGACCTGGCAAACCTCCCCTCCCCTGGCCTTGGTCACACTTGGGTGAGCCCAAGAATTCCTGCTGGCACCCAAAAAAAAATCTGGATGGAGCTCTAAAAACGGGGAGTGGCCTCTGCTGTTTGGGATTTTGCTGTTCTGTTCTGTCTCTTCCAGAAGTTTTTCTAAAGTTCTATTTCAGCCTCCTGTATTCACCTTTTGCAATGGAGTCAGACACCATTTTACATCAACAACTTCTTTGTTATTGTAACCATCCAACCACGTTTACACTCTTCTCACAAGGAGGAGGCTGCTGAGGGACTGTTGGGTTGCCCAGTGTGATTGGAGAGGAAGATTTTCCTCCTCCAATCCATGGTCACTGCTGGAATTCTATAAATGCTGAAGTTTGTAAATAAGCTGCCCCTTTTCTGCCTTAAACATCTCATAGTGTGAGAATATTTACATTCTTCTCACAAGGAAGAGACTGCTGATGGACTGTTGGGTTGCCCAGTGCAGTTGGAGAGGAAGATTTTCTTCCTCCAATCCTATAAATTCTATAAATTCTAAAATGTTAAATTCTATATATGCTCTATATATGTTCTACAATTCTATAAATGTTAAAATTTGTAAATAAACTGCCTCCAAACAATCCATGGTCACTACTGGAATTCTATAAACGTTAAAATTTGTAAATAAACTGCCCCTTTTCTGCCTTAAACATCTCATAGTGTGAGAATATTTACACTCTTCTCACAAGGAGGAGGCTGCTGATGGACTGTTGGGCTGCCCAGTGCGGTTGGAGAGGAAGATTTTCCTCCTCCAATCCATGATCACTGCTGGAATTCTATAAATGTTAAAGTTTGTAAATAAATAAACTGCCTCTTTTCTGCCTGGGACATCTCAGTGTGTAAGAATATTTACACTCTTCTCACAAAGAGGAGGCTGCTGATGGACTGTTGGGTTGCCCAGTGTGGTTGGAGAGGAAAATTTTCCTCCTCCAATCCATGATCACTGCTGGAATTCTATAAATGTTGAAGTTTGCAAATAAACCTCCTCTAAACAATCCATGGTCACTGCTGGAATTCTATAAACGTTAAAATTTGTAAATAAACTGCCCCTTTTCTGCCTTAAACATCTCAGCGTGTGAGAATATTTACATTCTTCTCACAAAGAGGAGGCTGTTGATGGGCTGTTGGGTTGCCCAGTGTGATTGGAGAGGAAGATTTTCCTTCTCCAATCCATGGTCACTGCTGGAATTCTATAAATGTTGAAGTTTTTAAATAAATAAACCTCCTCTTTTCTGCCTTAAACATCTCAGTGTGTAAGAATATTTACATTCTTCTCACAAGGAGGAGGCTGCTGTTGGGCTGTTGGGTTGCCCAGTGTGGTTGGAGAGGAAGATTTTCCTCCTCCAATCCATGGGCACTGCTGGAATTCTATAAATGTTAAAGTTTGTAAATAAACTTCCTCCAAACAATCCATGGTCACTGCTGGAATTCTATAAATGTTGAAGTTTGTAAATAAATAAACCTCCTCTTTTCTGCCTGGGACATCTCAGTGTGTGTTGTTTCTCTGTGTGGTGTGTGAGAGGCCTCCAGGCTGCAGCTGAGCTCAGGGGTTGATCCAGGTATTCCTGCATCACATCCAGCAGGAAAATCCTGGATGCTTGGGAAAGGTGGGCAGGCCAATCTGAAACATTCCAGCTATTCCTGGGTGTTGAAATTTCCTTCCAACAAAAAAAAAGGCAATCCTTGTGGGATTTCATGCTGATTAAAAGCAGTTTGCAGCCTGCTGGGTGATACAGGAAGGAGGGAAAAGCAGAGGAGGGTGGTGAAATGTGTGTTGGTGCAAAACTTGTTCAGAAATGACCATCTGAAGAAAAAGAAAAATTAACTGACAAGTTAAAAATTAAAAAAAAAGAGTGAAAATGAAATAAAATAAAAATAGAACTGAAATAAAATAAAATAAAATTTTAGGCTGTTTTATGCACACAGTTGCATTCCAGCTTCCAAAGGTTTGATTTCTATTTTTAAAACTATTAACTGACATTAATAAAAAAAAATTTAAAATTGATTCATTTAAAAAAAATTAACTGACAAGTTTTGTTTTGTTTCAAAAAGAGGCAAGAGTTGGATTTTGATGATTCTGAGTGGGTCCCTTCCAACTCAGGATATTCTGGGATTGGAAGTGTCATTAAAAAAATCCCCAAAACAAGCAGGAATCCCCGAGGCACACACAGAACATGTGAGTTTAAGAATCTCCCTTTCCATTTCTCTTCATCACCTCACTCTGGAGAAATAAATCCTTCACCTTACAAAGAGCTTTGGCTTCAGAGCCACCACTCCAACAGCCCTGGGGTGAAATCCCAGGTTTAACCCTGGGCATGATCTGCAGCTCTGGAGCATCCCCAGGACATTTCTCTGGGAGTTCCACTCACCAGCTGCTTCTTCCCAGCTCTGCAAGCACTCCTGGCATCCTCTTTACACCTGGAAGATGGAAAAAGGAAAAAGGGAAATTTCCTCCTTGTTTTTTTACAAACCACAACCACCCTCTCCCTCTCTCTGAAGGGGCCACAAGTGTGAATTTTGGATCCAACCACCCTCAAAGCACTGTTATTCCCACTCAAATCCTTGAGTGCATCCCAAATCCTTGCAAAGATTCCTCACAGCCATTCCCTGCACCTTGTTCTCCCAGGGAAAAGGGAGCAGAGGCTGGCAAAGCTGCCCCAGCACACAGAGCTGTGATGATTTTTGTTCTACAAACAGGAAAGAACAACAGGAGAAAGCGGCTTCTAACCGTGTCCCCAAAGTCCTACACACCCCACAGACGTTGTTCCCACCACCCTTCCCCCAAAATTACTTCTCTGCTTCCTGGGAAAGGGACTCCACCTTCTGTGACAGCAGCTGCTCACTCTGCATCAGCTGGTAGACCCCGATGTCCACGTCGTTCATCGGGGACACCTTGGCGTGGAGGCCTCGGGCGAACTTCACGATCTAAAATCAGAGCAGCACAGGCTGGAGTCACTCCCCAAAAATCTGCATCAGGAGGATTTTCACTTGGAAGGAAGTTTTTGCACTCCCAGTTCAGGCCTTGGAGTCCTGAGGATGTCCCAGGCACCAGAGGATTTAATGTTGAATTAGGCAGGATTGGGATGGGCAGGGTGGAAACAAAAAGCCTGAATGGAACGCCTGGAATGTTTCAAGCTGTCCCTGGATTCTGGAAGTGGATGGGAATGTCAGGATCCCAAGGGCTTCAGAACACCACAGGGAAAGTGGCATCTCAGAGCTGAGTGCCTGCACCTCTGTAGGAAGTGACAAACAGAAAAAGCTTTCCAAAAAATGTGAAATTCCAGAGGTGAGGAGTTTGTGTAGCTGGGAATGGCCAACCTGCAGGCTCTGCCGTGTTTTTAACTCTTAAATTAAATCATAATCATTACAAACCCTTAAAGAACCTGCCAAGCCAAGAATGAGGAAATTTCTTGTCACCTACAACGAGGTAACAACATTGGAGCAGGTGGAATTTACCCCTCCAGGCAGAAGAGCGCCTGTTTCAGCCACCAAAAGGGCCGAGCTCCACCTCTCTCCAAGCAAGACAGGGATGATTAAAAGCAGTTTGCAGCCTGCTGGGTCATACAGGAAGGAGGGAAAAGCAGAGAAGGGTGGTGAAATGTGTGTCGGTGCAAAATTTGTTCAGAAATGACCATCTCAAGAAAAAAAAAATAAAAAAAAAATCAGCTGAAAAATTAAATTAAAAAAAAAAAAAAGAGCCAAGAGTTGGATTTTGATGATTCTGAGCGGGTCCCTTCCGAAAGCACCACCCAAAAGCAGTCACCTGGACCCTGTACCTTCTCTCCATTCTGTTCCAGGATGGTGACTCTCTTCTCCTTCTGCAGCTGCAGCAGCAACAGGTAGAAGGTCCTTTCGTCGGGGCAGAGACCGGCGCAGAGGGAGCGCAGCTCGGAGAGGGCGACCACGGGGTGGGAAGAGAGGGCAGAGTTCTGGTAGAAGCGATAAACCTCCTCTGCCTTCTCCTGCAAGGGATCCAGGGGATGCCTCAGCAACTGGATTTTGGGTGTTTTATACAGCCTGTGCTGCTTTAGGGTGTAACTGAACTCCACATCGAGTGGTTTCTCTGCAGATGAAACAATTCCTCTCTGGGTCTGAAACTCCAGGGCACCCAACAGCCTCAGGGCCCGAAAGGAATAACCAGGAGTGAGTTATGGGGGCAGCAAACTGCGGGGAAATGATTTCATTACCTGAAGCTGTGATTGCAGAATTAACCCCTGATATGTAAACAGCCCAAACTGACAAAATTTGTGACCCTGGGTGTCCTCTGGGAGGCTCTGACTGCCCAAGGTGCATCTGTTGCAGGCCTTGAATAAACCTCCACTTTATTTTCTTCATCTGGTCCAGCCTCTGCTCTGAGGAGCCACTCCAGTGCTGTGTCAGCCCACACAGCATTCCTGCTCTTCCCAAATCCTCCCACCTTGGACACCTCCTGGTTTATTCTGGAGTGACTTTCAGAACGAGCCGTAGGGAACTCCCAAAATAATCGTCCACAAAAACCAAAACTCCACAAATGAGACTCCCTGAAAAGCTGTGGGACAGCACAGGAACCACACAGGGAATCATTTGGCTTCCCCTGCACTTCCTGGAAATCCCTCCCCAGGTTTGAGCCAAATAAAAATTCCTGCCTTGTAAAGATTTTCCTGCATTTCTGCTGGACACAGTAACCCAGCAGGCCTTGGGGCTCCCTCTGCAGATTCACAGAGTGACAGAGAGAGAGAAAAGGGGCTGGGACAGGACCCAAGGGCAGCTCCAATCCCATGGGAAAGCAGCCTGGATAATGCCCAGGGGATCTGGGCTGGTGGGGCACTGGATTTCCAGGCTGGGACTGTTCCAGCCCCTGCTCAGCCCTGGAGCAGGTGGAGCTCAGAGCTCCTCATGTCCCACCCAGGAACTGAGCTCCAGCCTGGCGGGGACAGCTGGCTCCCAGCTCAGCTCCTGCCTCCCTGGACAAGCAAGGAATTGTGTCCCTCCCTTTTCTTGGGAGTCATTGTCAGAACCATGGAATGGTTTGGGGTGGAAAAATCCTGAAATCCCATCAGTGCCACCCCTGCCATGGACAGGGACACCTCCCACTGTCCCCAGGCTGCTCCAGCCTGGCCTTGATCCAGGGGCAGCCACAGCTGCTCTGGGAATTCTATCCCAGCTCCTCCCCACCCTCCCAGCCAGGAATTCCTTCCCAATCTCCCATCCAGCTCTGCCCTCTGGCAGTGGGAAGCCATTCCCTGTGTCCTGTCCCTCCAGCCCTTGTCCCCAGCCCCTCTCCAGGGAATCCTGGAATGGTTTGGGTTGGGAGAGACCTTAAAAGTCACCCAGTGCCACCCCTGCCCTGGCAGGGACATCTCCCACTGTCCCCAGGCTGCTCCAGCCCGGCCTTGGGCACTGCCAGGGATCCAGGGGCAGCCACAGCTCCTCTGGGAATTCCAGCCCAGCCCCTCCCCACCCTCCCAGCCAGGAATTCTGCCCCAAATCCCACCCAAATCTCCCCTTTCCCAGTGGGAAGCCATTCCCTGTGTCCTGTCCCTCCAGCCCTTGTCCAAATCCCTCTCCAGCTCTCCTGGAGCCCCTTTGAGCCCTGGAAGGAGCTCTGAGCTCTCCCAGGATCCTTCCCTTCTCCAGGTGAACATTCCCAGCTCTCCCAGCCTGGCTCCAGCCCTTGGAGCAGCTCCATTGCTTTCAAGGAACTTCAGCAGATCGAAATCACTTCCCACCCCCAAAGCCACTCCACCCATCTCTCTCTCCAGGCTTTTGGACACCTCAGGAAGATCTGCTCCAGCCCTGACCCCTCCTTCCCAGCCCCCTGAAACGATTCCTGGTGCTCCTGGAGAGGCAAAACAACCTCAGCAAAGCTCCCCAACAGCACCCACCTGAAGCAGCTCCACGTAAATCAGCACCTCCTCCTCCTCGGGGATTTTGCTGTCCCCCAGCACGCTGGAGAGGGTCCACTTGAGGGGCTTCAGGATGAAAACTCCCACACCCCAGGAGATCCAGCTGCTGTCTACACTGGCCATGAAGTCTGACTCCCTCTGGAGCTTCCCACGTCTGGGGAGAAGAGAATTCAGGTGGAACTGAGCACAGCCAGTCTAAACCTCGGGTATCCTGCACGTCCTCCACTCCAGTGGCGTTTTCTGTCACCAAACCCGGCTCAAGTTGGAGATTTTCTGGCTGGATGAGGTTTCCACTCCTCCCCTGCCTCCTCTGGACCCCAAGTGCCTTTCTGTTTACTCTTTTTCCCCTTTTTGCAAGTTGCTCCCAGTTTTCTCACCCGAAACTGATGAGGCACCAAACAAAGCAATCAACATTTTAGGGTCAATTTTAGGGGTAATCGGCCATTTCAGGAGAGCTCTGTTTCTACATTAAATTGTAACAACAGCTTCTCAGATCGATCGGTTTTTAATTCCCAGGTCACCAACAGAGCTCCTGCTGTTCGGAGCCTCTCGGAGGTGCCAGTCCCAGGTTTCAATTTCACAGCACAAAACCCCCGGTTGCAAACAGCAGCTCAACACATCCCCGGTGCCCTCGGCAGCCGCGACACCACAACATCCCAGGAACATCCCCCCATAATTTAACCTCAATATCCCTGTGGGATCCCCAAAATCCCTGTGGGATCCCGTCCTCCCACACCTCCTGGGTGAGCTCTGATTCCCTGTCCAGCTCGGCCTCCCAAATCCCACACACACACACACAAACCATAAACAGCAATTCACAGAATCCCCGACTGGTTTGGGTCAGAAGAACCTTAAATCCCAGCCGGTGCCACCCCTGTCATGCCCAGGGGACACCTTCCACCGTCCCAGGCTGCTCCAGCCTGGCCTTGGGCACTTCCAGGGATCCAGGGGCAGCCACAGCTTCTCCTGGCAACGCTGTGCCAGGGCCTCCCAGCGCAGAATTCACCCTCCAGGCTGGCAGAGCACGGATCCATCGCCAGCCGCATCCCCTGACACCCCCCCACCACCATCCCCAAGGCCGTCCCCGACCTCCTTTACCTGAGCAGCTCCCTGAGGACGGTGCCCAGCCCCAAGGGGACGCTGCCCCGCCGCTCGAAGCCGTTCTGCAGCTCCCTCAGGCACGTCCTCACCGCGCCCCGCCGCCGGCCGCGGGCCAGCACCAGCCCGACCCAAAAGGCCATCTTGCTGTCCCACTCGGTGCTGTTCACCTCGCGGCTCTGCTTGAAGGCCGAGAACAGGAAGGCCATGCGCTCGTCATCCGTCTCCCACTCCGGGGGCAGGTCCCCGGCCGGGGCCGGCCCAGGGGGGGCCTCCCCCGGGCTGCACATCTACGCGAGCCCCCGGCTCGGCCGCGGCCTCCGCCCGGCCCGGCCGCCCGCCTCAGGGGAGACGCGCACGGCGCATGCGCGGTGCCACCCCCGCGCCCCCCCCTCGCGTCACTCGGGATGGGCTGCGCCGTCCCCCCCCCAGCAGCCGCCGCGGTGGTACCGCCCGGAGGGCTCAAGGCCCCGCCCCCAAGCGCGCTCTGGGATCCCGGGCGGTGACGTCATTGTGAGTGAATATGTGACGTCATTAGGTGACGTCAACGCGGGCGGGGTTTGGGACTCTAGATCAGAATTATATCTACAATACGTATTTCCTGTATGAATCACTGAGAGAATATGTACTGTATATTATTAATTTCAATAATAATAATAATAAATGTATACGAGGTAACACAATTTACATGTAACATGAACTATAGAAGAATAAAATTTTGTTAATGTATAATAACTATATTAATTAGTATATAATAACATAGGCATAAGTATATTCTACAATACTATATTATAAATATAAAATAATGTAATATATAATATAATACATATATGTAATATAATATAATATAATATAATACAATATAATACAATATAACATAATATAATACAATACATATACGTAATATAATATAATACAATATAATACAATACATATATGTAATATAATACAATACAATATAATTTTATATAATATAATATATTTATATAATACAATACGATATTATAGATACCATATGGCAATAAATAATTCTATTACAATATAGAATTATATTAGATGATATATGTAGACAATGCTATATTGTCATTACTTAGTGTATAATGGACCTAATTCAATACATTCTTATATAATGTATAATAATGTCTTCTTGTACATATTATATAATATCACAATATATATTATATATTTTTGTTTAAGGCACAATTTATGCAGAACTTGATGAAACATTATATATTTTGCAATACTATAATTCGTATTAGAGGGAGAGTTTTTATATATATATATAAGAAAAAAATATATATATATATATCGCAGTCGATGTACGTGGTGGTACTCGACATCGACACTGCACTCGCGGTGCTTCATCAGGAGGCTTCAAGTATCAGTATCTTGATATTCAAAAAGTCTCCCACACCTTTGCTCTGTATCTTCTCAGAGCAGCTCCACACAGCTCTGGCTTTCTCCTTCAGCTCTGCCTCTGCCTCCTCTCCTTCGGCTTCGGCTCTGCCTCCTCTCCTGCAGCTCTGCCTCCTCTCCTTCGGCTCTGGCTCTGCCTCCTCTCCTTCGGCTTCGGCTCTGCCTCCTCTCCTGCAGCTCTGGCTCTGCCTCCTCTCCTTCAGCTCTGCCTCCTCTCCTTCGGCTCTGCCTCTGCCTCCTCTCCTGGAGCTCTGCCACCTCTCCTTCAGCTCTGGCTCCTCTCCTGGAGCTCTGCCACCTCTCCTTCAGCTCTGGCTCCTCTCCTGGAGCTCTGCCACCTCTCCTTCAGCTCTGCCTCCTCTCCTGGAGCTCTGCCACCTCTCCTTCAGCTCTGCCACCTCTCCTTCAGCTCTGCCTCCTCTCCTGGAGCTCTGCCACCTCTCCTTCAGCTCTGCCTCCTCTCCTTCAGCTCTGCCACCTCTCCTTCAGCTCTGCCTCCTCTCCTGGAGCTCTGCCACCTCTCCTTCAGCTCTGCCTCCTCTCCTTGAGCTCTGCCTCCTCTCCTTCAGCTCTGGCTCCGTCTGTCCTTCTGTTCTTGCTCGCTCCTTCCTGACCCTGGCACAGCCGCCTAACCCTGTCTGTCCCACATACAATATCTTATCTTTTCTGGCCCTTGCACGACCTCCTCTCCCTGGGTCTGCACAGCACAGCGAGCACACTCCAACTGACTCCAACTCAGCTCACTCACTCTTTATCCGGCCCATGGCTGTGAGGGCAAGGCTGTTTCTACTCCAGGGTAATTAACACAGGTGTAATTATCACAGAGGGGAGACTGCCCTCAGCAGCATCTCCTTTTGTCTCCCCACAATTCCCCATTTCTTTTTATAATTAAACATTTGGAGAAACACACGCTTAGGTAAATTGACCATTATAACATTCAAATGCTACATACAAATACTGTCTCCAGTTTCTTCTGTAAGTGGATGCAAGTGGAAATCGGGGAAAAGCTTCTGGAAATCGGGGAAAAGCACCTGGAAATCAGGGAAAAACCTCTGGAAATCGGGGAAAAGCTTCTGGGAATCGGGGAAAAGCCTCTGGAAATCGGGGAAAAGCTTCTGGAAATCGGGGAAAAGCACCTGGAAATCAGGGAAAAACCTCTGGAAATCAGGGAAAAACCTCTGGAAATCAGAGAAAAGCACCTGGAAATCAGGGAAAAACCTCTGGAAATCAGGGAAAAGCTTCTGGAAATCGGGGAAAAGCTTCTGGAAATCGGGGAAAAGCCTCTGGGAATCGGGGAAAAGCTTCTGGAAATCGAGGAAAAGCTTCTGGAAATTGGGGAAAAGCCTCTGGGAATCGGGGAAAAGCTTCTGGAAATCGGGGAAAAGCTTCTGGAAATTGGGGAAAAGCCTCTGGGAATCGGGGAAAAGCCTCTGGGAATCGAGGAAAAGCCTCTGGGAATCGAGGAAAAGCTTCTGGAAATCGAGGAAAAGCCTCTGGGAATCGGGGAAAAGCTTCTGGAAATCGGGGAAAAGCCTCTGGGAATCGAGGAAAAGCTTCTGGGAATCGGGGAAAAGCTTCTGGGAATCAGGGAAAAGCCTCTGGGAATCGGGGAAAAGCCTCTGAAAATCGGGGAAAAGCCTCTGGAAATCGGGGAAAAGCCTCTGGAAATCGGGGAAAAGCTTCTGGAAATCGGGGAAAAGCTTCTGGGAATCGGGGAAAAGCTTCTGGAAATCGGGGAAAAACCTCTGGAAATCGGGGAAAAGCACCTGGAAATCAGGGAAAAGCCTCTGAAAATCAGGGAAAAGCCTCTGGAAATCAGGGAAAAGCCTCTGGAAATCAGGGAAAAGCACCTGGAAATCAGGGAAAAGCTTCTGGAAATCAGGGAAAAGCCTCTGGAAATCAGGGAAAAGCCTCTGGAAATCAGGGAAAAGCTTCTGGAAATCGGGGAAAGCCTCTGAAAATCAGGGAAAAGCCACAGCAACTCCCCCAGCAGAGTGGGCCATGGGGAAGGGATTTTCCAGGCTCTGGCAGCCACGGCTGGAGCTGCTCCGGTTTCATCCACGTCATTTTTCACATCTGGAGCCTGATCCAAAGGCTCTGAGGGAGGAAAGGGAATTGGAGTCGGGGTGAAATGAAATTGGTCTGAATAGTCAGGTTTTATTTTTAGCTCCCTCCAGGCTGGAATTCCTCATTAAACCCTCCTCTCCTCCAGCCCTAGCTCCAAAAATATAATAAATAACATCATTGTGCACCTGGGGAAAACCAGAACCAGCCCGGAGGAGCCGGGGTTTGCTGCTGCCACAATCCAGCCTGGCTTGAAGGAGGGCACATTTTTTGGGATTTTTGATGATTCTGAGCGGGTCCCCTTTCCAACTCAGGATATCCCGGGACTGGAAGTGCCATAAAAACAAACAAACAAACAAAAAAAAAACCACAAAAAAAAAAAAAAAACCACAAAAAAACCAAACCAGACCAAACCAAACCAAAAAAAAAAACAAAAAAAAAACAAACAAAAAACAAACAAACAAACAAAAAAAAAAAAAACCAAAAAACCCCCAAAAAAACCCACAAAACCCAAAAAACCAAAAAAAACCCCAAAAATAATAAAATAAAAAATAAAAATAATAAAAAACAAACAAACAAAAAAACCCCAAAATAATAAAATAAAATAATTAAAAAAAAAAAAAAAAAAAAAAAACAAACACACACACACAAAAAAAACCCCAAACAAGCAACAGAGGCACACACAGAACATGTGGGTTGAAGAATTTCTTTGCCTTTCCCTTCATCACCTCACTCTGGAGAAACAAATCCTTCCCCTTCAGAGCAGCTTCGACATCAGAGCCACCGCTCCAACAGCCCTGGGGTGAAATCCCGGGTTTAACCCGGGGCAAAAACGCTGATCCAGGACGGAAATCACGCGGCTCTGCTCAGTGTTTGCCAACTTGAGAAATTCGGCCTTGACCCCCCCGTTGGCAGCTGGAGCAGGGAGCAGATGCCGGGAGAGCCAGGGATGAGCTCAGAGCTGATCCCGAGAAATCCCGGCTGGAAGCGCAGAACGAGGAATCCCTGCCCTGTTCTCCATCCCTCTGCCCTTCCCAGGGAAGCAGGGATCCAGAACATGTTTTTGGGAAGATAAATCCCATTATTCCAAATAAATCCCTCTGCCCCTTCCCAGGGAAGCAGGGATCCAGCAGACTTTTTTTTTTTAAGATAAATCCCAAATATTTCAAATGTTCTTCTTCCCTTCTGCCCTTCCCAGGGAAGCAGGGATCCAGCAGAAATTTTGTTTGGAAGATAAATCCCAAATATTCCAAATGTTCTCCTTCTCTTCTGCCCTTCTGAGGGAAGCAGGGATCCAGCAGACTTATTTAGGAAAATAAATCCCAATATTCCAAATGTTCTCCTTCCCCTCTGCCTCTCCCAGGGAAGCAGGCATCCAGTAGACTTTTTTTTTTTTTTTTTTAAGATAAATCCCAAATATTTCAAATGTACTTCTTCCCTTCTGCCCTTCCCAGGGAAGCAGGGATCCAGCAGAAAATTTGTTTGGAAGATAAATCCCAAATATTCCAAATGTTCTCCATCCCTCTGCTCTTCCCAGGGAAGCAGGGATCCAGCAGACTTATTTAGGAAAATAAATCCCAATATTCCAAATGTTCTCCTTCCCCTCTGCCTCTCCCAGGGAAGCAGGGATCCAGTTGTTTTTTTTTTTTTTTTTTTTTTTTTTTTTGGAAGATTAATCCCATTATTCCAAATGTTCTCCTTCCCTTCTGCCCTTCCCAGGGAAGCAGGGATCCAGCAGACTTTTTTAGGAAAATAAATCCCAATATTTCAAATGTTCTACATCATTCTGCCCTTCCCAGGGAAGCAGGCATCCAGTACTTTTTTTTTTTTTTGAAGATAAATCCCAAATATTTCAAATGTTCTTCTTCCCCTCTGCCTCTCCCAGGGAAGCAGGGATCCAGCAGACTTTTTTGGGGAGATAAATCCCATTATTCCAAATAAATCCTTCCCAGGGAAGCAGGGATCCAGCAGACTTTTTGTTTGGAAGATAAATCTCATTATTCCAAATGTTCTTCTTCCCTTCCCAGGGAAGCAGGGATCCAACACAGTTGTTTAGGAAAATAAATCCCAATATTCCAAATGTTCTCCTTTCCCTCTGCCTCTCCCAGGGAAGCAGGGATCCAGCAGACTTTTTTTTTTTTTTTTGGAAGATTAATCCCATTATTCCAAATGTTCTCCTTCCCTTCTGCCCCTCCCAGGGAAGCAGGGAAGCACCACACTTATTTTGGAAGATAAATCCCAAATAATTCAAATGTTCTCCTTCCCTTCTGCCCTTCCCAGGGAAGCAGGGATCCATCATACTTATTTAGGAAAATAAATCCCAATATTCCAAATGTTCTTCTGCCCTTCCCAGGGAACCAGGGATCCAGAACACGTTTTTGGGAAGATAAATCCCAATATTCCAGATGTTCTGCTTCCCCTCTGCCCCGCTCAGGTGAGACCCCACCTGTGGAGCTGCTGCAGTGATTCCAGAGGGGAGCTGGAGGGATGGAGCCCCTCTCCTACGAGGAAAAGCTGGCAGAGCTGGGATTGATGAGCCTGGAGAAGATTTGGGGTGGCCTCGCCGTGGCCTGACGGTGCCTGGAGGGAGGAGAAGAGACAATTCACAGGGCCTGGAGTGACACAGTGGGAACGGGGAGAGATGGGACATTGGGAAGGGATTCTTTCCTCTGAGGGTGGGGGATGGAATTCCCAGAGGAGCTGTGGCTGCCCCTGGATCCCTGGCAGTGCCCAAGGCCGGGCTGGAGCAGCCTGGGGACAGTGGGAGGTGTCCCTGCCAGGGCAGGGGTGGCACTGGGTGACTTTTAAGGTCTCTCCCAACCCAAACCATTCCAGGATTCCCTGGAGAGGGACTGGGGACAAGGGCTGGAGGGACAGGACACAGGGAATGGCTTCCCACTGCCAGAGGGCAGGGCTGGGTGGGAGATTGGGAAGGAATTCCTGGCTGGGAGGGTGGGGAGGGGCTGGGCTGGAATTCCCAGAGGAGCTGTGGCTGCCCCTGGATCCCTGGCAGTGCCCAAGGGAGAAGAGAAAGGTCCAGAGAGACCTCAAAGTCCCTTCCAGGCCTTAAAGGGGCTCCAGGAGAGCTGCAGAGGGACTGGGGACAAGGGCTGGAGGGACAGGACACTGGGAATGGCTTCAAACTGGGAAAGGGGAGATTTAAATGGGATTTTGGGAAGGAATTCCTGGCTGGGAGGGTGGGGAGGGGTTGGGATGGGAATTCCCAGAGGAGCTGTGGCTGCCCCTGGATCCCTGGCAGTGCCCAAGGCCGGGCTGGAGCAGCCTGGGGACAGTGGGAGGTGTCCCTGCCAGGGCAGGGGTGGCACTGATGGGAGTTCAGGTCCCTTCCCACCCAAACCATCCCAGGGTTTTGTTTTCCCACCCCTCTGCAGGTGCTGCAGGAACAGCCCTGGACACTGGGAATTTGCTGGGCAGGAGAGCCTGGGGGGACAGGACACAGGGAATGGCTTCCACTGCCAGAGGGATGGATGGGAGATCAGGCAGGAATTCCTGGCTGGGCTGGAATTCCCAGAGGAGCTGTGGCTGCCCCTGGATCCCTGGCAGTGCCCAAGGCCGGGCTGGGATAATTTGGGGCACTGGGAGGTGTCCCTGCCAGGGCAGGGGTGGCACTGGGTGAGACCTTCCCACCCAAACCATCCCAGGGCTCCAGGATTCTTCCCCAGGTTCACACTGCTGGACATTCCTGTGGTTCCCTCCCAAGGTCTTGCTGAATCTCCCACTCCAGGCAGGAGAAAACTGGAGGTTTTTTTGTACCCTGCTCAGAAACACTGATAAGGTCTCACTCACTCAAACACCTGGGTGAGCACAGACTGAAATAGCTCCTGCAAGCAAAAGTGAATTGCTTAAATTGCTCCGGCTGAGCTCCAGGCCAGCCCGAATTAACACCATCCCTCCTGGAAATTCAGCTGTGGGGAGAAAAGAAAGAAAGAAAGAAAGAAAGAAAGAAAGAAAGAAAGAAAGAAAGAAAGAAAGAAAGAAAGAAAGAAAGAAAGAAAGAAAGAAAGAAAGAAAGAAAGAAAGAAAGAAAGAAAGAAAGAAAGAAAGAAAGAAAGAACCCCACCACAAACAAACAAACACCCAAAACAACACAAAAAAAACAAACAAAGAAGCACACAATATAACCTAAAAATATGACTTATAACACATGATATATAACCTACAAGATATTACTTACAATGCACGATAGAACTTATTTATATTGTTATATATAAACATAAATGTTGTATATAAAATAACAACCTATATATAAATATATATGTTATTATTTATAACAGCACATAATTTATATCTTGCTATATAGTTGCAAGGTATAAATGACTTACAATTTATAACACTTATAAATTATAATTTATAATACTTATAATTTAAGCTATAAATTAAAATAGAGATTGGCTGGAGAATGCCAATCCAATCTGCTCTGAGAAATTCGGGATAAAAGATCCAAGGAATCCTCAGTGTTTAACCCCCAAAACCATTTTTTTTTTTTTTTTAAATTTCGAGGGGAGGGAAAGGAGGACAGCAGAGTAAGGGAGAGATCTGAGCTCAGACTCAGCATTTACTGTTCATTTTCCCTGGTTTTGATGGCTCTGGGCTTATTTAAATAAACCTAATTAAAGCTTTATTTAACCCTTGCCCTGCCCACATCCCGCCTGGGGGAAGCTGCCTGGGGAAAGCAAAAAGGGAGAGAGGAGGAAAAACTCACCTTGCTCGCCCTGAGCACCCCACAAACCCCAAAAGTAAAGCAGGCAGAGGGAGTGAGGAGAGAAATCTGAGCACCGCTGACCGCAGAGGGGAAACTGAGGCACGGCACGGAGGCCAGGGTGGTTTGCCCGGGCTTGCCCGAGGCAGGTGCAGCGGGGAATTATTGAGCTCCGAAATTCACAGCTTGCTTGAACTTCTCTTTTTTTCTTTTTTTTTTTTTCTTTTTTTTTTTCTTTGTTTGTTTTAGGTTCTTTTTTTTTTTTTTCCTTTTTTTTTTTCCTTTTTTTTAAATTTTTTTAATTTTTTTTTATTTTCACATTTTTTAATTTCTGTTTCAAGCAGGAACGTTGGAATTCACGAGACAAATAATTCCTCTGTCAGGAGGAAAAGCAGCGGTGGGTGGGAAGGTCAAAATCATCGCGCGGCCTCAGCGCCCTCCCTGGCACCAGAACCAGGCGGGAGGCGGCGCAGAACCGAAGGTCCAAACTGGAGATGGGGAAATGTTCAAAAATAAACCGGGAATGGTCACATAGCCCCAGCAGCTCCCTGGGGCGTGCTGGGGGTCACAGCCCCGGCGGAGATGGTCTGGGAGCGGAGATCAGCGCCCGTCACAGCCCCGGGGGAGATGCACCGGGAGCGGAGATCAGCCCCTGCCACAGCCCCGGGGGAGATGCACCGGGAGCGGGGATCAGCTCCTGCCACAGCCCCGGGGATCAGCGCCCGTCACAGCCCAGGGGAGATGCTCTGGGAGCGGGGATCAGCCCCTGCCACAGTCCCGAGGGAGACGCTCTGGGAGGGGAGATCAGCGCCCGTCACAGCCCCGGGGGTCAGCGCCTGCCACAGTCCCGGGGAGATGCTCTGGGAGCGGGGATCAGCGCCTGTCACAGCCCCGGGGGAGATGCTCTGGGAAGGGGAGATCAGCCCCTGCCACAGCCTCGGGGGAGATGCCCTGAGAGCAGGGATCAGTGCCCGCCACAGCCCCGGGGAGATGCTCTGGGAGCGGAGATCAGCGCCTGTCACAGTCCCGGGGGAGATGCTCTGGGAGCGGGGATCAGCGCCTGCCACAGCCCCGGGGGTCAGCGCCTGCCACAGCCCCGGGGGAGATGCTCTGGGAGTGGAGATCAGCGCCTGTCACAGTCCCGGGGATCAGCGCCCGTCACAGCCCCGGGGAGATGCTCTGGGAGCGGGGATCAGCGCCTGTCACAGCCCCGGGGATCAGCGCCTGTCACAGCCCCGGGGAGATGCTCTGGGAGTGAGGACCAGCGCCCGCCACAGCCCCGGGGATCAGCGCCCGTCACAGCCCCGGGGAGATGCTCTGGGAGCGGGGATCAGCGCCTGCCACAGCCCCCGGGGGAGATGCTCTGGGAAGGGGAGATCAGCGCCCGTCACAGCCCCGGGGAGATGCTCTGGGAAGGGGAGATCAGCGCCTGTCACAGTCCCGGGGATCAGCGCCTGTCACAGCCCCGGGGAGATGCTCCGGGAGCGGGGATCAGCCCCTGTCACAGCCCCGGGGATCAGCGCCCGTCACAGGCCCGGGGAGATGCTCTGGGAGCGGGGATCAGCGCCTGCCACAGCCCCGGGGATCAGCGCCTGCCACAGCCCCGGGGATCAGCGCCCGTCACAGCACCCGGGGGAGATGCTCTGGGAGCGGGGATCAGCGCCCGTCACAGCCCCGGGGAGATGCTCTGGGAAGGGGAGATCAGCCCCTGCCACAGCCTCGGGGGAGATGCCCTGAGAGCAGGGATCAGTGCCCGCCACAGCCCCGGGGAGATGCTCTGGGAGCGGAGATCAGCGCCTGTCACAGTCCCGGGGGAGATGCTCTGGGAGCGGGGATCAGAGCCTGTCACAGCCCCGGGGATCAGCGCCTGTCACAGTCCCGGGGATCAGCGCCTGCCACCAGCCCCGGGGAGATGCTCTGGGAGCGGGGATCAGCGCCTGCCACAGCCCCGGGATCAGCGCCTGCCACAGCCCCGGGGAGATGCTCTGGGAGCGGGGATCAGCGCCCGTCACAGCCCCGGGGGTCCAGCGCCTGTCACAGCCCCGGGGAGATGCTCCAGGAGCGGAGATCAGCGCCTCTCACAGCCCCGGGGAGATGCTCCAGGAGCGGGGATCAGCTCCTGCCACAGCCCCGGGGAGATGCTCTGAGAGCGGGGATCAGCGCCTGCCACAGCCCCGGGGATCAGCTCCTGCCACAGCCCCGGGGAGATGCTCTGGGGGCGGAGATCAGTGCCCGTCACAGCCCCGGGGATCAGCGCCCGTCACAGCCCCGGGGAGATGCTCCGGGAGCGGGATCAGCTCCTGCCACAGCCCCGGGGAGATGCTCCAGGAGCGGGGATCAGCTCCTGCCACAGCCCCGGGGAGATGCTCCAGGAGCGGGGATCAGCTCCTGTCACAGCCCCGGGGAGATGCTCCAGGAGCGGAGATCAGCGCCCGTCACAGCCCCAACCTTCGGCAGAGCTGGCTGTTGAACAAACAGAAGCTGACTCAGAGCGGGACGGGAAAGTTTCGAGGGTCTGAAGTTCCAGCCTATGCCGTGGAGGAACCCGACATTACCGGGTTACCCATTAACCTGTAAGGCTCAGCTCACCCTGTGACCCGGTTCATGCTCATGGGAATTTCAGCCTCCAGACTCCCTTCCCTCCGCAGCCACAGAGCCAAGCTCCTGCTCCAGCCCTCACCGTTTTATTATAAAATAAAACTTCCGTGGTTTTATTCTCACTTGCAGCAGAACCGAGCCAGGCAGGGGAGGATTGAAGACCCCAAACCCAGAGGGTTCTCTCTTCTTCTCAACGTGCCCAATTTCCCCTCCAGAGCTGTGCTGGCCCCAGGGGGTTCCTGGGGCTGTGGGATGAACAGGCTGCGGGTGATAAGGGCTGGAGCTCTGGCCCTGGGAGATAAACACACACACAGCCCTTCTCTCTCTCTCTCTCTCTCTCTGTCTCTCTCTCTCAGCCAGAGCCTGCTGTCTTGGTTTGGACAGACAGGTCTCTGCCAGGGAAGCTTGGGTTTCCCTTGGAATGGAGAATGTAAACCCCTCACCCCCTGCCAAATTATAATTTTGCAATCAAGGGCTCTTAGGCAAAGATTTTGGGGATAGGAATAACAATACTAGGAAATATTAACAATACAAATGTAATAGGAAACAAACCCACCCAACCAAACTGGCAAACAAACAAACAAACAAACAAACAAAAATTTTGGAAAACCCTGAGAGAGTCAGAGCTACAACCTGACACCCTGATGAACAGAGAGGATGAATCCTCCCCCATCCCATTTGCACATGGATTAGAACTCAGCTGTAGTCCTGGACCTAAACCTCGCTCTAGTTCTGCTCTGACTAAAACAAAAAAAATGAATCATTCTCTGAGGACACCAATGACTTCAGACAGTGGTGTCCAGAGCACAGAACACATGGTTTTGGTTAGACAAAAGGCCCTGCATACTTCTTGGGGCTTGTAATACAAGTACCCACCCAGGAAACCAGCAGGGATTCCTCTTCTCCTTGAAATGACACTTCAGCTCCATTAAAACTGCAGCACAGCCAGGCTGAGTGATTCCCCGTGCCAGGGGACAACCGCGGGGCCACCGCGTGTCCTGCCACCAGCACAGCCACCAAGGAGAAGGTTCTTCCCAAATATCCACATCAGGAGTGGATTAGCTGTGATCAGACTGATCCTGTTGGATCCAGGGGGCTTTCCTGCCCTCCTCCCTGCCCCCTGGCATTGCCCATGCCCTGTCCTGGCAAGCAGAAACTTCTTGCTGCTTGTCCTGCCACCAGCACAGCCACCAAAGAGAAGGTGCTTCCCAAATATCCACATCCTGACTGGATCAGCCCTGACCAGACTGATCCAGTCGTTTCCAAGGAGCTTCCCTGGCCTCCTCCCAACCCCCGGCATTGGTCATGCCCTGCCCTGGCAAGCAGCCACCAACGAGAAGATGCTTCCCAAATATGCAGAGTGGATTAGCTGTGATCAGACTCATCCAGTTGGATCCAAGGAGCTTTCCTGCCCTCCTCCCTGCCCAGCAGCCCCCTGGCATTTGCCATGCCCTGCCCTGGCAAGCAGCCACCAAAGAGAAGGTTCTTCCCAAATATCCACATCCTGACTGGATCAGCTGTGACCAGACTGATCCAGTTGTTTCCAGGGAGCTTCCCTGCCCTCCTCCCTGCCCAGCAGCCCCCTGGCATTGGCCATGCCCTGCCCTGGCAAGCAGCCACCAACCAGAAGTTGCTTCCCAAATATCCTGACTGGATTAGCCATGATCAGACTGATCCAGTTGGATCCAGGGAGCTTCCCTGCCCTCCTCCCTGCCCAGCAGCCCCCTGGCATTGCCCATGCTCTGAGCCCCACCCTGGCAAGCAGCCACCAACGAGAAGGTTCTTCCCAAATACCCACATCCAGAGTGGATCAGCCGTGATCAGACTCATCCAGTTGTTTCCAGGGAGCTTCCCTGCCCTCTTCCCAACCCCCGGCATTGCCCATGCTCTCAGCCCTGCCCTGACAAGCAGCCACCAAAGAGAAGTTGCTTCCCAAATATGCAGAGTGGATCAGCCATGATCAGACTGATCCTGTTGGATCCAAGGAGCTTCCCTGCCCTCCTCCCTGCCCAGCAGCCCCCTGGCATTGGCCATGCCCTGCCCTGGCAAGCAGCCACCAACGAGAAGGTGCTTCCCAAATATGCAGAGTGGATTATCCATGATCAGACTCATCCTGTTGGATCCAAGGAGCTTTCCTGCCCTCCTCCCTGCCCAGCAGCCCCCTGGCATTGGCCATGCCCTGCCCTGACAAGCAGCCACCAAAGAGAAGGTTCTTCCCAAATATCCACATCCTGACTGGATCAGCTGTGACCAGACTGATCCAGTTGTTTCCAGGGAGCTTCCCTGCCCTCCTCCCTGCCCAGCAGCCCCCTGGCATTGGCCATGCCCTGCCCTGGCAAGCAGCCACCAACGAGAAGGTGCTTCCCAAATATCCTGACTGGATTAGCCATGATCAGACTGATCCAGTTGGATCCAGGAGGCTTTCCTGCCCTCCTCCCTGCCCCCTGGCATTGGCCATGCCCTGTCCTGGCAAGCAGAAACTTCTTGCTGCTTGTCCTGCCACGAGCCAGCCACCAACCAGAAGGTGCTTCCCAAATATCCAGAGTGGATTAGCCTTGAGGAGACTCATCCAGTTGTTTCCAGGAAACTTTTTTCCTGGCCTCCTCCCAACCCCTGGCATTGGCCAAGCCCTGCCCTGACAAGCAGCCACCAACGAGAAGGTGCATCCCAAATACCCACATCCAGAGTGGATAAGCTGTGATCAGACTCATCCAGTTGGATCCAGGGAGCTTTCCTGGCCTCCTCCCAGCCCCTGGCATTGGCCACGCTCTCAGAGCAGCGATTTGCCTGCTGTCGGCCGCATATTTCAATGCATCACCTGCACATTTCTCCCTCTGGCAGTGCTGAGGAGAGGCAGCCAGCCAGCAACCCTTCCATCCCGGTGAGTCACCAGGGAGGTGCCGGCAGCGGAACTCAAAAGGATTAGTTCTGAGCTCGACTAGGAAAACTTAAACAAAGACTCCTGTGCCTCGGCTTGCTCTCAGAATCCCGATCTTGTAATGGTTTGGGTTGGAAAAGACCTGGGAAAGCTCTCTTGGAGCCCCTGTAGGTACTGGAAGGGGCTCGGAAGTTTCCTGTTCCTGTCGTTCCTGAATCTCCTCTACCGCTCCATTCCAGCGCTCCCGCTGCACCCACGCCATCCCAGTAAAATCAGACTTTTCTGGGAACTCGTTTTTGTCACGCCATCCCCTGATAACGCGCCGCAGCAGAGCGTTCGTGTAACAGCAGAGTGTCCAAAGTTTTAACTTTTTACTTTTTTTTTCTCCCTTTTCATCTCGCGCCGTAGCCAAAAAAAAAAAAAAAAAATCAACAAAAAAAACCAACCAAACAAACAAAAAAAAAGACCACAAAAAAACCCCCACAAAACAAAAAAAAAACCAACCAAACAAAACAAAATAAAACAAACCCACCACAAACCAAAAAACAAACCCACCACAAAAAACCCACACCAACAAACCAAAGTAATCAAAACAAACCCAAGATGAACGAGAGGGAAATCCCCCACTTCTCAGCTCAGGGGTGAGATGGTGGCTGCCGTGCTGTGCCTCCACACATTGAACGCACCGAGAATACCGGGATTTCTGCCCTTTTCTGGGAAAACAAAAAATTCCAGACTTCTCTGGCTCATGTCCGATGAGTGATAGTATTGGAAAGCAGGCTGGTGGTGTCCGACGAGGAAAATGATCTGAAGAACAGGCTACTCTTTGGGACACGTGGGTTATTGGTGGTGGGGAGGCAGCCTGACTGGGGAAGGGTCCAGGGATTCAGTGCAAAGAGTCCAAGAGGGTCCAAGGGAAGGCCGCAAAGAGCCCGAGCTCCTTGTTCCATTCCATTTTAACCCTTTCTATCGTGAATATTCTAATGAGCATCAACCAATCACCTTAAGATACAAAACCTACAGAATCTACATCCAGCCTATGGGAACTACAACATTACAATACTACTCTACAGACCAAAATCCTGAAAAACCACCTTATCCCTGACACCTGAGAAGGTCCAACCTTTTATTCATCCTTTTGTCTTGGTAGGGGTGTCACTGACTCACTCAGCCAAGTCTTTTCAACTGTCTAATCACCTTCTTCCTGCCCAGCATCTTACAGTTCAAATTTTGCTTTTAATTCTATTCCTCTTGTGGGTTTCATACTTTTAGAATCTTTTACTAATAAATCATCTCTGCAGGGCCTAGCAACTTCATCCTCCCCAACATAATAGGAAAAAAAAAAAAAATAAAATGCAAGATGGGAGAAGCGACACCCTGAGAAAAAAACTCCCGAGCGCTCCCGTGCGCTTCGGCTGTTTCGAAACTCATGTGGCGACTTTGAGGGGTGAGCGAGAAACGAGAAAGTCAGAGTGACTAAATAATGAAAGGAAGGTGAAAAGGGCCAAAGGTTCCCGGGGCAGCCTTTGAGTTTTCCGAAGGCGTAGGGAGACGCGGAGTAAAAAGCAGAGGAGTAAAAAGACGCATCCACCTCTTTGTCCCGCCCCGTCCGCGTCCCCGTCCCCGTCCCCGCCCCCCAAAAAAAGTCACCTCCCTCCGGCCCTTCATACATTCTGCTTGGCGTCCCGGGAAGAAGTGGCTGTGTCCCGAGCCGTGTCCGGAGCTGGGCCGCTCCGTGCCCGCTCCGTGCCCGCTCCGTGCCCGCTCCGTGCCCGCCCTGCCCCGCTCCGCTCCGCTCGCCATGCCCCGGCCCCGAGGGCGCTGCTTGGCTTTGCTGCCGCTGCTCATGGTCAGTCGCTGGGGACGAACAGAGGGGTGGTGGGGCCGTGGGGAACCCTCCGGGAGCTCGGCCAGGGGGGTCCGGAGTCTTGTCGGGGCTCCGCGGTGTTGTCGCGACATGCCCGGACTTGCCGCGCTGTCGAGGGGCTCGGAGCGGCGGAGGCGGGACGGGGTCCGGCCAGGGGCTGGGGTGGGAGGAAGGAAGGTGGGGAGGTGGCAGGGGGGTGCTTGAGGGCTGCCCTGGTCAGGGCTGAGCCGAGCGGCGGGGGCTGCGGGAATTGGGGGGGGGGGGGTGCCCCTGGATGCAGGTGAGGGGTGGTGGGGTTACCTGGGGGGCGGCCGGGGGGGGGGGGGGAAGGGCTCGTGTGAGTCGGGGTGGGGGGGAAACTGAGGCACGGAGGGGCTCACCTGCTCCACGGGGGACCGTGGGGGGAGCTGGCGTGTTCACCTGCTCGGGGGGCGACAGGGAAAACAGGGGGTCCCCCTGGCCCGGGGGATGGGGGGGCTGAGGCAATGGGAGCGGGGGGGCGGGGTTCGGATGGGCAGGCAGGGATCAGGGGGGGGGGTTCGGATGGGCCGGTGGCGATCAGGGGGGTTCGGATGGGCCGGTGGCGATCAGGGGGGTTCGGATGGGCAGGCAGGGATCAGGGGGGTTCGGATGGGCAGGTGGAGATCAGGGGGGTTCGGATGGGCAGGTGGAGATCAGGGGGGTTCGGATGGGCAGGTGGCGACCAGAGGGGTTCGGATGGGCAGGTGGCGACCAGAGGGGTTCGGATGGGCAGGTGGAGATCAGGGGGGTTCGGATGGGCAGGTGGAGATCAGGGGGGTTCGGATGGGCCGGTGGCGATCAGGGGGGTTCGGATGGGCTGGCAGGGCCCAAGGGGGGGTTCGGATGGGCAGGTAGCGATCAGGGGGGTTCGGATGGATAGGCAGGGATCAGAGGGGTTCGGATGGGCCGGTGGCGATCAGGGGGGTTCGGATGGGCAGGCAGGGACCGGGGGGGGTTCGGATGGGCCGGTGGCGATCAGGGGGGTTCGGGTGGGCAGGTGGCGATCAGGGGGGTTCGGATGGGCAGGTGGCGATCAGAGGGGTTCGGATGGGCCGGTGGCGATCAGGGGGGGTTCACCTGGGCACGGCACAGCGAGGTTCGGGGCACCGGGACGGAGGAGACTGAGGCCGGGGGTGCGGAGAAGCCGCAGCCCGGAAGGGGGAATGGGATGGAATGGAACGGAATGGAATGGGATGGGATGGAATGGAATGGAATGGAACGGAACGGGATGGGATGGAATGGAATGAATGGGAAGCGGTGGGAGAAGCGGCTCCGAGCACATGGCCCGGCGGTGCAGGCCCGCAGGCTGGAGCCCCGGGAAGGGGATTTCCATGTGGCGCTAGCGCCGGCGCTCCTTGGGATGTTTGGACTCATGCAGGCGGCTCTCGGGGGCTCCCCCAACCATGGCCAAGGGCTCAGCGCAGGGATTTAGGGCAGAGAATTCCACCCGGGCGTGCCGCGTTTCCCCGTGAGCGGGGAGGCACCTGAAGGCTGCTCTCATTGATAGGCAGGAGGATCCACCCTGACTTTTATCCCAGGGCAGACCTGTAAGCCCGCGACCTTGAAAGAGCCGCAGGCGTGCTGCGACCGCGCTGGAATTACATCAGCGCTGCCCAGAACAGGGTTTGTTATTTTTTTGGTTTTTTCCTTTTTTTTCTTTTTCTTTTTTTTTTTTTTTTAGGGTTTTTTGTTTGGTTTTCGGTTTTTTTTTTTTTTTTTTTTTTTTTTTTTTTTGGTTGTTGTTGTTTTTGGGGGGGGAGGTTTTTTCTTTTTTTTTTGGTTTTGTTTTGTTTTTGTTTTTGTTGGTTGGTTGGTTTTTTTGTGGTTTTTTTGTTTGTTCGTTTGTTTTTCCCCTTCATCCAATTCATTCCCTACATGGCTGAGCAGAGTTTACTTAGACCGGCCCGAGACAGCCGAGCCTTACTAAACTCATCACCTAAGGGCGCGCTCATAACAACCTCAGGATTATTGACTTTTGAACCCCTAATTTTTAATAAAAGGGATGGGGGAGCCGCTCGGGGTGATGATGTAAAATATCGCGTCCCGTTGTCCCCCTCTCGCTTGCATCAGTTTATTGAGTTTTTAACCCCCCCGTTTTTAATGAAGGCAGCGGGGAGCTGCTGGGGGTGATGATTCATGCACCACGATGTTGCATCACCATCGTCCATCGTCTGTCGTCCCTCGTCCTCTCTCTCCTGGACACAAGCCACAGGTTGGGGAGGGCGGATTTCCCCTGTCAAATGCCACTTTCTTTGCTGGAGCTCAAGCTCCACATGCGGGAATTCCAGGGGAAAATCCCTTGATCCTGCCTCGCAGCCCGGTGTTCCCTGGAGCAGATGACATCGGGTGTTCTGCCCGGCGTGGCTTTTCTCTCTCAGTTCTCTCCCTGCTCTCGGGAAGGGCTCTGGGATGTGTTTGATGCTTTGCCACGGGGATCGCAATGCTGTGATCACCCTCACAGCGTGGCAGGGTCAGGGGAGGGAGAAATGTGGATTTCTGGATTTCTTTTTCCCTGTGGAAGTGGCACAAGTTGCTGCGATCACCCTCACAGCGTGGCAGGGTCAGGGGAGGAGGAAAAAATATTTATTTTTGGATTTTTTTTCCCTCGTGGAAGTCAGACAAATTGCTGTGATCACCCTCACAGCGTGGCAGAGTTTAGGGGAGGAAGAAATGTGGATTTATTTCCCCTATGGAAGTGGCAGAAATTGCTGTGATCACCCTCACAGCATGGCAGAGTTCAGGAGAGGGGGAAACGTGGATTTCTGGATTTCTTTTTCCCCGTGAAAGTGGCACAAATTGCTGTGATCACCCTCAGGGGTGATCAGGTGGGGATCAGGACTCAGGTGGGGAAGAAATGTGGATTTCTGGATTTCTTTTCCCCTGTGGAAGTGGCACAAGTTGCTCTGATAATGTTCACAGCGTGGCAGGGTCAGGGGAGGAAGAAATGTGGATTTATTTCCCCTATGGAAATGGCAGAAAGTGGCAGAAGCTCAGCCAGGGGTGTCTCCCCTTGGCTGCAGGGTTTGCGTCCTTTTCCCTTTTCTTTGCTTGGTTTGTTTGGGTTTTTTTTTTTCCCTTTAACATTATTCATTTCCTCTCCATCCAGTCGTGTCCGGAACACAATATCCAGGGTTTCAAAGGTGCTGTCGGGGTGGTGCAGAATTGCAGCTCCTTTTGGGATCAACCTCAGGAGAAAAACAAATCGGGGGTGGAAGCAGGAAAAGTTCGGAGCTTGACGCTTTTCCCCCAAGCTTTTTTCTCCAGACCTGGTCCCCCCAAGCAGGAAGAGGCTTTGAGGGGTTTTTTTTTTAGGCTTTTTCGGTGATGGAGGGATTCCTGTGCCTCTAATTCTGGGGTTGTTTGCCGTGGGTGAAAACTCCTGAATTCCACCGAGCTGGGTTCTCCAAGTGATGGTTTGGCCGGGGATGGCAGCAGGGTGCCCCGGGCTGATAAAACCTTATCTCCTGCACTTGCTGCTGCTGCCTGCAAAGCCAGGAAAGCCCGTTCCAAACTGCAGGAACTGCTGTGGGGTCACTGTGATCACCCTCACAGCGTGGCAGGTTCAGGGAAGGAGGAAAAAATGTGGATTTTTGGATTTTTTTCCCTCGTGGAAGTCAGACAAATTGCTGTGATCACCCTCACAGCGTGGCAGGGCTCAGGGGAGGGAGAAACGTGGATTTCTGGATTTCTTTTCCCCTATGGAAGTGGCAGAAATTGCTGTGATCACCCTCACAGCGTGGCAGGGCTCAGGGGAGGAGGAAAAAAAGTGGATTTTTGGATTTTTTTCCCTCGTGGAAGTCAGACAAATTGCTGTGATCACCCTCACAGCATGGCAGGGTCAGGGAAAGGGAGAAACGTGGATTTCTGGATTTCTTTTTCACTGTGGAAGTGGCACAAATTGCTCTGATAACCTTCACAGCGTGGCAGGGTTCAGGGAAGGAAGAAATGTGGATTTATTTCCCCTATGGAAGTGGCAGAAATTGCTGTGATCGCCCTCACAGCGTGGCAGGGCTCAGGGGAGGAGGAAAAAATGTGGATTTTTGGATTTTTTTCCCTCGTGGAAGTCAGACAGATTGCTGTGATCACCCTCACAGCGCGGCAGGGGCTCGGGGGAGGAAGAAATGTGGATTTCTGGATTTCTTTTCAGCCGTGGAAGTGGGAAAAGTTGCTGTGATAACCCTCAGGGGTGATCAGGTGGGGAAGAAACGTGGATTTCTGGATTTCTTTTCCCCCGTGGAAGTTGGACAGGACGCTGTGATCACCGTCACAGCATGGCAGGGCTCGGGGAAGGAGGAAAAAATGTGGATTTTTGGATTTTTCTTCCCCCGTGGAAGTCAGACAAATTGCTGTGATCACCCTTACAGGCAGGGCTCAGGGGAGGAGGAAAAAATGTGGATTTTTGGATTTCCCCCATGGAAGTCAGACAAATAGCTCTGATCACCCTCACAGCGTGGCAGGGCTCAGGGGAGGGAGAAACGTGGATTTCTGGATTTCTTTTCCCACCATGGCAGTGGCACAAATCGCCTCTTCACTCCCTGGACTTCCAAGACCAGAATGGCTGGAAGCTGGAGCTTCCTCCAGTGAATTAAAAAAGCTCTTTATGAACTTGAAAACGTTCCTAATTGGGGAAAAGAGGAGCCAGAGGCAGATCCTGGGAGATGTAGAGCCAGAAGGCCTTGGAAGAGGCTGACCTGGGGCAGAGGCTGGACCCAGAATTAAAGAAATAAAGCAGGGATTCATTCAAACAAAACAAAAAAAAAGAGTTTCCACACTTTTGTAAGTTTTGGTGCATTTACACCTTGGGGTTAATTGTCTCCAGGTTATGCAGCCCCATTCCAGGTTTGCTCTCCTCAGTGTTCCCTGTTGTTTTTACTTTTTTTTTGGGCTTGAAGCTGCAACGGTGGCCTTGGTTCTCAGGCTGGAAAAGGATTGTTTTGTCTAATTAAGCTGTGGGGAGAACTTGCTAACTCTTGATAGGAAATTGAGGGTTACATAGTAATGCAGTGCAGAATTTGAAAAAAAAAAAGGATTGTGAAAAAACGATGTTTCACCTTTTTGTATTAATTGATAAGTTTAATAAAAATAAAATAAAATAGAATAAAAATAGAACATAAGGAGACAAAAGAAGGAAGCTTCTCAGCTGAGGGTGCAAAGCAACACACGGCCCATTCTAAATTCCTTGGTATTTAAAAGTCTTGGTGTTACATATTTAAATAAGCTAATGCATGACTCAAATATTCATTTTGGTTTCAAGACCCCGCTAAGCCCACAGGTTATCTGTGGGATTCCAGCAGTCTAGAAGTACATTGTACATCTGTCTTCCGATGATTCAAAACTCTCAAAGGCTTAATTGTTCCTTATCATAAATCTTTAGTTCAGGAATTCCAGAGTCCGTTCTTTCTTCTGTCTGGCTGAGGAGTGAAAAACAACAACAACAACCTCCCATCTCTACTTTGTTACAATCTGAAAAACACACCTCCGTTACATTTTTAAATTCCACAAATAAAAGAAAATACAGTACAACCTTCTTACACTTTATGTATAACATTCATTTCCATATTTGCCAAAAGCCAACTCCAAAATGTGCATTTATAACAAATGCTAAAACTGAAGTTTTTTTAGCAGTGTCGACCTGCTGAAGCCAGTTGTGCCTTCTTTCTCAGGAAGTATCAAGTCATGCGCCTCTATTGTTTTAGCCATTGACTCACGGCAGAAATATTTACTTTAAAAGGCGGCTTTTTTTACCCTGGGTTTTCACTGAATAGGGGTGGGAAAGGAGAAGCGTCTCCTGCAGCCCCTGATGTGACTTGTCACTCTCCCTGCCACCCTGGTCGGGGCACCTTGACATCCACGGGTATCCAGCTTTAAACCCAGCTTTAAATGCATGGGTGTCCAGCTTAAATCTATGGGGATCCAGCTTTAAACCCATGGGTGTCCAGCTTTAAACCCATGGGTGTCCAGCTTTAAACCCATGGGTGTCCAGCTTTAAATCCACGGGTATCCAGCTTTAAACCCAGCTTTAAACCCATGGGTGTCCAGCTTTAAATCCATTGGTGTCCAGATTTAAAACCCATGGGTGTCCAGATTTAAACCCAGCTTTAAATCCGTGGGTATCCAGCTTTAAACCCATGGGAATCCAGCTTTAAACCCATGGGTGTCCAGCTTTAAACCCAGCTTTAAATCCGTGGGTATCCAGCTTTAAACCCATGAGTGTCCAGCTTTAAACCCAGCTTTAAGTCCATGTGTATCCAACTTTAAGTCCATGGGTATCCACGGAGCAGCTCTGTGCCGGCTCAGAGGCCAATGGCATTGTCCCCGTTGGGGACACTGAGGTGCCACCCAAAGCCTGAGGGGACAAGTGTCCCTTCCTGCTGAGCATCCTCCCCCTGGAGTCACCCGGGCCAGGGTGGAAGGAGCCGAGGCAGCACAAAAAGGGAGAGCTGGAGGAAATGTGACTTTTCTCCCTGAACCCACAGCAGGGATAACACGGGGCTGGGCTGTCCCCTGGGAGCCCAGAGTGACAACCAAAGGGTTTTGGGGTGGCACCCTCCAGCCTTGGGGCCACGTTCCTCCCACAAGTTTCCCTTCCCCTCCATTGGGGCCGCTCAGAAATTGGGGAAGGAAAAGGCTCGTTAGGGGCTCTTTGCCCTGCTGATAACCCGGCAGCCCGAATTCTCCTGCAAACCTCCTCCTGCAAACCCTCCGGGGGCTTTGCTGAGGAAAAACCCGGCCCTGGTTTGTGGGAAGTGTTTTTGGTTGGAACTCTGAGTCATCCCAAAGCTCCTCGTCCTGCTGCACTGGGCACAGCAGCTCTCGCCCTTCCCCCGGGGGTTGGGGTGGTTTTTAAACCTGAGTTTTGTCACAGTCAATGTGTGGCAGTCGACACAGACACTGCACTCGAGGAGCTTCCTTAGAATCATCAGGAGGCTTCAAGTATCAGCATCTTGATATTCAAAACTCTCCCCTGTTCCTTTTCTCTGTATTTTCCACGAGCAGCTCCACACAGCTCTGGCTCTGTCTCTCTCCTTCAGTTCTGGTGGCTCCTTCCTGTCCCTGTCACAGCCACCTCACCCTGTCTGTCCCACCTGCAGCAGCTCAGCTTTGCTGGCCCTGGCACCACCTCCTGTCCCTGGCTCTGCACAGCCCAGCCAGCAGCCTCCAGCTGACCCTGCCCAGCTCACTCACCCTTTATCACACCCATGGCTGTCAGGGCAGGGCTGGTTCTACTCCAGGGTAATTAACACAGCTGTAATTATCACAGAGGGGAGACTGCCCTCAGCAGCATCTCCTTTTGTCTCCCCACAATTCCCCATTTCTTTTTTTTTTTTTTTTAATTAAACATTTCTAGAAACACACGCTTAGGTAAATTGACATTATAACATTCAAATGCTACATACAAATGCTGTCTCCAGTTTCTTCTGTAAGATATCAGAGGGGAGACTGCCCTCAGCAGCATCTCCTTTTGTCTCCCCACAATTCCCCATTTCTTTTTTTTTAACTAAACATGTTCTAGAAACACATGCTATGACAACATTCAAATACTGCAGGGTAAATCGACATCATAACATTCAAATACTACGTACAAATGCTGTCTCCAGTTTCTTCTGTAAGACACCAGAGGGGAGACTGCCCTCAGCAGCATCTCCTTTTTTCTCTCCACAGAGTTTTGCTGTATTTTTTTTAACAGGTGGCTGTTTACGGAGCCGGTGCTGTCACCCTGAGCAGGAGGGACGGCTGGGAGCCCTTGGATCCAGGTTGGAGAGGGGAAGATGGTTACTACGTGAGCAGCAAGGGCCTCTATTGCCAGAAGTGTCCCAAAGGTGAGATGGGCCCAGCGCTGATCCCACCTCTGCGCTCCTGGTCCGTGTCCTCGTTTCTCCTGAGGGGCAGCCCAGCTCCAGCTCTGCCCTGCTCTGCTCTCATGGGTCTGAGCACTCGTTATGGGAATCTTTTCCTTTTGTTGGCGCCTGGTTTGCCTCTGAGCTTTGCTGGTGGTGGAATCGCAGAATCCTGCAGGTTGGGAAAGGCCTCCAAGGCCACCAAATCCAACCTGTGCCTGATCCCCACCTTGCCACTGAGTGCCAGGAGCTCCTTGGACACCTCCAGGGATGGGGATCCAACCCTCCCTGGGCAGTGCCAAGGCCTGAGCACCCTTTCCATGGGGAAATTCCTGCTGCTGCCCACCCTGAGCCTCCCCTGGCCCAGCCTGGGGCTGTTCCCTCTCCTTCTTCCTTCCCTCTTGGGGTTTTCAGGGTAAATTGCTGCTGGATTTGCATTTAAAAGGGAGCAGTGGCACCGCTGTTCTCACTGTGTTATTTGGCCAGCTCTCTAGCCTGGAAAATTCAACATATTCTGGCATATCAGGTTGGAAGAGAGCTCCAGGATCAGCAAGTGCAAGCTGTGCCTGACCCCCACCTTGTCACCAGCCCGGAGCGCTGAGTGTCACGTCCAGGTGTCCCTTGGACACCTCCAGGGATGGGGACTCCAACCCTCCCTGGGCAATCCCTTCCTATATTTAACAGCCCTTTCCAGGAAGAAATTCCTGCTGCTGTCCCAGCTGAGCCTCCCCTGGCCCAGCCTGGGGCCGTTCCCTCCCCTCCTGTCCCTGTGCCCTGGGAGCAGAGCCCGACCCCCCCGGCTGTCCCCTCCTGGCAGGAGCTGTGCAGAGCCACCAGGGCCCCCCTGAGCCTCCTTTGCTCCAGGCTGAGCCCCTTCCCAGCTCCCTCAGCCCCTCCTGGGGCTCCAGCCCCTTCCCCAGCTCCCTCAGCCCCTCCTGGGGCTCCAGCCCCTTCCCCAGCTCCCTCAGCCCCTCCTGGGGCTCCAGCCCCTTCCCCAGCTCCCTCAGCCCCTCCTGGGGCTCCAGCCCCTTCCCCAGCTCCCTCAGCCCCTCCTGGTGCTCCAGCCCCTTCCCCAGCTCCCTCAGCCTCTCCTGGGGCTCCAACCCCTTCCCCAGCTCCCTCAGCCCCTCCTGGGGCTCCAGCCCCTTCCCTGTGTGTTCAGAGTTTCCCTTTCTCTTCAGGTTACTACCTTGCAGAGGAGTGTCAGGAGCAGAATGGCTCTAGCAGGTGTGAGCCCTGCAGAGATGGGGAGTACATGGAATACCCAAACGCCCTGCAGTCCTGCTGGGAATGCTTCAAGTGCAGGGAAAAAGGTACAAGCTGTGGGGTGGGGAGCAGGGCTGCTGGCTCAGGCTGGCTCCAGCTGAACCCTCTTAGAGCCCAGGGTCACCTGCAGTGTCCCCCAGAGGGTGGCTGGGGCTGGAATCTGTGCAGCCAGACCCACATCTGTTAAAGGCTACCACCCGGTAGGGATGAGCCTCATCCCCCTGCTCCTCCAGCATTCCCAGCTGGATGAGCCTCATCCCCCTGCTCCTCCAGCATTCCCAGATGGATGAGCCTCATCCCCCTGCTCCTCCAGCCTTCCCAACTGGATGAGCCTCATCCCCCTGCTCCTCCAGCATTCCCAACTGGATGAGCCTCATCCCCCTGCTCCTCCAGCCTTCCCAGCTGGATGAGCCTCATCCCCCTGCTCCTCCAGCATTCCCAACTGGATGAGAATCATTCCCTTGCTCCTCCAGCCTTCCCAGCTGGATGAATCTAATCCCCCTGCTCCTCCGGCCTTCCCAGGAGCTGCTGGATGAGAATCATCCTGCTGGCTCCTCCAGCATTCCCAGGAGCTGCTGGCCACGTGGGGAGCAGAGGGAATGGGGGGATCTCAGCCCAGCCCACTCAAACAGAGCCATCCCCCCCCCGCCAGACAGCAGACCTTGGCAGGGAGCAGGAGGAGGAGGCTCCCGGTGGAGTTTGACCCAGGCACTCCTTTTCCCTTGCCACGGGCAGCTGTGGGGCAGGGAAGGCTGGCACTGGGCAGCAGGGGAGGGGTTTGGAGCCGTGTCCCCTCTGTCCCACAGACCAGGTGGAGCAGAGTCCCTGCCGGCGCGACAGGAACACGGTGTGTGCCTGCAGGAACGGCACCTTCTGCCTCCCGGAGCACCCCTGCGAGATGTGCCAGAAGTGCCAGCCCAGGTGAGTGTGGGTGAGCCCAGGTGAGAGTGTGTGTGGGGGTGTGTGTGTGTGTGTACCAGCCCAGATGAGTGTGTGTGGGTGCATGCCAGCCCAGGTGAGTGTGTGTGGGTGCATGCCAGCCCAGATGAGTGTGTGTGGGTGCATGCCAGCCCAGGTGAGTGTGTGTGGGTGCATGCCAGCCCAGGTGAGTGTGTGTGGGTGCGTGCCAGCCCAGGTGAGTGTGGGTGAGCCAGCCCAGGTGAGTGTGTGTGTGCCAGCCCAGGTGTGTTTGCCAGCCCAGGTGTGTGTGTGTGTGTGTGTGTGTGTGCCAGCCCAGGTGTGTGTGTGTGTACCAGCCCAGGTGAGTGTGTGTGCCAGCCCAGGTGAGTGTGTTGGTTCCAGCCCAGGGGTGTGTGTGTGTGTGTGTGTGTGCCAGCCCAGGTGTGTTGGTTCCAGCCCAGGTGTGTGTGTGTGTGCCAGCCCAGGTGTGTGTGTGTGTGCCAGCCCAGGTGAGTGTGTTGGTTCCAGCCCAGGGGTGTGTGTGTGTGTGTGTGTGTGCCAGCCCAGGTGTGTTGGTTCCAGCCCAGGTGTGTGTGTGTGTGCCAGCCCAGGTGTGTTGGTTCCAGCCCAGGTGTGTTGGTTCCAGCCCAGGTGTGTATGTGCCAGCCCAGGTGTGTGTGTGTGTGTGTGTGCCAGCCCAGTTGAGTGTGTGTGTGCCAGCCCAGGTGTGTGTGTGTGAGCCAGCCCAGGTGTGTTGGTTCCAGCCCAGGTGTGTGTGTGTGTGTGTGTGTGTGTGCCAGCCCAGGTGTGTTTGCCAGCCCAGGTGTGTGTGTGTGTGCCAGCCCAGGTGAGTGTGTGTGTGTGTGTGTGTGTGTGTGTGTGTGTGCCAGCCCAGGTGAGCATGTGTGTGCCAGCCCAGGTGAGTGTGTGTGCCAGCCCAGGTGTGTTGGTTCCAGCCCAGGTGTGTTGGTTCCAGCCCAGGTGTGTGTGTGTGTGTGTGTGTGTGTGTGTGTGTGTGCCAGCCCAGGTGTGTTGGTTCCAGCCCAGGTGTGTTGGTTCCAGCCCAGGGGTGTGTGCCAGCCCAGTTGAGTGTGTGTGAGCCAGCCCAGGTGTGTTGGTTCCAGCGCAGGTGTGTGTGTGTGTGTGAGCCAGCCCAGGTGTGTTGGTTCCAGCCCAGGTGTGTGTGTGCCCCGCTGGGATGGGGCTCCCTGCCCATCCAGCTGCTGAGCCCACCCTGCCTCCCCCTGCCCAGGTGTCCCGAGGGCCAGGTGGTGCTGAGAGCCTGCAGAGCTGACAGTGACCTGCGCTGTGGCCCTGCCACCGACACCGACCCCCACCGTGAGTGCGGGCTGGGGCTGGGGGCTGTGCTGGGGGCAGGGCAGGAGCTCACACCCTGCTCTGCTCTCTGCTCCAGACATCAAGGCCGTCAGCGGGGTGCTGGCTGTGCTCCTGCTCCTGCTCCTGTCAGGGCTTGCATTCCTCCTCTGGAAACGCCACTGCAGGTCCCCAGGTGGGTGCAGGGGATCCCCAGAGCACCCACCTTGGCCGGGGGCTCTGCACTGCTGGGGGCTGGGTGGGGAGAGGGACCCCCATGAGCACCCACCTGGTTTGGGATGGGTGGGGAGAGGGACCCCCAAGAGCACCCACCTGGTTTGGGATGGGTGGGGAGAGGGACCCCCAGGAGCACCCACCTGCTGTGGGTGGGGAGAGGGAGAGGGACCCCAGGAGCACCCATCTACTGTGGGGTGGGTGGGGAGAGGAAGGGACCCCCAGGAGCACTCACCTGCTGTGGGATGGGTGGGAAGGGGGACCCCCAGGAGTACCCACCTGGTTTGGGATGGGTGGGGGGAGAGGGACCCCCAAGAGCACCCATCTGCTGTGGGATGGGTGGGGAGAGAGACCCCCAGGAGCACCCACCTGCTGTGGGTGGGGAGAGGGAGAGGGACCCCAGGAGCACCCATCTACTGTGGGGTGGGTGGGGGTAGAGGGACCCCCAAGAGCACCCACCTGCTGTGGGATGGGTGGGGAGGGGGACCCCCAAGAGCACCCACCTGGTTTGGGATGGGTGGGGGTAGAGGGACCCCCAAGAGCACCCACCTGGTTTGGGATGGGTGGGAAGGGGGACCCCCAGGAGCAGCCACCTGCTGTGGGCTGGGTGGGGGGAGAGGGACCCCCAGGAGCATTCACCTGTCGTGGGATGGGTGGGGAGGGGGACCCCCAGGAGCACTCACCTGTTGTGGGATGGGTGGGGGGAGAGGGACCCCCAAGAGCACCCACCTGGTTTGGGATGGGTGGGGAGGGGGACCCCCATGAGCACCCACCTGCTGTGGATGGGGAGAGGGAGAGGGACCCCCAAGAGCACCCACTTGCTGTGGGGTGGGTGGGGAGGGGGACCCCCAGGAGCACCCACCTGTCGTGGGATGGGTGGGGGTAGAGGGACCCCCAGGAGCACCCACCTGCTCTGGGCTGGGTGGGGAGGGGGTCCTGCCTGGGGGAAGAGGGATCACAGCGCTGTTCTGATCTTGCAGGGGATGGGACACCCTCGAGCAGGAGCCCCTACGAAACGGTGGTGAGTTCCCCGGGGTGGCAGGGTGGGGGTGGCTCTGTTTGAGTGGGCTGGGCTGAGATCCCCCCCATTCCCTCTGCTCCCCGCTTGGCCAGCAGCTCCTGGGAATGCTGGAGGAGCAGGGAGATGATTCTCATCCAGCTGGGAATGCTGGAGGAGCAGGGGAATGAGGTTCATCCAGCTGGGAAGGCTGGAGAAGCAGGGGGATGATTCTCATCCAGCTGAGAATGCTGGAGGAGCAGGGGGATGATTCTCATCCAGCTGGGAAGGCTGGAGAAGCAGGGGGATGATTCTCATCCAGCTGGGAACGCTGGAGGAGCAGGGGAATGAGGTTCATCCAGCTGGGAAGGCTGGAGAAGCAGGGGTTGAGGCTCATCCAGCAGTTCCTGGGAAGGCCGGAGGAGCAGGGGGATGATTCTCATCCAGCTGGGAATGCTGGAGGAGCAGGGGGATGATTCTCATCCAGCAGCTCCTGGGAATGCTGGAGAAGCAGGGTGATGATTCTCATCCAACTGGGAATGCTGGAGAAGCCAGGAGGATGATTCTCATCCAGCAGCTCCTGGGAAGGCCGGAGGAGCAGGGGGATGATTCTCATCCAGCTGGGAATGCTGGAGGAGCAGGGGGATGAGGTTCATCCCTGCATGGTGGTGGCAGAGCTGGGCCAAGCAGAGGAGGCTCTCTGGTGGTGCCCTGGGTGCTTCCCACCCCCTCCTCAGTGCCATTAACCCTTTCCTGGTGGCAGAACCCAGAACACTTCCAGGGCACATCCAGGGCCCACAGCGGAGACCCCAGGCTGGGGGGTGGGCTGTGCTCACCCAGAGCCCCCCTCCAAGCTCAGGATCCGTGCCTTTGGGGGGATCCTGCCTTCCCCAAAACCACCATGGTTTGTGTTCCTCCCTTGCCACAGAGGTCCATGTTCCAGAAGCTGCTGTGGTACAGGAAGGTGGACACGCAGGGGGCAGAGGACAACGCCGCCAACGAGCAGCGGCAGAGACAGCGGCGTCCCCCAGAGCCCCCGGTAGGTGAATGGCACCTCTGCCCCGCCTGCCCGGCCAAAATCCCATCATCCTGGGGCCCTTCCGGGGCTGGGCCAGGCAGGGAGGCGGGGAAGGGTCTCCTGGTGGGATCAGGATGGCCAAAACCTGCTCGGGGCAGTCGAGAGGGTGCTGGGAGGGTTTGATGGGGACGCTGGGCAAACACAGCTCTTGTCTCTGGGGGCTGCTGCCATCCCAGAGCCAGGACACACCCGTGTCCTGGGGGTGGGGGGTGACCTGCCCGGTGTCCTGGGTGGGGGGTGACCTCCTGCCCGGTGTCCTGGGGGTGGGAGGTGACCTCCTGCCCGATGTCCTGGGTGTGAGGGGTGATCTCCTGCCCGGTGTCCTGGGGGTGCGGGGTGACCTCCTGCCCGGTGTCCTGGGGGTTGGGAGTGATCTCCTGCCCGATATCCTGGGGGTGGGAGGTGACCTGCCTGATGTCCTGGGAGTGGAGGGTGACCTCCTGCCTGATGTCCTGGGGGTGAGGGGTGACCTCCTGCCCGATGTCCTGGGGGTGGGGGGTGATCTCCTGCCCCAACAGCCCGGGGAGAGAGGGAGAGGGTCTCCCATCCCCATAAATCACACACACGTTGGTGCTGGGGTTTGGTGGGTGCTGTAGGACACCATCAGTCCAGGAGTGACACTGTCATTCCAGGTGTGACACTCTCAACCCAGGGGTGACACTGTCAATGGAGGAGTGACATTGTCAATCCAGAAGTGACACTGTCATTCCACGTGTGACACTGTCAATGCAGGAGTGACACTCTGAACCCAGGAGTGACACTCTCAATCCAGGTGTGACACTGTTGTTCCAGGAGTGACACTGTCAACCTAGGAGTGACACTGCCGATGCAGGAGTGACACTGTCAATGCAGGAGTGATATTGTCAAGCCAGGGGTGACACTGTCATTCCAGAAGTGACATTGTCAATCCAGGAGTGACACTGTCATTCCAGAAGTGACACTGTCAATCCAGGAGTGACATTGTCAATCCAGGAGTGACGCTGTCATTCCAGAAGTGACGCTGTCATTCCAGGTGGTGCCGCCGAGCAGAAGCCCCAGGAGGCGCCTGGTTCCAGCGCCAGGGCAGGACCCCATCCCGGGTAGGTGCTGGGGCCCAGGGGCCGTGCTGGGGGCTGAGGTTCCTGTCCCTGCCCGGCCCCCTGCCCTGAGCTGTCCCCTTCCCCCCTGCAGCGCTGCGGGGCTACTTCTACACCTTCGCCAGGAAGGTCCCCAAGGACCAGTGGAAGAGGTTTGGCCGCAGCCTGGACCTGGAGGAGAACGACATCGTCATGAGCAGGTTGGACGACGACTTCTACGAGATGCTCCTCAAGTGGCAGAACAGGAAGGGCTTCGAGGCCTCCGTGAACATGCTGCTGGACACCCTGGACCGCCTGCAGCTCGCTGGGGTGGCAGAGGAGATCTCCTCCACCATGGTCCAGGATGGAGTTTTTCAGTACGAAACGAGCTGAAGGGAGCAGGGCAGGTCCTGCACGTCCTTCCTTCAAGCCATGGCTGCTCAGCGCGGCCCAGAACACTTGAATTCGAGCTGCTGGTCGCTCTCTCTCCCTGTGGCTTTTCTCCTTTTGAAGCCATCAGAGGCTTCAGCTGAGCCAGGAAAAGCTGATCCTCAGTGAAGGATGAGCCTCAGTCCTCCTGCTTCTCCTTCTGCTGGAGCTCCAGGTCCGACGTTGGTGCTTCCTCGTGAAATCCAAGCTGGTTTCTTGATTTCACCGGCTCAATGTGAACAGTTCCAAACGATTTTGGGCTTCCTCTGGGACCATCTCTCTGGTACTACCCGGAGATCTTCAGGATCACTGCAAAGAAGGGCTGCTGGAGGGGTTCTGGCATTTCTGTGCCTTTTTAACTGGATCATCCTTCCTCCTAAGGGATTCCTGGCACGCTGAAATGGCTCTTGCTTCTAGAAAATCCCTGAGTAAGCTTCAACCTGCACGCTTGGTGGTTCTGCAAGCTCGGGTTTCTTTCTGTGGGCTGAACTGTGTCTCACGTAGCTCTGCTTGTTCTTAGGGACCAGTTTGAAACTGGACTTGGAAGGGAAAGTGGGGGAAGATTGATTGCCTTGCACTGTGATATCACTGGGGTTGCCTGGGGAAAAGGGGCAGCACAGGGGTCACCCAGCCACCAGCAGGGACCTCTTCCACTCCTCCAGGTTGCTGCAAGCCCTTGACCTTGAATATCTGCCAGGATGAGGCTGAGCCTTTCTCTCAGTGTTTGCTCAGGGTACCCTCATTGTGAAATATCACACTGATTCCCATTGAAGCCATCCACGTGTCCTGGCACTCCAAGCCCTTGTCCCCAGTCCCTCTCTGGTTCTCCTGGAAGCCCCTTTAGGCGCTGGAAGGGGCTTGAAGCGTTCCCAGAGGTTTCTCCTCTCCAGGCTGGACAATCCCAGCTCTCCCAGCCTGGTGGCCTGCTCTGGATTTGCTCCAACACCTGCACAGCCTGGTGGTGTTGGAGGTCCCAGAGCTGCAGGTGGGTTCTCAGCAGAGCTGGGGAGAAGGGAAAATCCCTCCTGCTGGTGCCAGCATAGCCCTGTCCCCATCCACGGCCCCGTGGGTGGCAGTGCTGTCTCTGTGTCCCCAGGCAGGGTGAATGCACTGAGGTCCCTGGGTACCCCTGCCCAGCTGGAAAATAAAACAGCTGGAAAAAAAGAAAAAAAACCAAAAAAAAAAAAAAACAAACCCTACTGCACGACTTGAGCTGCCACCCCAGCCCACCAGGACCTTCCCCAGTGTGTTGGGAGGGTGCTCAAGGTCCCCTTCCTGCTGCTCCCCCCATTTTCCCCCCACCCTCCCAAACACTGCAAGGTGGATACACCTACTGCAAGGGGTAGTTGTGACTTTTATTTATTTAGCAACTTGAAGTGTTACATATTTTTAACTTCAAAGCCTCTATAAAAATATTTGTATTTTTATGCATGGTTTTGTGTTTTTGTTTTGTTTTGTGTTTTTTGTTGTTTGGTTGGTTTTTTTTTTTTAACAGAGCTCTGGCCCAGCCAGTGTGCTATTTTCCAGTTTTTTTACATTTCTCTGTTTATGAAGGAAGAGTTAACTTTAAAAAAAAAAAGAAAAGAAATTCCTCCTCCTGATTTTCTCGTCTGGTGTGAATATTTCCCCCACCCCCCCTGCCCTAGAACTCCAAGGTCCAGGGTCCCAGTGGACACCAGCTGCTCCATGTGGTGCTCAGCCCATGGAGTTAATGCTCAGCATCCCACCAGGAATGATCCCCAGCAGCCCCCAAGGGTCCTTCCTGCCAGGGAAAGCCCTCGGCAGCCACCCTGGCCTTGATTTACCCGACACCAGAGTCCCGTGCCCTGTCCCCTTGGCCAAAGCAGGGGGGTGACACTTGTCCCTCTGTCCCCTTTATCAAAGCAGGGGGGTGACATTTGTCCCTCTATCCCCTTTGCCAAGGCAGGGGGGTGACACTTGTCCCTCTGTCCCCTTGGCCAAAGCAGGGGGGTGACATTTGTCCCCTTTGCCAAGGCAGGGGGGTGACACTTGTCCCCTTGGCCAAAGCAGGGGGGTGACACTTGTCCCTCTTTGCCAAGACAGGGGGGTGACACTTGTCCCTCTATCCCCTTGGCCAAAGCAGGGGGGTGACACTTGTCCCCTTGGCCAAAGCAGGGGGGTGACACTTGTCCCTCTTTGCCAAGACAGGGGGGTGACACTTGTCCCTCTATCCCCTTGGCCAAAGCAGGGGGGTGACACTTGTCCCTCTGTCCCCTTCACCAAGGCAGGGGGGTGACACTTGTCCCTCTGTCCCCTTTGCCAAAGCAGGGGGGTGACACTTGCCCCTCTGTCCCTCGTGCTGACCCTGGGCAGGGGCAGCTCAGGCTCCCCACCCAGCCAGGGCTCTGTGTGTTGCAGTAGCTGTTGCGTTGCAGATCCATGCAGTGCTTAGTGAGAAAAGGGCTCTGCTCCACCCTCCCAAAAACGCCCCTGGAGCTGCTCTCCGGCCCCTGCACTGCCGAGGGGATTTTTTTTTTTTTTGGGGGCCGGGGTGAAGATCAGCAGGAGGTGTCACTGACCTACACCCAGAGGGTCGGTGCCCCAGGGGGTGTTCCCCTGTGCCCCCCCTGAGCATGCAAACCTGGGCAGGAGCTCCTGCAGAGCCAGGCACGGGCAGGGTTCCGTGCCAGGGCTCAGCTCCTGGCCCGGGCAAGGCCGACAGGACCGGGAAGCAGCGGTGAGTGCCCGGGTTGTGCGAAAAAAAAAAAAGGAGAGAAAAAGTCGTGTGGTCCTACCTGCTCGCTGGGGCTGCCAGGGCTGAGGAACACTGAGGGTGAGGAGCCACCTTGCTCCTGCCTCCAGGCTCCAGGGTGCTCCAGCTGGGAAGAGGAGCAGCGTGGAGTGGGAGGGGAGGCCACCAGGAGCACCCCTGGGTGCTCCTCCAGCAGCAGCCTCTGCAGGGATGGGCTCCCAAGGAGCTTTCCCTGTCCCAGCTGGGGAGGGTTGAGGAGGTTTTTTTTGGGTGCCTGGCAGCCCTGCCGAGCCCTGCAGGGACACAGGTGGAACGTGCAGGGTTTAGTCCGATGGAGAAGCCACCAGCACCTGGTGCTGTGCCCGGGCCTGGCTGTCCCTGCCCGTCCCAGGAGCGCTGGGAGGGGGTGATGGCATCACCCCGAGGCTGGCACCAGGACGTGCCTTTGTCCAGCAGCTCCTCCCACACACACAGGAACCACGCCGGGCTGTTAAAATGCCATTTATTCCAATGGAGCCTTCCAGGCTAAAATCCCAAGCCGAGGGCTCGGGGTTGGTTTCTGGTGTGGCAGGTTTGGGGGAGTGGGTTTGGGATGGGCTCGGGGTTTTTTTTTTTTTTTGCTGCTTTAAGTTTCTGTCTAAACAAAACTGAAGAGTTAAGAACAGGGAGGAGAGGACTGAGAGTCCCCTCCGTGCCCTGATTTAGGACAGACCCCACTTGTCGGGGAAATTCTGCAAGTGCCTGGAGGCTTTTGGGGACCAGAGTCCCCTGCCCTGTGCCTGACCCTGCTGTGACTCGAAGGGGGTGGCAGGACCCCCACGGTGGCTCCAGGTGGTGAGATGCCATCAGACACCCAAACCACGCCCCAGAGCTTCTGTTCCCAAATGGAAGCGGCAGCAGGACGCCTTCCTTCTCCTTCCTCGTCTTTGTCCTCTTCTTCCTCACGCTGCCCGTGTTCCCAAAGACAAAAATTCCCGAAGCGAAACCACAGCACGGCCCCGGTGGGTGCTCCCCGTGAAGGTGAGTTCGTTCCTCCTGCTGCTCGGGCTCTGCCGTGGGGCCTGCGGGGCTCCGGGGGCTCCGGGGGCTGCTGGCCCCGAGCCCCTCCCCAGGGGCGGCCACCGCCCTCTGCTCCGGGGCTTGTGCCGCTCGCTCGCTCGCTCAGCGCTGGGGCAGAGCATCCCACCCTTCCTCCTCCTCCTCCTCCTCCTCCCCGTCTCCTCCCAGGGACTCTGGAGCCAGGGCAAGGACGGGGCTTTCAAACCACAGCCGAGGAGGAGGAGGAGGAGGAGGAAGAGGAGGCTGTGGCTGCCGACGATGAAGGAGAGGAAGAAGGGGAGGAGGAGGCGTTCCAGAAGAGCCAGCGCCTCTTGGGCTGCCGTTTGAGGTGGAGGTAGTCTTCCTTCTCCCGCTCCTTCTTCGCCCGCTGGTAGTGATCCTCCTCCTTCAGGTACCACACCGGCGGCCAGCGGTGCTTCTCGAAGTACTCCTGGTTCTCTGCGGGCAGAGGGGCGGGGGTGAGGGCGGTGCTGGCACCGTGGGGACCTCGCTGTCACCTCCCCCTCCCCGCCCTGGCCGCCACTCACCTCCTGACATGGCCTTCATGTCGCGGGGGAACTTGCGGCAGACATTGTTGTAGTTGGTGCAGATGTGGTGCAGGCACCAGTCGGCCAGCTGGTAGGCGCAGTGGAACTGGGAAAGGACGGGACAGTGGCTCAGGGCCACCAGGAACGGGCCAGCGCCGGGGATTCACCTCATTTGTCCATGGACAGCCAAAGCCAGACATGGTTGTCCAGCTCCTGGAGCTGCCAGACCCCTCTGGGTGTCACCTGGAGCACCCCCAGCCCTGCCAGACCCCTCTGGGTGTCACCTGGAGCACCCCCAGCCCTGCCAGACCCCTCTGTGTGTCACCCCCAGCCCTGCCAGACCCCTCTGGGTGTCACCTGGAGCACCCCAGCCCTGCCTGACCCCTCTGGGTGTCACCTGGAGCACCCCCAGCCCTGCCACACCCCTCTGGGTGTCACCTGGAGCACCCCCAGCCCTGCCAGACCCCTCTGTGTGACACCCCCAGCCCTGCCAGACCCCTCTGGGTGTCAACCCCAGCCCTGCCAGACCCCTCTGGGTGTCACCCCCAGCCCTGCCAGAACCCTCTGGGTGTCAACCCCAGCCCTGCCAGACCCCTCTGGGTGTCACCTGGAGCACCCCAGCCCTGCCAGACCCCTCTGGGTGTCACCTGGAGCACCCCCAGCCCTGCCAGCACAGGCCCCTGCCCTACCTGAGCCAGCTCCAGGAACACCAGCACGTCCCCATCGATGTCCACCATCATCTGCGCCGCCTCCATCAGGCCGGTGACCGTGTACTGCTCTGCACAGGGGGACACTCGGGGTCAGGGGGTGGCTGGCACGGGGGGACAGCCACCCTGCCCGGCTCCAGCCACTTGAGATACTCTCCCGCTGTCCTCCCGGGCTGCTGTGGCCAGCTCAGCTTCCTTGAGGGGCTTTGGAGGGATATCTCAGGGAAAACAGGGCAAAAGATTCCAGAAGAGGCTCTCACCCCTTGGGATCAGCCCAAGGCTTTGCTCTTGAAGGGTTCCAGGGCAGAGAGAGAGAGAGGGAGCAAGGAAGAACAAGAACTTTTCTAATCTCAGGAGAGATAACTGGACCTGAGCCAAGAGGGTCAAGATAGGAAGGAAGGGTCAAAACTCCATGGTCACAGCTTCAGGGGGTCTCTGGGGACAAACCATTCCCCAGAGGAACACAACATGAGGAACGACTGAGGGAGCTGGGGTTGTTCAGCCTGGAGAAAAGGAGACTCAGAGGTGATCTTATCACTCTCTGCAACTCCCTGAGGGGTGGTTGCAGTCAGTTTGGGGTTGGTCTCTTTCTCCAGGCAGCACTGACAGAAGGAGAGGACACAGCCTCAAGCTGCACCAAGGGAAATCCAGGTTGGATATCAGGAAAAGGTTTTTTCTCAGAAAGAGTGATAAAGTATTGGAATGGCCTGCCCGGGGAGGTGGTGGAGTCACCATCCCTGGATGTGTTTAACAAAGCCTGGATGTGGCACTGGGTGCTGTGGTCTAGTGGAGATGTCAGAGCATGGGTTGGACTTGATGACCTTGAAGGGCTCTTCCAACCTAGAAAATCCTGTGGTTCTGTCAGATGGACTGACCTGTGAGAGCCACCAGGTGCGGCAGGCAGAGGCGGTTGGCGAGGATGATGAGCTTCATGTCGTCCAGGTCGGGGCTGGAGCTGAACTGCCCGGTGTACAGGTACTCCAGCACCGCCCGCATGCAGCTCTTGCTGGTGTGAGGAAGTGCCACCTGCAGGAGGACACGGACCTTGTCACCTCCTGGCCAGTGTCCCCAGCCCACCCCAGCCTCCCAGGAGAGCTCTCCTCACCTCGTTGGTGGAGCTCTCCACGAAGGGGCCGCCGAACATGGCAGCCATCCAGTCACAGCTGGAGATGAGCAGGGGCTTGTGGGCACTGATAGCACCGTCATCCAGCACGAAGGTGACATCTGGGGGTGGGGAGACCAAAGGAGATGCTGCTGAGGGCAGTCTCCCCTCTGGTGTCTTACAGAAGAAACTGGAGACAGTATTTGTACGTAGTATTTGAATGTTATGATGTCGATTTACCCTGCAGTGTTCGAATGTTGTCATAGCATGTGTTTCTAGAACATGTTTAGTTAAAAAAAAAGAAATGGGGAATTGTGGGGAGACAAAAGGAGATGCTGCTGAGGGCAGTCTCGCCTCTGTGATAATTACAGCTGTGTTAATTACCCTGGAGTGGAAACGGCCTTGCCCCGATGTCCAGGTCGGAGTGGGACGGGGTCGGAGCAGGGAATGGCTCCAGCAGCAGGTGGGCAGCTCTCCAGCCTCCTTCCTGCTGGGTGTCCAAGCTCAGAGCGACCCCTGAGGACCTGCAGGTCCCTCCCTGGCCACGGGGAATGGTTGGGAACTGTCCATGAGCCCAGGGTGGTGGAGATCATGGAATGGTTTGGGTTGGGAAGGGCCTCCCCTGGAAGGCGTGGGGGCTTGTGGGGAGACAAAAGGAGATGCTGCTGAGGGCAGTCTCCCCTCTGTGATAATTACAGCTGTGTTAATTACCCTGGAGTAGAAACAGCCTTGCCCTGACAGCCATGGGTGTGATAAAGGGTGAGTGAGCTGGGCAGGGTCAGCTGGAGGCTGCTGGCTGGGCTGTGCAGAGCCAGGGACAGGAGGTGGTGCCAGGGCCAGCAAAGGTGAGCTGCTGCAGGTGGGACAGACAGGGTGAGGGGGCTGGGACAGGGACAGGAAGGGACAGAGCCACAACTGAAGGAGAGAGACAGAGCCAGAGCTGTGTGGAGCTGCTCGTGGAAAATACAGAGAAAAGGTACAGGGGAGACTTTTTGAATAACAAGATGGTGATGCTTGAAGCCTCCTGATGATTCTGAGGAAGCACCTCGAGTGCAGTGTCCGTGTTGACTGCCACACATTGACTGTGACATCTGGGGACAAGCAGAGGGGTGCTGCTGGCACCTGGGGCTCAGCCACAAAACAACCTCACCCTCAGCAGCAGCAGAGGGAAGGGGGACAGAGCCTGGCGTATTTTTGTTTCCATAAAAATATCTCTCGTTTTTATCCAGCGTTCCCCTGCCAGCTCTGCCTGTTCCAAAGGGTTTTTTTTTTTTCCCGGGTCACTCCACAACAACATTTGCCAGCAAGGGGAAAAACCTGGGAAGCAAATGTCACAGCTCAAGTTGAGTCCTTGGGGAGCTGGGAAGGAGGCTGGGGATCTCCTGCCTCGCTCTTCACAGCTTCTCCCAGGGGTCACCACACATCTGTCCCTGACAGGCACGGCCTGACCATATTAGGATCAATCCCCATGAAACAAATCCAGCCGCAGGGAGGTTGGGACATTCACGTCCCCATGGGATGTCACCTCGTGCTGGTGGCTCGTGGAGCTGGCTGGAAAGCTGGGGAAATCCTACTAAAGGGCACTTGCTCCTCATAAACCAGGATGACCCTGTGAAAATCCGGGCTGGGAGAGAAGGGAAGTCGCCTTTGCAGCTCTTCCGTAAATAAACAGAGCTGCTGGGCCAGCTGGGGAGCAGGAAAAAACCCTGAGGAAGGGCTTCACACTCACTTTCTTGGGGAAAAAAAAGATGATAAAAATCCCCAAATGGCCAAGTGTGACCTGAGGGAGGCCTGGAGCTCCGAGCTCCCACCCCACCCCGTGAGCCCCACCAAAAAAAAGGACCAGGCTGCTACTCCTGGAGCCATACCCGAGAAAGTCCCCTTGGCCAGGCATTCCTTCACCCGGTTGGTCCTCCGGACGTGGAAGGCTTTGGTGATCTCCTGGTTCATGAACGCCTCGTTGTTGAGGATGTTGGCCACCATCATGCGCAGGTCGAACACCTCCAGCAGCTCGGCGATGTGAGCGATGTGCATCAGGTCCCGCTCGTTCTCGTCCAGCTCGCCCGTGTACAGGTACTTCAGCACGGCCCGGAAGGGACCCGGCTGGATGGACGCGTCCATCTTCACCACCACCATCAGCTTGGACTTGTAGGTCAGCGGGTCCTCGGCCATCTCCTCCTGGATGCTGGCGAAAGCCCTGCTCCAGGAGGAGAGGTTCCGGCCCCGCCGCAGCCCGCGCTCGCCGTTCTCGTAGCGGTCGCCCCGCAGGATCCCGTCACTGGTGGAGGCTCTAAGGCACGGTTTGCGCTGGCCGGGTCCGGCCTCCTCGGCGCTCTCGCAGATGTCGAAGCTGGCGGCCCGCAGCAGGAAATCCCGCCCGTGGTGCCTCTCCTCCTGGTGCAGCACCCGCTCGGCCGCCGCCGCCGCCGCCGTGACGGCCGCCCCGAAGCCGTGCCCCGCGCTGCCCTGCTGGTCCTCCTCGCTCAGGTCCATGAGGAACAGGTCGTAAAACTTGGAGGAGGAGGTGGAGAGGTAGATCTTGTGTGCGTAGATTTTGATCTTCTCTTGCAGCACCAGGATGACGTCCGCGCACAGGGGGTCCTCCAGGAGGTGGGCTGGACGCTCCTCGTTGTTGGAAGGGGGGTCCGGGACGATGATGATGGGAGGGGGGGGCTTGGGGGGTAGGAAGGGGGCTTGGAGCAGGGGCCGCTGCACGTTGCGCAGGTGGGACTTCCAGAACTGCAGGTGGCGGCGGGAGATGAGGGCGGCGCGGATGGCGTTGTCAAAGACGTCCTTGACGCCGAACTGGGCCACCACGCTCGTCTCGTAATAAGGGATCCCCAGCTCCTTGGCCACCTCCCTGCCCTTCTCCGGGGGAAGGATCTCGTTAGGTTTAATTGGCCTGAAAGAGACGGGAGATAATTAACGGAGAGAGCTCTGGGGACGTTAAGGAGGGCAGGCGGGGGGTGACATCCAGGGTCCCACCTGGCCAGGGGTCGCCGTGCCCGGTTGACGGCCTCCAGGTCGGCGTAGCGCAGGTCGAGCTGGCAGCCCACCAGGATGACGGGGGCGCGGGGACAGAAGTGTTTGATCTCCGGGTACCACATGGTCTTCACATGGTGCAGGGAGTTGGGGTTGGCGATGGAGAAGCACAGAACCACAACGTCGGACCTGCCAGGGGACAAAAGGGTCAGGGTCTGGGTTTTGGGGGGGATTCCTTCCCCTGCCCTGGGAGTAGCGCCGGGCTCTGGTTCTCCCCACCTGCCGTAGGCAAAGCGCCTGTCCTTGTGGTGGTCACCAAAGGTGTCCCAGAGGCGCAAGGACACGCTGACATCGTCTACCACATCCCGGGAGCGCTCCAGCACCTGTGGGGACAGAAAAACATCCAGCTCCTCAGTCCCCGAGCTTCATCACCACCACCACCACAACAACAGGGCTGTCCCCACCTTTGGGGACACACAAACCCCCCCCACTGTGAGGAGGGCATGGCTCCAGCTCCTTGGGGTTCCCACAGAACAACAACAGGGCTGTCCCTACTTTTGGGGACACACAATCCCCACCCCATGAGGAGGACACAGCTCCACCTCCTTGGGGTTCCCACGGAACAACAACAGGGCTGTCCCCACCTTTGGGGACACACAAACCCCCACCCCATGAGGAGGATGCGGCTCCACCTCCTCAGGGTTCCCACGGAACAACAACAGGGCTGTCCCCACTTTTGGGGACACACAAACCCCATCCCACAAGAAGGACATGGCTCCACCTCCTTGGGGTTCCCACGGAACAACAACAGGGCTGTCCCCACCTTTGGGGACACACTAACCCCCCACCCTACGAGGAGGACGCGGCTCCACCTCCTCGGGTCTCCCTGACCTGTCCTCCTTTTCCCACCCCATTCCCCAGGGGATGTTTGCTCCCAGCTAAGAGCAGCAAGAAGCAGCTCCTCAGGTTTCCCAGAGGCTCAGGGCAGAGCCACAGGGGATCGGGAGAGCTCCCAGGAGCAGGTGTGACCCCCCGAGGCTCCCCAGCACCCCTCACCTCCTGGCAGACGCGGTACTGGTCGATGGCCCACACCGTGGGCACGTGGGTGGCCAGCAGCTGGTACTGGGTCAAGGTGGCGTTGCAGGCGCGGGCACAGATGAGCCGGGTCTTGCCCACCGCGTTGTCCCCGACCACGACGCACTTGATGGTTTCTACGTTTGGCCTCTCATAATCCATGTCAGAATCCATTAATTGGGACCTGCCGGTGGGAGAGGGGAACGAGGGCTCGGCAAACACGGCCAGGACCAGTCCCGGGGAGGTGTGTCCAGGGCAGCAGAAGGGGCACAAAGCAGGAGGATGCTGACACTCGCTGGCAGCCCGGGGAAGCTCTGCAGCGGCTGCCCAGCCCTTCCCAGCTCGCTGTCCCCGCCAGTCCCCTTTAAAATTTTATGTTCTGGTGGCGGTGTGGCTGCTGTGCCACGTCAGACACATGGCCTGCGTTGGATTGCGCCCTCCTCCCTCCCGGCTCATGCTTGTTCATGTGAGATCAGGCTTTTTTTTTTTTTTTTTTTTTTTTTTTTTTTTTTTTTTTTTTTTTTTTTTTTTCTTTTTTTCCCCCTCCCCTCTCTCTCCCTTCCTCCTCTTCCTTTTCTCCTTCTCCAGCATTTGCAAGAGAAACTTCCAGAGCCGCCTGACCGAGTGCACGCTCGGGCACTGCTGCCTGGCAGGGAATGCTGACCTGTCCTCCTTTTCCCACCCCATTCCCCAGGGGATTTTTGCTCCCTGCTAAGAGCAGCAAGAAGCAGCTCCTCAGGTTTCCCAGAGGCTCGGTTGGGAGAGCTCCCAGGAGCAGGTGTGACCCCGAGGCTGCCCGGAGAGACGCTGGTGCTGTGGGTGCTGCCAAGCTGATGAGCAGCGCCCAGGTGTGCCCAGGTGTGTCAGCCATCCCCTGCTCAAAGCCAGAGCCTGAATCAGCCAGAATTAAACTCATCACAGCATGAACCTGAGGGTTGATGTGGTTTCCAGGGGGGAAAAGCATTTAAGGGATTGAGGGATGGAAAAATGGACAAAAAAAACCCCACATCCCAGTTTCTCCGAACTTCCCAAGGCCACGGATCTCTTCCCCACTGGGATAGCAAGAAGGACAAAAGAAAAAAAAAATAAAACCCATATCCCAATTTCTCTGAACTTCTCAAGGCCACAGATCTCTTCCTCCTTGGGACAGCAAGGACAAAAAAAAACCCCACATCCCAATTTCTCTGAATTTCCCAAGGCCACGGATCTCTTCTTCCTTGGGACAGCAAGGACAAAAAAACCCCCACATCCCAATTTCTCTGAACTTCCCAAGGCCACAGATCTCTTCCCCCTCGCCGCTCCCTCCTGGCAGCAGCCTCCCGAGCTGCTATAATAAACCACCAGCGCAGTGAGCGAAAATACCCGGTAACGATGGCAACCGAGCATTGCACGTGGGACCACAGCTCCCCAAACCGGCAGCCTGGCAAGGACTTCCCAATGTTAGCACCTCCCTCGGCGCGCAGCCTCCCCGGGCACACCTGGATCCGCGGGGCAGGGCCGAGCCCCGCGGGCAGGTGGAGGCGGAGGCAGGTGGCACAAATCCAGGTCAGCCCGGGTGCTTCCACACCGGGCCGGGCAGCCCCCGCCCCAACCCGAAGCAAAAACTTCTCTCTGAGGAGTTGCCGCCGCATTCCACGCCCCCTCCATCCTTTGGGATGCAGGGAATTCAATCCCAAAGGGCACGGGGAAAAGCAGGAGCAGCAAGGGCAGGCAGGATCCTTCCCCTCAAAATGCATTTCCATCCCCCCCACCCCAACTCTGCTGCCATCCCCTGCTCCTCCCAGGGATCAGCTGGGCTCTGTAGGAGCAGGAGATCCAGGAGATCTCCGGGCTGGGGGGGGTGTGGAGATCCAGGGCTGGGGGGGTGTGGAGATCCAGGGCAGGCAGGCTCCTTCCCCTCAAAATCCATTTCCATCCCCCCACCTTCTGCTGCCATCCCCGGTCTCCTGCTCCTACAGAGCCCAGCTGATCCCTGGGAGGAGCAGGAGATCCAGGAGATCCAGGGCTGGGGGGTGTGGAGATCCAGGGCTGGGGGGTGTGGAGATCCAGGGCTGGGGGGGGGTGTGGAGATCCAGGGCTGGGGGTGGGTGTGGAGATCCAGGGCAGGCAGGCTCCTTCCCCTCAAAATCCATTTCCATTCCCCCACCTTCTGCTGCCATCCCCGGTCTCCTGCTCCTACAGAGCCCAGCTGATCCCTGGGAGGAGCAGAAGATCCAGGAGATCCAGGGCTGGGGTGGGGGTGTGGAGATCCAGGGCAGGCAGGCTCCTTCTCCTCAAAATCCATTTCCATCCCCCCCACCCCAACTCTGCTGCCATCCCCTGGGTCTCCTGCTCCTCCCAGGGATCAGCTGGGCTCTGTAGGAGCAGGAGATCCAGGAGATCTCCGGGCTGGGGGGGGTGTGGAGATCCAGGGCTGGGAGCGGGGTGTGGAGATCCAGGGCTGGGGGGGTGTGGAGATTCAGGGCTGGGGTGGGTGTGGAGATCCAGGGCAGGCAGGCTCCTTCCCCTCAAAATCCATTTCCATCCCCCCACCTTCTGCTGCCATCCCCGGTCTCCTGCTCCTACAGAGCCCAGCTGATCCCTGGGAGGAGCAGGAGATCCAGGAGATCCACGGCTGGGGGGGGGTGTGGAGATCCAGGGCTGGGGGGGTGTGGAGATCCAGGGCAGGCAGGCTCCTTCCCCTCAAAATCCATTTCCATCCCCCCCACTCCCCTCTGCTGCCATCCCCTGGGTCTCCTGCTCCTCCCAGGGATCAGCTGGGCTCTGTAGGAGCAGGAGATCCAGGAGATCTCCGGGCTGGGGGGGTGTGAGCGCTCGGGGAGCTTTGCTGGGGTTTATTTTTAGGCCCAGCCTAAGCGCTCCTTGGGATGGAGGGGGGAAGGCACGGGAATGACAACTGCAGCTGGCACTTGGGATGTTTGTCCCTGGTGGGGAGCTCAGCCCACCCCCCCCAGCCGAGCCAGCTCGGGAAGTCCGGTGCCTCACGGGAATTAAAGGCTAAATCCTTGTGGGATCAGTGCCTGAGGAGGGGAGGAGGAGGGGGACAGAGAGGGGGGCTCTCCACAAAGCAGAACCGCATTGGGGAGCTCTGCTGGCCCCACAGAAGGTTCAGCCCCTCACCCACGACACCACCCCGGGAAGGGCTGAACCTTTTCAAGCCCCCTCCTCACCTTCCCCACCATCACCTCTCTCCTGGGAACAGCTCCAAAAAACCCACCGGAGAGTAAAAATAACCCAGGATGCCGAGAGGCTGGAGCAGCTCCCCCCGAAGGAAAAGGTTCTTCCCGGAGGAGCAGGGCTGCTCCAGCCAGCAGCACCCCACAGCCCAAACCACGGGCACCCCATTCCCACCCACACCCCCCACAAAGAGAACCCCAAAATTGCTCCTTCCAGCCTCCCAGCCCGCGGTTGCCAAGGCAACTGCACCATCACCCCGGGAGCCCGTCGCTTAGCAACTCCCAGGCTCCAAAATCCTCCATCCCGCACCCCACCAGGGGAGCAGAACCCCCCAAAACCGGGGCGAGACCGCCCCGAAACGGCGGCCGTGAACGAAAATAACCGGGGGAGGGGGGAGCGGTGCTTGGGGCAGCCGCGGGGCGCGGGGAGAACGGGGCCCGGGCGGCCCGGCGGAGGCAGCCGGGGCTGTGGAGGCCGCGGCGGGAGGCGGTGCGGGAGAAACGGGGCCCCGAGCGGGGCTGCAGCACGGCCGGGCCCGGGGGATGCGGAGGGCTCGGGAGGACACCGGGACCGGCTGCGGGGAGCGGGGGGCATCGCGAAGGGCTCGGGGAGCAGCGGGAGAGGGCGCGGGAGGTTGGGGAGGCAGCGGGGAGCAGGGGGTGCGGGGAATTGCACGGGGGGTGCTCGGAGCATCCGGATCGGGGGGTGCGGGACACGGCAGAGGGGTCGGGGAACACCGGGCACGGCAAGGAGGGGGGTCTCGGGGGTGTTCCGAGCAGCCGAATCGCGGCTGTTTGGGGCACCGCAAAGGGAAGCACCGGGAGAGGCACCGCGAGGAGGTTTTGGGGGTGCTGGCAGCGCCCAGACCGGGGCTGCGGGACATGGCAAGGAGACTGAGGAGGACCTAGGCCGGGGGTGTGGGGCACGGCAAGGAGGCTCAGGAGAGCTCGGAGCAGCCGGCTCGGGGCTGCGGGGCCTCGCACCGAGCTCGGGGGGTGCTCGGAGCAGCCGGCTCGGGGCTGCGGGGCCTCGCACCGAGCTCGGGGGGTGCTCGGAGCAGCCGGCTCGGGGCTGCGGGGCCTCGCACCGAGCTCGGGGGGTGCTCGGAGCAGCCGGCTCGGGGCTGCGGGGCATCGCCGGGAGAACGGGAAGCAGCGGGAGGAGGTGCGGGACACGGGGCGAGGGGACTGGAGAGCACCGGGAGCCGGCGTGGGGGGCATCGCCAGGGGGGCTCGGCGAGGGGCTGGAGCCACCGGGATCGGGGCGGAGGAGCCGGGCCCTGGCTGTCCCTTGTCCGGCAGCCGGGCCGGGCCGGGCCGGGCCGGGCGGCGGGGCAGGATGCGCGGAGGCGGAGCGGGACGCGGGGCGGAAGCGCAGGACGCGAGTTACGCGGGGCGGAGAAGGGGGGGTAGGGAAGGAAAGGATTCCGCGGTACTTACACCAACACAGACGAAGCGGCGGCTCCCAGGGGCCGGGGCCGGGCTCGCCCCTCCGGACATGGCCACGGCGCAGTTTGCGCGCCTGGGCTGGGCAGGGCTGGGCGGCTCAACGCCGGGCCCGAGGGGGCCCATGGCGGCACCGGGGTTGCCCCGATCTCCGCATCCGCGGCCCGCTGCGCTGCGCGGAGCCCTGCGCGGACGGCGGCGGCCCTGCGCGCTGCGCCCGGCGCTGCCCTGCGCGCTGCAGTCGCGGCCGCCCCGCCTTTTCATTCACAAAAAACAAGCGGCCCCGGCCGAGCGCCGCCCCCCAGCCCCCCCTAAACCCCCCCATCCGCTGCCGCGCATTGGTTGAGACACGCACAAGGCGGAGGGGGCTCTCGGGTGCGGGGGGGGGACCCTCAGCGTGTCCCTTGTGCGGATGGGCTCCGCTGTGGTCCCCCAGTGCTGCAGTGGGACCCCCACCCCTGCCCAATCCTGTCCCTAAATCTCCCTGGCAGGGAGCTTTGGCGTGTCCCCCTAAAGCCGCCTTGAGACCCCAGAGTGTCCTCTAAGCCGCCCTTGCAGGGGGCTCTGTTGTGCCCCCACGATTTTGCCCCCCTCACCGTGTCCCTGATTCCCCCTTGCAGGGGATTCCGCTGTGCCCCCCCACGCCCAGTCCTGCCTTCCATGAGACCCCAGTCTGCCCCGAAACCTCCCTCTCAGGGGGCTCTGTTGTGCCCCCAATTCTGGCTTGGGACCCCCATCCTGGCCCTAAAATCCTGGAGCTCCATCCTGGCCCCCAACCCCGCACCCCATGGACCCCCTGTCCCTCCTCTGCATGAGCCCCCCACTCTGCCCCTGCCCCTCGCAGCCTGCCCTCCATCTCCTGTGACATCCAGGGGGGGGTGACACCCTCATCTCGCCCTAAATCTCACCTCCATCCTTCCTCTGCATCCCATCCCCACCCAATCCTAACCTGCACCCCCTCCTGCATCCCCCTGAGCACCTTGCCCTCGCCCCAAATTTCAGGGAGGTGCCAGCTCCCAGCTGGGCCCCGTGTGGTGCTGCTGGTGGAGGAGACCCCTCACAATCCTCGGAGCACCCCCAAACCCTGGCAGAGCTTCTGGCGGGGAAAAGGGGGAGCGAAGCTCCTCCATCCATCCCTCGGCTCCCTCCAAGCACGCTGCGGTGCTGCCTTTGCACCGTTCTCTTAACAGGGCTTAATTGCAGCCCCCTCCTCACCCCGAAATCTGAACCCTCAAGGCATTAAAAAAAATAATAATTAAAAAAAAAAACCCCAAAAACAAACAACACCCCCTCAAAAAAAAAATCCCAAAAAAAACCTCCGAGTCATCTTTGCAGCGCGGCTGCCGGGAAGGCGCCGGGCAGCGGCGGCCCCGCTGCTGTGACCCCGCATATCCGCATCATGTGATGCTCGCCATCCCTTCCCCAGCCTTTCCGCCGCTTCCCTCCCCATCCCCGCCGCTGAGCCGCGCTAAGCTCGGCCCCCTGCGCGGCCTGAGCCCTTCCCCGCTCGGCTCGGGCCGGCTCTGGCGGCTCCGTGGTGCCCCGGGCTGGCGCTGATGCAAACGCCGCAGCCCCCACCCCACCCCATCCCCAGCCCGGCCGGCACAGCCCCCCCGCCTCACCGAACTCGCAGCACGGGGATCTGTCTCTCCATAGCAGAAGGAGATGGAGCCGCTAATTTGGGGAGGGGAAAGCCCTTTTTTTTTTTGATTTTCAGGCAGCTCCTGGCTCTGCCTCGGTGCCCGCGCCCGGGGACCGGGAGCCGGCGGCGGAGCTGGCGAATCCCCGGCCCGGGAGCTGCGAGCAGCCGAGCCGCAGAGCCTGGAGCTTTCTGCTTCTTGGAGTGGGTCACGGGGAAGGAACACGTAAAGCTTGTTTGCCAGCCGCATGATTTGGCTTATTTGCTCTCTTGTAGCAGGTGCTTAATTGTGGCAGAAAGGGTTCCCGGCAGCTTTCTGGGCAGCCAAATTCCCCCGCCTGCCCCTCTGGCAGCCAGGCAAAACAAAAGCACGATTGTCGCCGCCAGGAGAAACGCTCCGGCTGCTGCGGAGCTCGCACGGGCCTCCTTTCTCCCGGGAGAAAAGATTTCCCGGGAGGAAAGAGCCGGCGGATGGAGGCACCGGGGTGGGCACGGGGCAGGGCAAAGGGGTCGGGAGCAGCCCTGGGTGCTGCTCACAGCCCCTGCCCTCCGTGGGAGGAGGAACACAAGTCTCAGCTGCCTGTTTCCTCCACGCCGTGGCACGGTTTGGCACGGCACGGCCCGGCACACGGTGACACCCCCCTCCCTCAGTACCGCCACCTCCGGCAGGGCTGCGGTTAAAGGACCTTTTGCTCCCCGCAAAGTTTCAGCCCCTTGAACCCGTCCCCAAGGAATCCCAGCTCCGTGGTCACCCTGACTCACGGGCAGGGAGCTCCACACCCAGGGCTGAGCTCGGGCGGTCACACCGAGCCCGCCTTTCACCCCCCCCGCAGCATCCTCCTCCCTCCATCTCCCACTCCCCAGCCAGGAATGAAGGAGCCCTGGGGATATCAGAGACACGAGCAGCGGACCTTGCTCCAGCCCCAGTAAAATTTATGACTCTCCACTTGAAAGCCAGGGGTGTTTCCCACCCCTCCCAGGTGCTGCCAGCGCCCTGCCCAGCCTGCCTGGGGCCGGGATGCAGCGATCCAAATCCAAACCCGTTCTCCTTGTGCTCCCCTGGATGCTCTGCAACCACCGCAGCTTCCCTGGCTCTGCCCCCCAACCCTGCCCCCCAAACCCAGCATTGTTCACCTTGCAAGGGCCTGAAAGGCTGGCACGGAGCAGGGCAATGCATCCCTCGCTGGAAAAAGCGGATTTGGGACAGGGAGACACCCCAAAAACCCCGGGCAGCCCCGGGCCACACATCCCCAAAGGCAGGACCCTGCCTCTGCCTTGCTCTGCTGGGTATTTTCCACCTCATCCATGGGGAGCAGAGGCGTTGCTGTGGCGTGGGTGGGATGGGAGCAAAGAGCAAAGTCCCTGGGGAGAGTGGCTGGAGGAAAAGCTCCCAGGAGCAGGGGCGGGAGGTACTTACAGGCTGTGAGCCACGGCTGTCATCTTCCCGCCGGGGCCGCCCTTCCCTGGGCTTTCCATCGCTTTCTCTCGGCAGGCTCTGCAAGGAAAGGGCACAGGGATCTCTGAGACCACCCCGAGCACGGCCTGGCCTCCTAAAGCCACCCCCTCCCCTCTCAGCGGCACCTCCCGGCCCCGGGGATGGAAAGGTTTTGGGAAGGCGAGTCCTGGGCTGGCCGAGCAGTGTCCTGGTGTGGGGACAGAGCTGTCCCTTGTCTCCCCGTTGTCCCCGTGTCCCGCTCCTCGTGCCACCCTACAGATCAGCCGAAATCAATCAATCCATGTTGTGTTCTGAAACCAATCAATCCATGTTGTGTTCTGAAATCAATCAATCCATGTTGTGTTCCTCTGGGGAATGGGGTTTTCCCCCAGAACCCCCTGAAGCTGTGACCATGGAGTTTGACCCTCCCTTCCTCTCTTGTCCCTACTGGCTCAGGTCCAGCTGTCTCTCCTGAGCAGACCAGATAAAGTCCTGTTCTTCTTTGTTCTTTCTCTCTGCCCTGGAACCCTTCGAGAACAAAGCCTTGGGCTGATCCCAGGGGGTGAGAGCCTCTTCTGGAATCTTTTGCCCTGTTTTCCCTGAGATATCCCTCCAAAGCCCCTCAAGGAAGCTGAGCTGGCCACAGCAGCCCAGGAGGACAGCAGGAGAGTATCTCAAGTGGCTGGAGCAGGGCAGGGTGGCTGTCCCCCCGTGCCAGCCACCCCCTGACCCCGAATGTCCCCCTGTGCAGAGCAGTACACGGTCACCGGCCTGATGGAGGCGGCGCAGATGATGGTGGACATCGATGGGGACGTGCTGGTGTTCCTGGAGCTGGCTCAGGTAGGGCAGGGGCCTGTGCTGGCAGGGCTGGGGGTGCTGCAGGTGACACCCAGAGGGGTCTGGCAGGGCTGGGGGTGACACCCAGAGGGGTCTGGCAGGGCTGGGGGTGCTCCAGGTGACACCCAGAGGGGTCTGGCAGGGTTGGGGGTGCTCCAGGTGACACACAGAGGGGTCTGGCAGGGCTGGGGGTGCTCCAGGTGACACCCAGAGGGGTCTGGCAGGGCTGGGGGTGCTCCAGGTGACACACAGAGGGGTCTGGCAGGGTTGGGGGTGCTCCAGGTGACACACAGAGGGGTCTGGCAGGGCTGGGGGTGCTCCAGGTGACACCCAGAGGGGTCTGGCAGGGTTGGGGGTGACACCCAGAGGGGTCTGGCAGGGCTGGGGGTGACACACAGAGGGGTCAGGCAGGGTTGGGGGTGACACACAGAGGGGTCTGGCAGGGCTGGGGGTGACACCCAGAGGGGTCTGGCAGGGCTGGGGGTGCTCCCTGAGATTTCCCTCCAAAGCCCCTCAAGGAAGCTGAGCCAGCCACAGGAACCTGGGGATCAGCGAGGGGATTTATCAAATCCACGGAGCACACACAGACCCCTGCCCTGCTCTGAGGGTTCCACAGTGACAACCTCCCCTCAGCCCCAGCCAGGCTCTCCCAGCTCCCACCTGCTCGCTCTCCAAGCACCTCACCCTCGGGCTGAGAGCTGAGCTGAGCCCCCCGGGCAGTGCCTGGCTCCTGGGGGGGCCAGCAGGCCACTGAGTCCCCTGGCACGGTGGCTTTGGCCAAGGCTCCGGAGCCAGGCCGGGCACGGGGCTGTCCCTCCTTCCCTGTCACCGCACACGTCAGGAGCAGAGTCCAGCCTGGGATTTGCTCCTGGCAAAGCCAGCTGAGTCCTCCTGCCTCCTGGATCCCTCCTGGATCCATCCATGGATTCACCAGGGAGAGCAAGCAAAGGTCACCCCTCCCTTTTGCTCCTCTGGAATTTCCCAAATCCTGCAGCTTGGCTTCCTGGAATGGGCTACGAGGGGTCTCCAAGCACCCCATGGGCCCCCCCAGCCCCATCAGCAGCCAGGGAGGGGAGGTGGCAGCTCTGACAAAAATTGGAATTTACAGGCTCAGTGTCCAACCGGAGCCAGGAGAAACCTTCAACCAGGACTTGGCAAAAATGGCAAAACCCAAACTTGATGGGGGAACAGCGGGGACAGAGGGACACACTGGGATGTGCCACCACATTGGTGGGGAGCAGAGCCCGGGAAGCAGCTGATACCAGGAGGAAAGGTCTAAAACAAGCAAAAGAAAGGGAAAAAAAAAGGAAAAAAAAGAAAAAAAAAGAACATTTTTGCACCTTCCATCCCCTGCCCTGCCCAAGCAGCAGGGGCTGCCTGCCAGCCAGGAGTTTGGGAGAGGGAGGGGGCTCTGGAAATTGTAGGAATTCTCTGCCCCAGCTGGATCCCGTGTCCCAGCCCTGGAATCAGCCAGCTGACAGCTCACCCTGCCATCGATAGGGCTGCAGAGCTCCAGCGATTCAGCGCTCAGCTCATAAATATTTAAAGCCCAGAAGGAGCCGTGGAACGCTCCTGTAAAAAACGCAACTCCTGACACGAGCCCGGCCTCCCTTCGCCCCAGCGCTAATGAACATTCGGGGCTCTCCAGACGGATCTTCTGCAGCTAAAAAAAAAAAAAACCAGGGCAGGGAGAAACTCAAGGTCTGGATCCATCCCTGCGGGATTTCTGCACCCTCCGGCTGGGACGGATCGGATTTACCACCCCCGAGGGGTGCGGGGATGAAATCACCGCTTCCAGCCGCTCGTTCCCCACAGCCCAGGCAGGTTTTGGGGGGCGAGGCCGGCCCCACAGCCCGGGGAAAGCTGCAGCTGCAGCCGGGAGCACTGACAGGCTCCGCTCCAGGCAGGGTTCACAGTTTCATCCAGCATTAAGAGCTGCTGACGCCTCGTGAAAAAACTGTGAAAAGCTTCTATTTTGGGGGAAAGTTCCTCTCGTAACGGGCGCATCCTGTGGCTTCTCTGTTTCTCTTTTTTTTTCTCCCGGTTTCTCTTGCTGCCGGGAGCAGCGCAGAGAATGGGCGGGTAACGCTGCCAGCCAGCCCGGGGCTCCTCGGCAGGAGAGGAAAAGAACCTTCCAAGCCACCCCCAGCCAAGGAATTCGTTCTCATGGGGCCTGGGGCAAGAAAGGAGCAAGTGGGACCCTCCTGGGGCTGGTTTCTGGGCACGGAGCTTTGGGGGGGCTTGCTGGGGGCAGGGGGTGGATAATTCTTAATGAGGGGAAAAAAAAAATTAAAAAATGCTGGTTTTGCTTGGTTTAGACCTTTCCCTCTGCTGTCCAAGTCTTTTCAGGACTCTCCTCCCCGGGCTGCTCCCAAGCAGTGTGGTGGCACACGTGGTGCCTTTGTCCCCACTGCTCCCCCATTAAAAAAAATAAAAATAATAATAAAAAAATAGGATTAAAGCATCAAAGATCCAGCAGTCTGTCTCCAAGCAACTGTCTCCAAGTAGGGATGGAGGGTGGAGGGCAGAGAAGGAGAAGCAGCAGCCTTGAGCGGGGAGAAAACTTCTGGAGATCCCAGAGGGGAGAGCGAGGGAGGGAGGGAACAGCAGGAAAAGAGCGGCGCAGGCTTGGGAGGGTTTGGCTCATCGGCACTGCGAGCAGGCAGGAGGAGCCCCGGGGCACGAGGATCTCCCTCTTTCCTCACCCCGGCCCGCGGGGGAGCGGCCGCGCCTCTGCCCTGGCTGCTGGAGCAGCTCCCGGGCCCCCGGAGCCGCTTCCAACCCCGGGAGCGAGGGAAGCGGCGCCGCCTCCCCCGCTGCCCCGCAGGGCGCTCGGCCAGGGAGGTGACGCCGGTGCTGCTGAGCTGCCAGGAGCCACCAGCAGCCCTGACTGAAAGAGGAGCCGGTTTCATCCTCGCTTGATCCTGTAGGGGAGCGGGGGCGAAATTCCGTGCTGGAAAATTCTTTGTTGGCGCATCTCGGGGTCTCCTGGCACGTGGCTCTGCCTGAGCAGCCTCCTCTCTGCCCTGAGGGTCGCCGAGGCACCCCAGGGGTCTCGCACCTCAGTTCTCGACAGCTCCAAGGGGTGGGGAGGCGGCGAGGAGCTGCGAGTGCCACCCGGTCCAGAGGGGCTGCGAGTGCCACCAGCTCCAGAGGGGCTGCGAGTGTCACCCACTCTGGAGGGGCTGTGAGTGTCACCCACTCTGGAGGGGCTGCGAGTGTCACCCACTCCGGAGGGGCTGTGAGTGTCACCCGGTCTGGAGGGGCTGTGAGTGTCACCCGGTCCGGAGAGGCTGTGAGTGCCACCCGCTCCGGAGGGGCTGCGAGTGTCACCCGGTCTGGAGGGGCTGTGAGTGTCACCCGGTCCAGAGGGGCTGCGAGTGCCACCAGCTCCAGAGGGGCTGCGAGTGTCACCCACTCTGGAGGGGCTGTGAGTGTCACCCACTCTGGAGGGGCTGCGAGTGTCACCCACTCCGGAGGGGCTGTGAGTGTCACCCGCTCCGGAGGGGCTGTGAGTGTCACCCGGTCTGGAGGGGCTGTGAGTGCCACCCGCTCCGGAGGGACTACAAGTGCCACCCGCTCCGGAGGGGCTGCATCGCCCCCTGGGCTCTGGGAAAAGCCTCGGGGGCTCTTGGAGCTGTTCCTGGGGCAGGATCCAGCCCTTCTCCCGCACAATTCCCCCCGTTTCCCAACCCTCAGAGCCTTTGCAGCGCCCCACGAATTCCCGGCGGAGAAACCCTCCGTTCCCACTCCCGGGGTGAAATTTGGGATGATTTGCCCCGGGCGTTTGGTTACCTGAGCCCCGCTCTGTCCCGCAGCTCCTCCTTCCCTCCTCTGCTGCAGCCGCCTTCCCTTTCCAGGTGCAAACTGGCCCGGACAGGCAGCACCCATTTTTATACGCTCGCCCATGTGATCCAAACAAATGCCCTAGGGATGAGTTTTTGCACTGACACAACTCCAAGGGGCTGGGACTAAAAAACCTGTTGGACCACAATCGCGGCTCAACCGACAGGAATTTTCCACTCCGAGCCCTTCTGGCCGGCTCTGGGTGCGCCGGGGCCCGCGTCTCCCTAGAAAAAAAAAAAAGTAAATCCCATTTCCCTGCACTTCCCAAGTCTTTTGGGCTCGTCCCTAAATGTTTCCTCTACTGCAGCTGGAGGAAACAAACCATGGGATGGTCCCACCAGGGAGGAAGGGATGGATGGGAGGTGTGAAGGAGTATGTTTGAGGCAGTGGTTGCATCTAAATTCTGCGAATCTTTTATTTTTTTTCCCCCATAATCTGAAAAAAAAAAAAATCCCAACAAAACCCAGCAGAAGATGCTGGCCAGGGTGAGAAATGGGGAGAATCCTTTTACTCCTGGAAAAAGAAGCTCCCTGCAGCTTTGAGGCCTGGGAACAGCCCCTCTGCACAGGCTGGAAGGTGAATTTAGGAGCTGCCCAACCTGAGGGTCCCACACTGGGGCTGCTCCTTGGGGAAAGGTCCCAGGTGAGCCCGAGTGACCAGAAACGCCCGGGCCGGGAATTGGGAAGAGAGAGGGTGAGCTCCGCACGGGTGACTCAATGGGAACCGAGGCAGCGGGGAAATGGCCACGGGCCACGGAAAGGAGCCACGGGCGTGAGTCAGGGCAACCCATTGGTGACTCCGTGGGAAAGGAGGGAGGCGATGGGCTCACGGGGCTGGCAGGAGGAGCCCTTTGAAGGCTCTCCTCTGGGGCTGTTCCCCTCCATGGGCTCTCCTCTGGGGTTGTTCCCCTCCATGGGCTCATGGGGTGGGCAGGAGGAGCCCTTTGAACGCTCCTCCGGGGCTGTTCCCCTCCATGGGCTCACAGAGCAGGCAGGAGGAGCCCTTTGAACGCTCCTCCGGGGCTGTTCCCCCTGGTGGGCTCACGGGGCGGGCAGGAGGAGCCCTTTGAACGCTCCTCCAGGGCCATTCCCCTCGATGGGCTCTCCTCTGGGGCTGTTCCCCTCCATGGGCTCACAGGGCAGGCAGGAGGAGCCCTTTGAAGGCTCCTCCGGGGCTGTTCCCCTCGAGGGGCTTGTGGGGCGGGCAGGAGGAGCCCTTTGAAGGCTCCTCTGGGGCCGTTCCCCTCTATGGGCTCTGCTCCAGGGCTGTTCCCCTCGCTGGGCTCACTTGCCGGGCAGGAGGAGCCCTCTGAAGGCTCCTCCGGGGCTGTTCCCTTCCATGGGCTCTCCTCTGGGGCTGTTCCCCTCGAGGGGCTCTCCTCTGGGGCTGTTCCCCCCGGTGGGCTCACGGGGCGGGCAGGAGGAGCCCCTAGAACGCTCCTCTGGGGCCGTTCCCCTCGAGGGGCTCACGGGGTGGGCAGGAGGAGTCCCTTGAACGTGCTCCTCCGGGGCTGTTCCCCTCTCTGGGTTCTCCTCCGGGGCTATTTCCCTCGAGAGGCTCTCCTCCAGGGCTGTTCCCCTCCATGGGCTCACAGGGCAGGCAGGAGGAGCCCTTTGAAGGCTCCTCTGGGGCCGTTCCCCTCGAGGGGCTCTCCTCCGGGGCTGTTCCCCTCCATGGGCTCCCCCGGGGCTGTTCCCCTCGCTGGGCTCCCTTGCCGGGCAGGAGGAGCCCTCTGAAGGCTCTCCTCTGGGGCTGTTCCCCTCGCTGGGCTCTCCCCCGGGGCCGTTCCCCTCGCTGGGCTCTCCCCCGGGGCCGTTCCCCTCGCTGGGCTCTCCCCCGGGGCCGTTCCCCTCGCTGGCAGCGGTGCCGCTGGAGCTGCTCCCGATGGGTTCGATAAGAGCACGAACGTGCAGCTCGGCACACACGGGGCCAGCCCGGCGCTTGCCTCTCCTCCACCCCGAGGTGCTGCGGGCACCGAGCCGGGGCTTTTTTGGCACCTGCGGGAGGTTCTGTGCTCGCTGCAGGCGCAGCGCTCGGCCCCGGTTAGGGAGGGAACTCGGGGGGAGTTTTCCGCCCAATTTGGTGGGAGGTATTGAAAGGGGCCGGGTTTTGCTGGGTCACGGGAGAACGGGCGGGTTGGCAGCTTGGAGCATCTGCCGATGGTCCGAATCTCACCCAAACTGTGCCAAAATGATCACCCCGGGGTGGGTGGGGAGGGTCTCAGCCCTCGCTGGCTGCAGGCTCAGCCAGAGCTGGCAAAGGCTCTGAGCTGCCCTGGGACTGGGGACACTGGTGAGATGGAAAAGAGGGGCCTGGATGGTTGTGTTGGGGACCCCAGGCTGGTTTCTGTCTCTGTTTGCAGCTGGGGTTTTTGTGGGTTTTTTGGGGTTTTTTTTTGTTTTTTTTTTTTTTTTTTTTTTTTTTTTTGTGGTTTGTTTTGTTTTGTTTTTGTTTTGTTTTGTTTTGTTGGGGGGGTATGTAAAGACAGCAGCTCTGTGACCGTGCTGGTGTGAGGAGCTGTAAATAGCGGAGATTTTGGGGTCCCCTTCAGAGCCAGGGTGCCAAAGGACCACGAAAAAAAAAAAAACAACACACCTGGGCAGGGGAGAAGCTGGGAAATGTTCTGGAAAAGATGCTTATGCTGAAAACTTCCCCCCAAATACTGGAAGTGCCCTCATCTCCTTCCAGCCCCCAAACTGGTTTTGGGGGGATCTTGAGGGGGGTTCAGGGCTTCCCAGGAAAGCACCAGCGCTGGGCCTGGGCCGTGAGCTCGTTAAAGCTCTACCTGCCCCTGCTGCAAACCAGTTAAAGCCATTCAGGGGAGGGTTAAGCCAGTTCAGTGTGATTTGGGAGCCTATTGATGCAAAGGTTAATCCGGTGTAAATGCATCAGCACCGGGGATTGGAACCAATTTAACCGTTCCGGCTCCAGCTTTTTCCCGGAGGGTTTTAGGGAAGGGTCCAGCCTTTGCTCCCCCGCACCCCAGGCTGCGGAGAGCCTTGGAGGGAGAGGGAGAAAAACCAACCAGGGGCTGAAGGGAAGAGTCTGGGTGTGAAACGCTGCTCTTTACAGCCCATCCCCGCGGGTCCCGGTGCCCAGCGGGCACAGGGTGGGCAGCAGGACCCGCCCGCTCCATCCCAGCTCGCCGGGAGCAGCTCCTGGTGGGGCCAGGCTGAGCCCGAGCTGAGTCAGAGCTGAGGATGCTCCTTCCTCAATTACCGCGCTGCCCCAGGGCTTTCCCACGAGCCTCATCCAGCCGGGGCCGTGGGACCTGGAAGAGGTGTTTGGTTTGTTTGGTTTTATTTTGCTGTCATCCCTGAAGGGCTGTAATCACAATTACAGGCACGGGGCAGAAGATTCATCTCCGTTTTTTGGGGTTTTTTTTTTATTTTTTGGTTTGGTTTGGTTTGGTTTATTTTTTGTTTTGTTTTGTTTTGGGTTTTTTTGTTTTGTTTTGGGTTTTTTTGGTTTTTTTGTTTTGTTTTGTTTTTTTTTGTTTGTTTGTTTGGTTTGGTTTATTTTTTGTTTTGTTTTGGGTTTTTTGGTTTTTTTGGTTTTTTTTGGGGTTTTTTTGTGGGTTTTTTTTGTGTGTGTTTTTTTTGTTGTTGTTGTTGTTTGTTTGGGTTTTTTTTGTTTGTTTGGTTTTTTTTGTTTTGTTTTTTTTTTTTGCCAAGGCCTCAGCGCCCAGGAGAGTGGGAGGGAAAGAGGGGAAAAAGTGGAAATGCTTCCATCACCCGATCCCCGCGCCCACACGGCAAGCCTGGGGAGCGCGGCCAGGTTGGCAGAGGTCACACCTGAGGGTTTCTCAATGCTCTCCCTCCACGCTGCCGTTCGCGTGTCGGTGTTGCAGCAATTCCTTGGCGGCTTTTCCCCACCTCGTCTCCAGGAGCCGGGGAGTGCTCAAGGCAGGAATTCCAGCCAGGAATTCCCAGAGGCGCTGGGCAGCTGGGCCGTGGGGGGTGTTAGGGATGCGTATTTTGGAGTTGGCTGTTCGCATATAACGAGCAGATTGCTTTATGTGTAATATGGGAAGGTTGTTTGCATGTTTTTTTTTTTTATTAATAGAATTTAAAAAAACGTGATAGATAAATATTTTTAGATTGTAACAAAGTCGAGATGGGATTGTTGTTTTGGTTTTTTTTTAATTCCTCAAAGAGATAGAAGACAGGAGGGCCAGCTGGAATCCCTGAAGATAAGGAACAATTGAGCCTTGTTGAAGAAGAGAGATTTACTACCTCTATCTAGACTTAGCAAGGCCACATAGAAAAACTGCTTAATTAAGGGAAGTCTTGAAACCAAAAATGAATATTTGAATCATGCATTAGCTCATTTAAATACGTTACACAGAAGTCCTTAAAACAAAGGATCTGAAAAGAGATCCGGGATGGGGATGGGGATTGGGATTGGGGTGGGGTGCAGGGGTTGGGTGGCCCCATCCCCAAATCCTGTGATCCCGCGGGTGCTGCGGGCTCGGTGCTGCAGGGAATGGGGTGGGATGGGATTGGGATCGGGATAATTCCTGCTGGTGCTGCTGCTGGATTTTGTTGGCATCAGCACCTCAGCCGAAAAGAGCCTTGTTTTTGTTTTTGTTTTTTTCCTTATTGTCTATTTTATTTTACTTTTATTAAACTTACAAATTTTACGTAATATGTGAATCGTGTTTTTCACAGCGGGGGGGATCAGCGGTGTGGGGATGGAGGGATGGGAACGGGGTGGGAATGGGGTGGGAGCGGGCTGGGAATGGGGTGGGAGCGGGCTGGGCAGGGGTCGGAGCGGGCTGGGAATGGGGTGGGAGCGGGCCGGGCAGGGGTCGGAGCGGGCTGGGAATGGGGTCGGAGCGGGCCGGGCAGGGGTCGGAGCGGGCTGGGCAGGGTCGGAGCGGGCTGGGCAGGGGTCGGAGCGGGCTGGGCAGGGGTGGGAGCGGGCCGGGCAGGGGTGGGAGCGGGCTGGGCAGGGGTCGGAGCGGGCCGGGCCGGGCTGTGGCAGCAGCGCTGGGATCGGGGAGCTGCCAGGCTGCGGAGCTGCCCTGAGCCGGAGGAGCAGCAGCAGCGGCTCCCGCGCCGCTCTGCGCTGCCTTGTGACTGCGAAACTGATGTGCTTAATATAGACCGAGTGAAAACATCGTGCCCGAAATAGAAACCCTTCCCCAGCAAGCGCCGCAGCCCCGGCGGGAGCAGTCACAAGGTACCTGCCGGGGCACGGAGGGAGGGCTGTGCCAGGTGTGCCTGTGCAGCGCTGCACATCCCGCCACCGGCCCGGCCCCAAGGTCACCTCCCCCGCGGGCTGCGGCTCCCCCCGACCCTCCCCGAACGTGCCCGAGCTCAGGGATGGGGCAGGAGCCCCCCACCACAGATGGGGATTGGGATTGGGGTGCGGGGGTTGGGTGTCCCCATCCCCAAATCCTGTGATCCCGCGGGTGCAGCGGGCTCGGTGCTGCAGGGAATGGGATGGGATGGGATTTAGATCGGGATAATTCCTGCTGGTGCTGCTGCTGGCGCTGAGGTTTGGGATGGGGAGGGGCTGGAAGGACAGGGAAAGGGGCGGCTCTGGGGGCTCTTGCCAGGCTCGGGGTGGGCTGGGGGAGTTGGGTGTCCCCATCCCCAAATCCTATGATCCCGCGGGTGCAGCAGGGGGTGGGATGGGACGTGATGGGATCGGGATAATTCCTGCTGGTGCTGCTGCTGGAGTGATGGGGTTGGGATAATTCCTGCTGGTGCTGCTGCTGGAGTGATGGGGTTGGGATAAATCCTGCTGGTGCTGCTGCTGGAGCTGAGGTTTGGGGTGGGGAGGGGCTGGAAGGACAGGGAAAGGGGCGGCTCTGGGGGCTCTTGCCAGGCTCGGGGTGGGCTGAGGGGGCCGGCTCGCTCAGCTGCTCGCTTTCCCCTGGAAAATCTCGGCTCTTCCTCTTCTCCTGATTGCTGCTGGAACACCCCGCTGAGCCAGAGGGGCTGCGGGTGGTGCCGGGGAAGGTTTGGGGAGCGGGGTTGGTCCCCGGGGCTGCACTGGCAGCTCCTCCTGTCGGGATCCGTGCAGGAGCCGAGGTGCTGCCAGCAGCTCCAAAGACAAAAAAAGCATCGCGAATCCTTTCCTTGATCCCACAGAGATCCCTGCTCAGAGGCTGCTGTGGGTCCCCCACCCCCCTTTTGGGTCACTCCCGCCCTTCCCAGCGCTGCAGGGTTAAACCCAGCTCGGCCAGGCACAGCTGCCAGGCCAGGGAAAATGGGCCAGGAGGAGGGGGGTGAGAGTTCAGCGCCGGAGCTTTGGCAGGTATAAAGGGAAAAGCCAGAAATCCTCCCCCGTTAATCTCGGGCTGCACCGGGGATCTGCTGTTTAAAGCCTTTGCTGTTCCAGCCTGCAGCTCCACGGGAGGGGTTTGGCCGGAAAAATCGCTCCAGATTTTTTGCCCCAGCATCTTATTAATGCTGGAGAAACCCCCCCCCCAAAAAAATAAAATCCAGGCTCAGCCCTTAAACTCCTGCCTTTTACCATGTGGGGTCTTTAACCCCTGACCCCAACTGTGGCTCCAGACAGACCCAGACCCGTAAATCTGTCACATCCCCGAAATCCACTTTAAAAATTCCCCAAGGAGCAGAGCCAGCCCCGCCGGGTCAGGGTTGAGATGCAAATTTATGGCCCTGCCTGGGCCCGGAGTGGGGTTTTTGATTCCCAAAGCTCTTTGCCCCAGCATCTTATTAATGCTGGAGAACCCCTCCAAAAAAATAAAATCCAGGCTCAGCCCTTAAACTCCTGCCTTTTACCATGTGGGGTCTTTAACCCCTGACCCCAACTGCGGCTCCAGACAGACCCAGACCCGTAAATCTGTCACATCCCCGAAATCCACTTTAAAAATTCCCCAAGGAGCAGAGCCAGTCCGTGTCTCAGCCGGGTCGGGGTTGAGATGCAAATTTATGGCCCTGCCTGGGCCCGGAGTGGGGTTTTTGATTCCCAAAGCTCTTTGCCCCAGCATCTTATTAATGCTGGAGAAACCCCCCCCAAAAAAAAAAATAAAATCCAGGCTCAGCCCTTCAACTCCTACCTTTTACCCTGTGAGGTCTTTAACCCCTGACCCCAACTGCAGCTCCAGACAGACTCAGGGGAACTCCCAAGCTCCATAAATCTGTCACATCCCCGAAACCCACTTTAAAAATTCCCCAAGGAGCAGAGCCAGCCCCGCCGGGTCGGGGTTGAGATGCAAATTTATGGCCCTGCCTGGGCCCCGAGTGGGGTTTTTGATTCACAAAGCTCTTTGCCCAGGGGCTCGGCAGGGACAAGGTGAAGGCGACCTTGGGGTTGTTGGGTTGGAGCAAGAGCCCGGAGTTCTTGGCCAGGGAAGGAGGGAAAAGTGAGGACAACCCAGGGAGAAGGGAGATAAAGAGGCCCAGCCGGCCCAGGGCACAGCTGGAGCTGAGTGGGGACAGAGGATGTGGCTTTTGTTTCCTTTTCTGATTGCTGCCGGATTCAGAGGGCTGGGAAATTGGCTTCCTGCAAGGCTGAAACCGAGGGAATTCCCCCGGCCACCGCGGCTCTGCCAAGAGCTGCCTCGCTGCTTGGTATCAGCAGTGTAAATAGATTTTTTTAGCCATTTTTCAGCCCGTAGGTGTTGGGTTTTCTTTTTTTTTGTTTTCTTTTTTTTCTTCTTTTTTTTTTTTTTTTTTTTTTTTTTTTTTTTGGAGTTGATCAAGTGCTTTGCTCACTGGACTCCGGGGGAAACTGAGGCACGGAGGAAATATTCTGATTTCTTCCCAAATGGGAGGAAATGACTGGATTATCGAAGGAAGGGCTGGGCTGATGCTTGTGGGTCTTGTTGGTAGTCCAAGGAGCCTTTTTTATTGCTCAGAGATTCTTTTACTCGAGAAAAAGCAGAATAAATCCTGGTTTTTTTCCAGGGCTTCGGCTCGCTGCCGAGGAAAGGTTTGAGTTTTTAACTGTTTCAGTGGTGACTTAAAAATTCACCTGAAGAAAAAATTTGTCCAGCCTGAAACTGGGAGAAAAACAAAACAAACAAAACCCAAACAAACAAAAAACCCACAAACAAACAAAAAAAACACACAAAAAACCAAACCAAACCAAAAACAAAACAAAACAAAACAAAAAATTCCAAGGTTTTCTGGGGGACACCAGGGCAGGATGTCACCTCCCTGTCCCTGCAGCCCATTCCTGCCTGGGGACAGCTGAGGCCACAAGCTGAAAATTCCAAGAAAAAGGCAAAATGGCCCCATTTTCTTTTTTTTTTTTATTATTTTTTTTTATGGAGCAGGGAGATGAATTAAACCCCGAGGTGGGCGCTGCTTCGTCTGCATTTCACACCAACAGGAAGTTCCAAACAACGCTTTCCTGAATCAAAAAAAAAAAACACAAAAACAAACCAAGATTTTAATGAACATTTAGAGTGAAACTCTGCTGGGGAGGGGGGGAAGTGACTCCGCTGCATTAAATAAACAAAGAGCTGGAGGCTCTGCAGGTGTGGGGGAAGCTCTGGGAGCTCCTCACTCTCAGCTGACGGTCATGGGGAGCCTCCAACATTTTCTATTTTTTTGGGTTTTTTTGGTTTTTTTTGTTTTTTGCCTGAGCTGGATCCTGAACGTTATAAATTTCCAAGAGCTGATCTTAAATAAAGAACAATTTATCGCCGGCGAGAATCACGGGCCAGGAATTGATAAAGCCAAATAAAGAAATCAACAGAGCCAGCAAAGCAAGGGAAGCACAGGGTGAGAGCCTCCTGAGGTGCCCTCTATCGTGACACATCCCCCCTGAGCTCTCACCAGAGTCCAAGTCTGTTGGTTTTTTTACCCTTCCTGGGTTTGGACTCGGTGTGCATGTCTGGACTTGTTTCCCTGGTCCTGGAATCGAGGGGGAGGTTGAAACTTCCAGGGCTGGACTCGCTGCTCAGCGCAGAATTTCTTTATCTTTGCCTCTTGGTGGTGCAGTTGACAGAACCAGGGGGACCATTGTAGTCATTGCCTGTCATGTTTGGGTTTTCTGAAGTTCTGTCCCATGGACCTAAGCTGGTAAACAAAGTCACACTCTTTAAACTCTCTTGTTTTTCACGTTTCTCTCCTAAGGAGGGACTTTGCTTGTTGACCCTTAGTGTGACCAATGGGTCAAAGGATCCCACCTCTTAGGTGTAAAAAGGTATAAAAATAGCTTCTGAGAATAAACCAGCCCCTTTTTGGAGCATCAGCCTTCTGAACAAGACTCACATCTCTTCTTTCGTGTCCAATAGCGACATCTTATACACAGAAAATTACCTGCACATTATTTATTACGAACCAATATCTGTACTCTGCACTGAACAGGTGTCTTCTACTCTGACCCAATCCCTCTGAAGTTACTCAGTGTCATCATCACTGCACAAAACGGAGAGGAAGAAGAAGGAGAAGTGGAGTCACTGCTTGTCATGTTTGGGTTTTCTGAAGTTCTGTCCCAGGGACCTGAACTGGTAAACAAGGTCACACTCTGTAAACTCTCTTGTTTTTCACATTTCTCTCCTAAGGAGGGGCTTTGCTTGTTGACCCTTGGTGTGACCAATGGTTCAAAGGATCCCACCTCTTAGGTGGGCACGTTGTAAAAAGGTATAAAAATAGGTTCTGAGAATGAACCAGCCCCCTTTTTGGAGCATCAGCCTTCTGAACAAGACTCACGCCTCTTTTTTTCGTGTCCAACAGCGACATCTTATATACAAAAAATTTTGTGCACATTATTTATTACGAACCAATATCTGCACTCTGCACTAAACAGGTGTCTTCTACTCTGACCTAATCCCTCTGAAGTTACTCAGTGTCATCATCACTGCACAAAATGGAGAGGAAGAAGAAGGAGAAGTGGAGTCACTGCCTGTCATGGTTGGGTTTTCTGAAGTTCTCTCTTCAGGGACTTAAACTGGCAAACAAAGTCACACTTTCTAAACTCTCTTGTTTTTCACATTTCTCTCCTAAGGAGGGGCTTTGCTTGTTGACCCTTGGTGTGACCAATGGTTCAAAGGATCCCACCTCTTAGGTGGGCACGTTGTAGAAAGGTATAAAAATAGGTTCTGAGAATGAACCAGCCCCTTTTTTGGAGCATCAGCCTTCTGAACAAGACTCACGCCTCTTTTTTCGTGTCCAACAGCGACATCCTATACACAGAAAATTCCCTGCACATTATTTACAATTATGAACCAATATCTGTACTCTGCATAAACAGGTGTCTTCTGCTCTGACCCAATCCCTCTGAAGTTACTCAGTGTCATCATCACTGCACAAAACGGAGAGGAAGAAGAAGGAGAAGTGGAGTCACTGCCTGTCATGTTTGGGTTTTCTGAAGTTCTGTCCCAGGGTCCAAAACTGATAAACAAGGTCACACTCTTTAAACTCTCTTGTTTTTCACTTTTCTCTCCTAAGGAGGGGCTTTGCTTGTTGACCCTTGGTGTGACCAATGGTTCAAAGGATCCCACCTCTTTGGTGGGCACGTTGTAGAAAGGTACAAAAATAGGTTCTGAGAACAAACCAGCCCCTTTTTTGAGCATCAGCCTTCTGAAATCACAATTCCGTGTCTCATCCATTGTGTCCCAGAGTGACAGATCATGGCCATGGTTTGAAAAGGTTTCCTGGATGTGCAGGAAGCTCATCCTGTTATAAACGCACACTTTGGAGTTGGCTTTTGGCAAATATTGAGATGAATGTTATACATACAGTGTAAGAAGGTTGTGCTGTATTTCCTTTTATTTGTGGAATTTAAAAAATGTAACGGAGGTGTATTTTCAGATTGTAACAAAGTAGAGATGGGAGAGGGGTTTTTTTGTGGGGTTTTTTTTTGTTTTGTTTTGGTTTGGTTTGGTTTTTTTTGTGTGTGTGTGGTTTTTTTTTTTAACTCCTCAACTAGATAGAAGACAGAAGGGACGTCTGGAACTCCTGAACTAAAGATTTCTGATAAGGAACAACTGAGCCTTTGAGAGTTTTGAATCTTCAGAAGACAGATTTACAACAGACTTCTAGACTGTGTGGAGTCCCACAGATAACCTGTATGCTTAGGGGGGTCTTGAAACCAAAAATGAATATTTGAATCATGCATTAGCTCATTTGAATATGTAACACCAAGGCTTTTAAATACCAAGAAATTAGGAATGGGCCGTGTGTTGCTTTGCACCCTCAGCTGAGAAGCTCCCTCCTTTTGTCTCCTTATGGTCTATTTTTATTTTATTTTATTTTATTTTATTTTATTTTATTTTATTTTATTTTATTTTATTTTATTTTATTTTTATTAAACTTATCAATTAATATAAAAAAGGTGAAAGGTCATTTTTTTCACAGGAGTAAATTGATGGTGGGGCCGCGGTAATTTTATTCCATCGATCCCCTCATTTGATTCATTTAAATTAAACTCGTGCTGAGCTTCATTCTCCTGAACGTTGGGAAATATTCCTCGTGGCAACTGGGAGAACTGAGGGATTTTAAACAGGTTTTCAATCTTTTTTTTACTCCCCCCCAAAACAAAAAAGGTGAAAATTTCAAAGCTCAGGGGCAGCATCTCTTTGTTCCTCATCTCACCCCAGTGTGTGTGTGTGAGGAGGGAATTCCTGGATTTCCCTGGGCTCTGAACCTCACACCCAGCGTGGTTCCAGAAGCTTCCCAGCTGGAAAAACGAGATTCCTGCAGTGCTGCAGGGCTTAGTCAGGACAGGGAACCTGGGAACTCCCTGGGGTGGCCCCAACAGGGTTTGGAAACCTGGCCTGGGTTTAAAAAACTGGCCTGGGTTTGGAAGCCTTGCTTGGGTTTGGAAACCTGGCTTGGGTTTAAAAATGTGGCCTGGGTTTTAAATCCTGGCCTGGGTTTAAATAACTGGCCTGGGTTTAGAAGTCTGACTTGGGTTTGGAAACCTGGTTTTGGTTTAAAAACCTGATCTGGGTTTGGAAGTCTGGTCAGGGTTTAAAAACCTGGCCTGGGTTTTAAATCCTGGCCTGGGTTTAAAAAACTGGCCTGGGTTTAAAAAACTGGCCTGGGTTTGGAAGCCTGGCTTGGGTTTGGAAACCTGGTTTGGCTTTAAAAACCTGATCTGGGTTTGGAAGTCTGGTCAGGGTTTAAAAACCTGGCCTGGGTTTTAAATCCTGGCCTGGGTTTAAAAAACTGGCCTGGGTTTAAAAAACTGGCCTGGGTTTAAAAACCTGGCTTGGGTTTAAAAAACTGGCTTGGGCTTTAAATCCTGGCCTGGGTTTAAAAAACTAGCCAGGGTTAAAAAAACTGGCCTGAGTTTAAAAACCTCATCTGGGTTTGGAAGCCTGGCCTGGTTTTAAAAGCCTGATCTGGGTTTAAAAAACTGGCCTGGGTTTAAAAAGTGGCCTGGATTTAGAAGTCTGGCTTGGGTTTGGAAACCTGGCCTGGTTTTAAAAATCTGATCTGGGTTTAAAAAACTGGCCAGGGTTTAAAAACCTGATCTGGATTTGGAAGTCTGGCCTGGGTTTAAAAACGTGGCCTGGGCTTTAAAACCTGGCCTAGTTTTAAAAACGTGGCCTGGCTTTGGAAGCCTGGCCTGGGTTTAAAAACTCAGCCTGGGTTGAAAAGCCAGGGATTTAAAAACATTCCCGTGGTTTCCTGCCCCTCCGGAGCATCACACAGGAGAGGCTGCCCGGCCCTGGCAGCGCTTTCCTGTGCATTTTTTTTTATCCTGGTAGAAGCTGGACAAGTTTCCTGCTGCCCTTTAAACTCTGTCTCCCTGAGGGGAGGAAATAAAATCTTTGTTAAAAAAAAAAAAAAGTAAAATGTAAAAAATCCGATTTCCTTCTTGTTGTTGTTGGGGTTTTTGGAGTTTTTTGTTTGTCTGGGTGTTTTTTTGTGTGATTTCTTTTTGTTGTTATTTTTTCTTTGTTTGTTTGGGGTTTTTTTGGGAGGGGCTTGTGGGTTTTTTTGGGTTTGTTTGTGATTTTTGGGGGGTTTTTTGGTTTTATTTGGGGGGTTTTTTTGTGTTTTTTTTTGTTGTTGTTGTTATCGTTTGGGGGGGGTTGTGGTTTTTTTTTGTTTTGGTTGGGTTTTTTGTTTTTGTTTTTGGTGGGGTTTTTTGTTTTGTTTTAGGGAGGAAGCCATGGTTCATCTTCCCTGGGGTGCTGTAAAATTGTTGCCCCCATGAGTTTTGCTTCCTGAGCATCCCTGGGAGATCCCCCTGCACTTTTTCCACGGGCAAAACCTCTCGGGATGATTCTCCAGGTGGGAGAGGCTGGGTTGGCTCTGCAAAAGCTTTGGAAAAAAAACCAAATCCCTGTTTCTGAGCTCCTCCCGTTTCGGGTTCTTGGTGTCGTGTCGGGAACTTCTGCAAAGGGGTCACCCCCCAAAAAAATAAAATAAAATAAAAATCTTCAAAGGGGGCTGGGGAGGATCCTGAGCCAGACCTGGGGGCCACAGAGCTGCTCCGAGGGCTGGAGCCCCTCTGGGTGCTGGGAGAGCTGGGAATGTTCCCCTGGAGAAAGGAAAGGCTCCAGGGAGAGCTCAGAGCCCCTGGCAGGGCCTGGAGAGGGATTGGGGACAAGGGCTGGAGGGACAGGACACAGGGAATGGCTTCCCACTGGGAAAGGGGAGATTGGGGTGGGATTTGGGGCAGAATTCCTGGCTGGGAGGGTGGGGAGGGGCTGGGCTGGAATTCCCAGCTTTGCTGGGGCTGCCCCTGGATCCCTGGCAGTGCCCAAGGCCGGGCTGGAGCAGCCTGGGGACAGTGGGAGGTGTCCCTGCCATGGCAGGGGTGGCACTGGGTGACTTTTAAGGTCTCTCCCAACCCAAACCATTGCAGGATTCCCTGGAGAGGGACTGGGGACAAGGGCTGGAGGGACAGGACACAGGGAATGGCTTCAAACTGACCAAGGGCAGGGCTGGGTGGGAGATTGGGAAGGAATTCCTGGCTGGGAGGGTGAGGAGAGGCTGGGATGGAATTCCAGCTGTGGCTGCCCCTGGATCTCTGGCAGTGCCCAAGACCGGGCTGGAGCAGCCTGGGGACAGTGGGAGGTGTCCCTGCCAGGGCAGGGGTGGCACTGATGGGATTTGAGGTCCTTTCCAACCCAAACCATCCCAGGATTCCATTCTCCCATCCATCTGTGGGTGCTGCTGGAACAGCCCTGGATACTGGGAATCTGGGCAGAAAGGACTGGAGGGACAGGACACAGGGAATGGCTTCAAACGGACCAAGGGCAGGGCTGGGTGGGATTTTGGAAGGAATTCCTGGCTGGGAGGGTGGGGAGGGGCTGGGCTGGAATTCCCAGAGCAGCTGTGGCTGCCCCTGGATCCCTGGCAGTGCCCAAGGCCGGGCTGGAGCAGCCTGGGATGCTGGAAGGTGTCCCTGCCATGGCCCTGATGGGATTTCAGGTCCCCCCAAGCCGAACCACTCCGTGTTTTACCGGGAGCTCCTCGCCCCCATCTCCACCTCTCCCGCTCTCCTGACCCCCCTGCCCCTCCTCTCCTTCAACTCTCAGCCGCATCCCCAATTTCTCCAAAGAAATTCCTGCCTTTCTCACCGTCCCCCCCATCACATTTCTGGGCGTTTCGTGCTGACCAACAGCTTTTCCCGGCCCTGTGGAGCCCGAATTTCCCCCAGCCCCGCTCCGGGTGACACCGGGAGGGTGCGCACCCCGCTCCGGGCGCTCCTGACTCAGCCAGCCCGGCATTCCCGGGAAAAGCCTGACTCACGTGAGCCCATTTACCGGCTCACGGCTCTTAATTACGGGCCGTGCCCATCTGGGCAGCGTGGGAACGGGAGCCATTAAGCCCCTAAAAGCTCCCGATCATTCCCAATCCATTAATGTTTCTAATTAGTTAAGCCCGGCGCCTCTTTTCTCTCGCCGGGGCTCGCTCGTGTTCTCCGAGCGTGCAGCCACAGCTCCATTATGTAATGATCCCCCCGGCTGCTGTAATCCCCGTTCTCAACTGACACCGAGATTTTTTTATTTTTTCTTTTTTAATTTTTTTATTTTTTAATTAAATTATTATTTTATTTCGTTTCTCCCACTCCTCTTCCCGAGAGCCGATGATGCCAGGCTCCTCATCCCCGGCCATGGAGGATGCAAATCAAAGTTGGGCTCGCATCGTTGCTAATTAGCCCGAGCAGGGGCGGGGGGGTTGGGCTGGGCAGCACCCGGGGGCCGTTTTTTGGGGCGGTTGGGGGGCGGTTGGGGTAAATCCGTTGGCTGATTTCCAGCGCCCCGGGGTGCTCCAAATACTTTCCCTCGGGGTGGGGTTTGACTTTTCAATTCCTCGGTCCCTTCTGTCCCCTTTTCCTTCCAAGGAAACCATCTCCACGGCAACCTCGAAGCGCCGGGCTCTGCCTCGGGAGCTGCTCGGAGCCGTCCCCGGGACCTCGGTGAGTGGCTCGGCGGGGCTGGCCCTGGTGGCCCTGGTGGCCTTGGTGGCCTTGGTGGCCCTGGTGGCACCGGGTCCCCTGCCCGGTGAGGAGGCGAGGGCTGGCGCTGGGCTGGGCAGAGGGGGTGGGGGACCCCAACCCCGCGTCCCCCTCGTCCCCCTCGTCCCCTCCGAGGCTTAAAAACGCGTGGCCGGAGTTGTCCCCGTGTGGGTGGGTGGGGTGGCTGTGGCAAGGCGCTGCTCCCCTTGCCTTGGGGACGTGTCCTGGTGTCCTGGCTGGCCGTGTGTCCTTGGACAGACCACAAACCGCTCCCCATCCCGGTTTTCCGTCGTGTTTGGGAGAGCAGCACGTGGAGATGGGGCCTCCGTCCCCCTGCCGGGGCTGGGTTCGGGGCTGGCCGCGGTGTCACCAGGTGGGCACAACTCCCGGTGCCACCTGGAGGGGGACAGAGCGCCAGCCCGCTGGGGAAGGGGTCCTCTGAGCTGTGGGGTCATCTTGGGGCTTCCCTGGCGCAGGGGAGCAGCAGGAAAGGGCGGCTCAGTTCTGCACCAAACGGGATGAAAGTTGTGGAGCTGGAGCAGGAAAAGCTGGGCAGGGATTGGGATGCTCTGCCCGGAGCTGAGCTGGTGAGCGCTGGGGCCCGCTGGGGCTGACCCTGGTTGTCCCCTTGTCCCCAGGGCAGGATGAAGCTGTTGGGGACCCTGCTGGGGGCGTTGGTGCTCGTCCTGCTCCTCCCCAGCTCCTCCCGGGCCAGCGAGGCCTCGCGGACCTGCATCTTCCAGACCCTCAGCGAGCCCGACCATGAGTTCTGCAGGTGAGAGACCTGGCTGCCTGGCCTGTCCCCCTGTCACCTGCCCCCCTGTCACCTGCCCCAGCCTGTCCCCCCTGTCACCTGTCCCCTCTGTCACCTGCCCCAGCCTGTCCCCTCTGTCACCTGCCCCCCTCTCACCTGCCCCAGCCTGTCCCCCCTGTCACCTGTCCCCTCTGTCACCTGCCCCCCTCTCACCTGCCCCTGTCCCCGCTGTCACCTGCCCCAGCCTGTCCCCTCTGTCACCTGCCCCAGCCTGTCCCTCCTGTCACCTGTCCCCCCTGTCACCTGCCCCAGCCTGTCCCCCCTGTCACCTGTCCCCCCTGTCACCTGCCCGGCCTGACCCCCTCTCACCTGTCCCCCCTGTCACCTGCCCCAGCTTGTCCCCCCTGTCACCTGCCCCCCCCGTCACCTGCCCCCCCTGTCACCTGCCCCCCTGTCACCTGCCCCCCCCTGTCACCTGCCCCCCCCGTCACCTGCCCGGCCTGTCCCCCTGTCACCTGTTTCCCCTGTCACATGTCCTCTCTGTCACCTGCCCCAGCCTGTCCCCCCTCTCACCTGCCCCCCTCTCACCTGCCTGGCCTGTCCCCTGTCACCTGCCCGGCCTGGCCATTCCCACTGTGTCCCCTCCCAGCACAGTCCATTCCAGTGTCCCCTGGGCCGGGGGACGTTGGCTGTTTTTCCTCCTTTTCCCGGCAATCTGGGCTGTCCCGCTGTGCCTCTGCTGCCCAGAGGCTTTGGAAGGGACTTGTGCCGCTGTCAGGGGTGGCAGGAGTTTTCCATGGGGAGCTTTGGAGGAAGGAGGCTGCTTTTCCATGGAGTCCTGGAATGCTTTGGGTGGGAAGGGGCCCCAAAACCCATCCGGTTCCAACCCCAACACCTCCCACTGTCCCCAGGCTGCTCCAGCCCGGCCTTGGGCACTGCCAGGAATCCAGGGGCAGCCACAGCTCCTCTGGGAATTCCAGCCCAGCTCCTCACCACCCTCCCAGCCAGGAATTCCTTCCCAAACTCCCACCCAAATCTTCCCTTTCCCAGTTTGAAGCCATTCCCTGTGTCCTGTCCCTCCAGTCCTTCCTGCCCAGCAGATTCCCAGTATCCAAGGCTGTTCCAGCAGCACCCAGAGATGGATGGGAAAGAGGAATCCTGGGATGGTTTGGGTTGGAAAGGACCTCAAATCCCAGTGTCCAGGGACACCTCCCACTGTCCCCAGGCTGCTCCAGCCCGGCCTTGGGCACTGCCAGGGATCCAGGGGCAGCCACAGCTCCTCTGGGAATTCCAGCCCAGCCCCTCCCAAGGAAGGATTCCTCCCCAATATCCCAGCTGACCCTTCTATTTCAAACTGTTCCCCCATCCTGTCCCTCCTTCCCTTATCCCAAATCTCCATCATGGTTTAACCTGGGATGGTTTGGGTGGGACTGGAATTTCAATCCCATCCCCAGGGACACCTCCCGCTGTCCCCAGGCTGCTCCAACCTCTCCTGGGCACTGCCAGGGATCCAGGGGCAGCCACAGCTCCTCTGGGAATCCCATCCCAGCCCCTCCCCACCCTCCCAGCCAGGAATTCCTTCCCAATCTCCCACCCAGCCCTGCCCTCTGGCAGTGGGAAGCCATTCCCTGTGTCCTGTCCCTCCAGCCCTTGTCCCCAGTCCCTCTCCAGGGAATCCTGGAATGGTTTGGGTTGGGAGAGACCTTAAAAGTCACCCAGTGCCACCCCTGCCCTGGCAGGGACACCTCCCACTGTCCCCAGGCTGCTCCAGCCTGGCCTTGGGCACTGCCAGGGATCCAGGGGCAGCCACAGCAAAGCTGGGAATTCCATCCCAGCCCCTCCCCACCCTCCCAGGGAGCAACCCCTTCCCAAAACCCACTGAAAAAACCTCCAACCCCTGCTGCTCCTCCTCTGAGCCCCACCTCCCCTTAACCCTTCACACCCCACAACTCCTGCCCAGCCCTCCCTACCCCCAGCAGGCCAAGACTTCACTTCTCTCCCCCTCCCCATTTTTAATTTCGATTCCCAGAGGGGAGCTGGAAGTCATCTACCCCGAGGTGGGCGACGTCAGCTGCTCCTACATCCCCAAGTGCCACGGGTACCGGCAGAAGCTCAGCACCGAGTGGGGCAAACCCCGCGTCCGCTTCCCCTGGGCCAAGAAGGTGAGGAGGCGCCGCTCCGGCTTCTCCCGGGGCTCCTGGGGTGGCTTTGGAAGCTTTTTCCCAAATTTCCTCATTGGTTTAGGGGTTTCCCATGGAGGCTGAGCTGTGGATAAGTGGAATTGCCTAATTTTTTTGTTTTTTTGTGGTGTTTTTTGTTATTTTTTTTCCTTACATCGTGGTCAGTAAAGCGCCTTTTCTCACGTTCAGGCTTTTTTTTTTTTAATTGCACTGAAACAGTTTTTATTTTTTTTTCTTTTGGCGTTTTTAATGTTTTTTCGCGGTTTTGTATTTTTTACGTTTTTTAGTGTTTTGGCGGTTTGGGGTTTTTTTTATATTTTTTTGTATTTTTTTTGTACTTCGTGTTTTTTTGTAATTTTGTGTTTTTTGGGTTTTGTGTTTTTTTTACAATTTTGTAATTTTTTTGTAATTTTTTTGTAATTTTTTTGTAGTATTTTTGTGATTTTTTGTGATTTTTTTTGTAATTTTTGTCATTTTTTTGTATTTTTTGTGATTTTTTTTTGTACTTTTTGTAATTTTTTTGTATTTTCTTGTATTTTTTGCATTTTTTTGTACTTTTTGTATTTTTTGGTAGCTTTGCATTTTTTGTACTTTGTTTTATTTTTTTTTTCCCTTTGGCCATTTACTAAATTTGTTTTTCCCCTACATCACACCCATTTCACAGCTATTCCAGCCACCTCGGAGCCATTTAATAAATTATTTTCCCCATATCCCCACATTTCAATTTCAGATTTTCTCTGCTTTGTAACCTTCATTTCCCCTATAAATGCAGCCATTTACTAATTTTCCCTACATTAACTTTGAAAACAATTAATTACATTTTTCATCTACCGTGCCCCATTTAAGTGGCCAGAAGGTAGCAAAGAAATTAAATTATTTTTTTCTGCTACACGTGGCCTCTTAATCATTTAAATTTTTGCTGTTTGCTGCCTCCTAATGATTTAATTTTGTGCTCCATCGTGGCTGTTTTTAAAAAACGAATTAAATGGCCACAACATAGGAAAAACTGGAATTAAGTGGCCGCACGTGGAGAAAAGCTTCATTTATTTTATTTCTAAGTTGTGGCCACTGAAGATTTATAATTTTTGCCACTTTTTTTTGCTGTTTCAATTTTGTTTCCTCTACTTCAGCCACTTTATTTTTTGGTATATTCTGGCCACTGGGGTTTTATTTTATTCACTCCGTGGTGGCAGTTTCTTTTTTTTCTTTTTTTTTCTTTTTTCTTTTTTCTTTCTTTTTTCTTTTTTTTATTTTTCTTTTTTTTATTTTTCTTTTTTCTTTTTTCTTTTTTTTCTTTTTTTTTTTCTTTTTTTTTTTTCTTTTTTTTTGCCACAGCTCAGCCCCCCCCCCCCCAAAAAAAAAATCATCAATTTAAGATTTTTTTTTTTTTTTACGATCTATTCAAATTTTTTTTTTTTGGGTCAACTTTTCAAAGCCATCCCGGCCCCGGGGAATCTCCTGTTGGATCCCGATGGAATTTTTTTGGGAACTCGCGACGGAATTTTTGGGGATCTCCCGGGTGCTGCTGTTCCCCCCCCTTCGCCACCAGGTGGCAGCATTGAACTGCCCGATCTGCAGCGCCGCCCGGACTGGGAGAGAACTGGGAGGGACTGGGGCGGACTGGGAGAGACCGGGAGGAACTGGGAGAGAACTGTGAGGAACTGGGAGAGATTGGGAGAGACTGGGAGAGAACTGGGAGAGACTGGGAGGAACTGGGAGAGAACTGGGAGAGACTGGGAGAGAACTGGGAGGGACTGCGAGAGACTGTGAGGAACTGGGAGGGAACTGGGAGAGAACTGTGAGGAACTGGGAGGGAACTGGGAGAGAACTGTGAGGAACTGGGAGGGAACTGGGAGAGAACTGTGAGGAACTGGGAGGGACTGGGAGAGAACTGTGAGGAACTGGGAGAGACTGTGAGGAACTGGGAGAGAACTGTGAGGAACTGGGAGAGAACTGTGAGGAACTGGGAGAGAACTGTGAGGAACTGGGAGGGAACTGGGAGACACTGGGAAGGACTGGGAGAGAACTGTGAGGAACTGGGAGAGACTGGGAGGCACTGGGAGACACTGGGAGGCACTGGGAGCGCCGGGATCCCCCCCGGAGCAGCGCTGGGGGTGCCGCGGCCACGGGGAGGGGACAACAAATGCGGTGACATTTGGGGTTTTTGTTTTGGGATGGGGTGGGACACCCCGCGCCGTGCCCTGCTGTGATCCCAAAGCTGTCCCGGGATGCGGCATCTCCTCGTAGCCTTCCCAGCTCCCGGTGAAATCCTCCCCAAAAACCGCCCCGATCCCAAAAATTTCCGTCATTCCCGTGGCCGCCTCCAGCCCTGGGAGCTGATAAGGGGGGGCTGATAAGCTCTGCTGGCGTTACCTCGGAGCGTGAACAATCCCGGCTCTTCCCCGCCGGCTGGGAAGTCTCTTCCCCCTGCGGATCGCATGGTTGGAAGGAGAACTTTTCCTTCAAGATGCCTGATTCTTCCCCCCCCAAAAAAAAATTCCTCCTTCCTGGCAGAGGTTGCTGCGCACAGACCCATCCCCGGCTTTCCAGGAGTTTGAAGTTTCCCAGGGATGTGGAAAGTTGGGTTTTTTTTGAGTTTTTTTTTCTTTTTTCTATAATTTTAGTCCTGGAAAGCAAAGCAGGGCCGGGAGAAGGGAAAAGGGAATCTCTGCGGGGTTGGAACGCCGCTGCCGATGGATGTGGGGAAAGGATTTTGGGGACAAAGAGCCAGACCCTTCCCAGGCTCCGCATCCACAAAAAGCTGGGATGGGAATCCACCCCTGGCCGAGCTAGGGGAGGGTGGCACCTGATTATTTTTGGGATGGAATTCCAGCTGCGCCTCGGGGGAGGGTGGCAGCTCCCCGGGGAGCCTCTGGCACGGCCGGCGGCTCCCGCTGGCGTCGGGAGCGGCTCCGCCGATGGATTTGGCACCGATTCCTTCCGAGACATCTCCCGGCACATCTTGAGCTGAGAGGCGGCATCTGAGGACACGGGGGGTGGGGTGCGGGGGGGTCCCCGCTGCTTGCCGGGATTTGGGGTGGGGTGGGGGGGGTTCTCCTCCTCTGGCCTTCCCCAAAAAATGCTGGGAATCACCCCCCGGCTGCAGAGTCCAAACCAAACCTTGGAGTTCATTTTGGGAAGGGGCTGGGTGGCCTGAAACTCCCTCACAGAGAGCTCTGAGTTTCCTCAGATTTGGGTTTTTTGTGGGTTTTTTTGTTTGTTTTGTGTTGTGGGTTTTTTTTGGGGGGGGGTGTTTGTTTGGTTTGGGGTTTTTTTGGGGGAATTCCAATATTTTGGGAATTTTTGGGAATTTTTGTTGTGGGTTTGGTTGGGGTTTTTTGGTGTTTTGTGGTTTGGGTTTTTTTTTGGTTGGTTGGTTTTGATTTGGTTTGGGGTTTTTGGGGGGGTTTTTGGGTTTTTTTTTGGTGGCTTTTTTTTTTTTTAGTTAGTTTGTTTCGGTTTATTTGGTTTGGTTTTTTTTTTTTTAATATAGAGATGTACAATTTTCCTACTCCTCAACCTCCAAGGACTCCTTGGGCTAACATCTTTCCCTCGTCCTAAATTAAGTGGGACCAAGAGCCGAGGCACCAGGGTTGTTTTCCTGCTTCCTTGGGGGGGCATCTCTAAACCCAGCAAATCCCAAAATCTTCCCAATTTTACTCCCAAATGGGGAAACTTTGGCCAAGCGAGGAGATCTCCATCTCCCCGTGGTGCTCCTGGGTGGGGTGGGGCTGGAGGGCTGGGAGAAGCTTTTCCTGTCCAAATCCGTGGCAGAAAAATCTCGGGGTTTGAGGATGCAAACTTGTGTAGGAAGTGTCGGCTCTCTGTGGAACACTTTGTCTCTTCAAGGAAAACAACCAACCACCAAAAAAAAAACCCAAAAAAACAAAAAAAAAGAATGCAGAGTGTTTGTTTTTCTCTCTAGAAATATTTACCAGTTTTTCCAGAGCTGGTGGGGGGGGTGGGGAATGGGAGGTTTCCCCATCCTCGCCCCAGATATTTGGGATGGGTTTGGGGTCGCCTCTGTGCCCACCCTGCAGCTCCTCAGTGAAGGGAGCGTGGATGGCTTGGGGTGAAGGAGCTGAAATTGGGGCGGTGTCTTTGCAAAGCTGAGCTCTGATGGCAGCAAAGCCTGGCCTGGGGGACTTCAGGGCATCATTTTGAGGTGGATCTGTGTTGGGGAGGATGAAGTAGCTGGGCCCTGCAGAGATGATTTATTAGTAAAAGATTCTAAAAGTATGAAACCCACAAGAGGAATAGAATTAAAAGCAAAATTTGAACTGTAAGCATGGACAGGAAGAAGGTGATTAGACAGCTGAAAAGACTTGGCTGGGTGTTTCAGTGACACCCCTGCCAAGACAAAAGGATGAATAAAGGGTTGGACCTTCTCAGGTATCAGGGATAAGGTGGGTTTTCAGGATTTTGGTCTGTAGAGTAGCATTGTAATGTTGTAGTTCCCATAGGCTGTGTGTAGATTCTGTAGGTTTTGTATCTTGAGGTGATTGGTTGATGCTCATTAGAATATTCACGATAGAAAGGGTTAAAATGGAATGGAACAAGGAGCTCGGCCTCTTTGCAGCCTTCCCTTGGACCCTCTTGGACTCTTTGCACTGGATCCCTGGACCCTTCCCCAGTCAGGCTGCCTCCCCACCACCAATAAACCACATGTCCCAAAGAGTATCCTGATCTTCAGATCATCTCTCTCGCCAGACAGTCAGCGTGCTTTCTAATAGATCTGGATGTTTTGTGCTGTTTAAACCCTCAGCTGTCGGCCCCAGCTTCATCAAACGTCATTTTACTGCCCCAAAAAACCCATTTTGGGGCAGTTTTTAGTGCCGTGAGGGCACCTGTTGTGTGTGGGGGCATCTCAGTGAGCAGCAGGCTCAGGGAAAGGAGCCAGGGATGCGCTGCCAGGGACAGGAGAGGGGTTATGGATGGTTTGGATACCCTGGAAAACCTTGGAGCGCTCTGTCCTGGTGGGCAGAGAGCTGGGAATGTCTGGAGATCAGCCCTGGGATGGTCAGGATGTTCCATCCATAGGAGATCAGCCCTGGGATGTTCAGGATGTTCCATCCATGGGAGATCAGCCCTGGGGTGTTCAGGATGTTCCATCCATAGGAGATCAGCCCTGGGGTGTTCAGGATGTTCAATCCATGGGAGATCAGCCCTGGGATGTTCCATCCATGGGAGCTGCAGCCCTGGAATGTTCCATCCCTAGGAGATCAGCCCTGGAATGTTCAGGATGTTCCACTCATGGGAGATCAGCCCTGGGCTGTTCAGGATGTTCCATCCATGGGAGATCAACCCTGGAGTGTTCCATCCATGGGAGATCAGCCCTGGGATGTTCAATCCATGGGAGATCAGCCCTGGGATGTTCCATCCATGGGAGATCAGCCCTGGAGTGTTCCATCCATGGGAGATCAACCCTGGAGTGTTCCATCCATGGGAGATCAGCCCTGGGATGTTCAATCCATGGGAGATCAGCCCTGGGATGTTCCATCCATGGGAGATCAGCCCTGGAGTGTTTCATCCATGGGAGATCAGCCCTGGGATGTTCAGGATGTTCCATCCATGGGAGATCAGCCCTGGGATGTTCAGGATGTTCCATCCATGGGAGATCAGCCCTGGGATGTTCAGGATGTTCCATCCATGGGAGATCAGCCCTGGGATGTTCCATCCATGGGAGATCAGCCCTGGGATGTTCAGGATGTTCCATCCATGGGAGATCAGCTCTGGGATGTTCAGGATGTTCCATCCATGGGAGATCAGCCCTGGGATGCTCCATCCACGGGAGATCAGCCCTGGAGTGTTCAATCCATGGGAGATCAGCCCTGGGATGTTCAGGATGTTCCATCCATGGGAGATCAGCCCTGGGATGTTCAGGATGTTCAGTCCATGTGAGATCAGCCCTGGGATGTTCAGGATGTTCCATCCATGGGAGATCAGCCCTGGGATGTTCAGGATGTTCCATCCATGGGAGATCAGCCCTGGGATGTTCAGGATGTTCCATCCATGGGAGATCAGCCCTGGGATGTTCAGGATGTTCCATCCATAGGAGATCAGCCCTGGAGTGTTCAGGGTGTTCCACCCATGGGAGCTGCAGCCCGGGAATGCTCAATCCTCACTGGAAAACTCTCCTGAGCCCATCCCAATCCCCCTTTGGCTCCCAGGCCTGACCCCAAAACCCCAAACACCCACCAGCACCTTCCCCAAACCCCCGAGCCGGGAGCTGCCGGCGGCTCTTTCCCAGCCCGGGGAAGCAGGAGAACATCTGGACCTAGGGGGGAAACTCATCCCCCTTGTCCTGCCTCGATATTGCTTCGCTCAAGCAAAAATAAATTGGAAAAGAAAATTGGCCCTGGCACCAATTTGGGGCAGCTCCTGGATTGCGCAGCGAAGCAAAGGCCCCGACGGTGATGGATCGCGGAATTAACCCGGAGCCGCCTCCCCTGATTCCCTTTTATTACCGCCGCCGGTGGCAGACAGAAAAACAGATTACACCGGAGATCAAATCGATGGGAACTTCATTTGCTGGCCTTTTAAAAACATATTCCTGGGGCTTTATAAAAACATACGGCAGATGCCAGGGACGGGCCTTGTCTCCTTGTTAAAAAACAATTTACCTGCGCCGGAGCCGCCGCCTCTTACCTGCCCCTCCAGGTTTGTTCTCATCCCCAGGTTTGACAACTTCCTCAGGGGCTTCTTTGGGCTGTGCCTTCCCTTTTTTTATTTTAGGATAGGATTTTAGGATTTAGGATTTTTTTCCCTGATAAAATGGAGGGATGGATGTTTTTTCTGCCCCAAAGTCAACTTTTTAAAAGTTGGGTTTTTTTGCAAAGAGGCAAATTTGTTTTCATCCCCAGGTTTGACAACTTCCTCAGAGGCTTCTTTGGGCTGTGCCTTCCCATTTTCTTTTTTTAGGATTCGGGAAGGAGTTGGATTTTTCCTTCCCCCCCACAAAATGGAGGAATGGGGTTTTTTTCTGCCCTGAAGTCAACTTTTTAGTTGACTAACTAAAGTTGACTAACAGTTGAAGGCTGTGCCTTCCCTTTTTTTATTTTAGGATAGGATTTTAGGATTTAGGATTTTTTTCCCCCATAAAATGGAGGAATGGGGTTTTTTTCTGTCCCAAAGTCAACTTTTTAAAAGTTGGGTTTTTTTTGCAAAGAGGCAAATTTGTTCTCATCCCCAGGTCTGACAACTTCCTCAGAGGCTTCTTTGGGCTGTGCCTTCCCTTTTTCTTTTTTAGGATTTGGGAAGGAATTGGATTATTTTTTTTTCCCCCATAAAATGGAGGAATGGATGTTTTTTCTGCCCCAAAGTCAACTTTTTAAAAGTTGGGTTTTTTTGCAAAGAGGCCGATCTGCCCGTCCCCGAGCTGGGCTCCTTCCTGCTGCTCCCACAGCTCGCTGGGATCAAGGCATTTCCAGGCTGGAATGAGCTGGGGTTGGGAAGGCAGCCTGGAAAATGTGTGACCCGTGGGGTGAGACCCTCAGGCTCTTGGTTGGAGCTTCACCTGATGCCTGAGGAAGGCTGAGCTGAAACAGAGGCTGGACAGAGCTAGAAAATAAAGTAGATTTATTAAAGTAGGTAATTTTTAAAGTCGATATTTATTAAAGTTGATATTTGTTAAAGTAGGTATTTATTAAAGTAGGTATTTATTAAAATAGGTATCTATTAAAGTCAATATTTATTAAAGCAGGTATTTATTAAACTAGATATTTATTAAATTAGATATTTATTAAACTGGATATTTATTTAAAGGCTTCCAGGACCCACCCTGGGCATTACAGGAGCCTGACCCAGGCTGCACCCAGAGTGGGTTAGGAATGGCCACAGAGAATGGCTGCCCTGATCAGGAGATTTTATATTTTTATCAGTTTTGGTCCATTTGCATTTTGGGGTTTAATTGTCCAATGACAGCTGCAGGTTGTGAGGTCCCATCCTTCTTGTTCCTCCTTCCAGCCCACCCTTGTTGGTGCTTTTTGGGCTGAAATTCGCCCTTGGTCCTCAGAAAGAAAAGATTTGTTTTGTCTCCTTGTTCTGTGAGGAGCTGAGTGACCCCGAGTGTGAGGCTGAGAGCTGCACCCCTGGGCAGCACAGAACCGGGAACTCTGAAAGTTCCAAAATCTGAGGCATCACACCCAGCAGCTTTTTGTGCCTGGAGCTGTGACCAGCACCCAGGGGTGCTGCTGTGAGGCTGGAGAGCTCCTGGGACTCAGAGCCCAGGGAGGGAAGAGCAGGAGAAGGAGCTTCTCCCAAAACCCCACAACAAGTCCACTCCTCTTTTTTCCTGATTCTCCTCCTTTTGTGAAGTGCTTGGTGGCCTGGCTGGGGACAGGCCCAGCTGGGGACAGACCCGATTTACAAAATATTTTGTGTTCTGGGGGACGATTTCCCATTTTTTTTGGGGCTGTGACCAGCGCCCAGGGGTGCTGCTGTGGGCCTGGAGAGCTCCTGGGACTCAGAGCCCAGAGAGGGAAGAGCAGGAGAAGGAGCTTCTCCCAAAAACCCCACAGCAAGTCCACTCCTCTTTTTTCCTGATTCTCCTCCTTTTGTGAAGTGCTTGGTGGCCTGGCTGGGGACAGACCCAGCTGGGGACAGACTCGATTTACAAAATATTTTGTGCTCTGGGGGACGATTTCCCATTTTTTTTGGGGCTGTGACCAGCGCCCAGGGGTGCTGCTGTGGGGCTTGGAGAGCTCCTGGGACTCAGAGCCCAGGGAGGGAAGAGCAGGAGAAGGAGCTTCTCCCAAAACCCCACAGCAAGTCCACTCCTCTTTTTTCCTGATTCTCCTCCTTTTGTGAAGTGCTTGGTGGCCTGGCTGGGGACAGGCCCAGCTGGGGACAGACTCGATTTACAAAATATTTTGTGCTCTGGGGGACGATTTCCCATTTTTTTGGGGCCATCATTTGCGTGGAGGGGAATCCAGTGGTTTTACCAGAGGCAGGGGCAGCTCCGTTCCATCTCCTCAGGGGCTGTGCCGCAGGGGTGGTGGCAGGAGGGGACGTGCAGGGACCTTTTTTTTGTGGCACTCAGGTTCCTTCCCCAGCCTCGCTGGAGGAGGGATGGTTTGGAAGCAGCAGATTCCTGACAGTTTGTGTATCCCTGCTGGCTGGTGGAGCCGTCTGGAGCTGAGGAGCCACCACCAGCGTGGTTTTTCTCCCTTCTCTTCTTCAATCCTGCCGGGGCTCCTCACAAAACAATGGCTCAACATTCCTCCCCGCTGCTGTCAGCCCCGAGATTCCCGGGATTAGCCCAAGCCCCCGGTGATGGGCCGGGTTCCCATGGCCTGGGATGGCTCCTGTGGCATTCCAGCAGCCCGGACTTCAGAGGGATCCTGAGCTTCTCCCAGGGTTTTTGGAGCAGGGGGTGGCAAAGCCAAATTCAATTCACAGCTCTGCGTGCTGCTGTCCTCTGCTGACCCCCTCCCCACCCGGGGTGCGACCCCTCCCAGCTCAGCACCGCTGGAATTCCCGTCCTTTTGGGGAGCAGGAAGGTTTTTTGGGGTTTTTTTTGGTTTTTTTTTTCCCTCGATGGGAAGGGCTGGAGTGTTTTAAGCAACCTCGCAGCGGGGCGTTCTCCCCCCACCGGGCCCTGGTGCCAGCGGAGGGGACCAGCGGGCAGCTGGTGCCACCCGAGCCAGGAGAGCCGCGTTCCATGAGCGATCCTGGCAGGAATGTCACTTCACATCCGTCTCCTGACCTCGCCATTCCTGGACAAAACATCGTCCCCCCGAGGGCAGGAGGGTCGGGAAGCACCTCCAGGTCATCCCGGGTGCGTGGTGCGTTGGCATCTCCCCGTTTGCTCCAAAAAAAATAAGAAAAGAAAAAAAAAAATGTTTGAAGCCGCCGCTGATTTTCTTTTTTTTTTTTTTTTTTTTTTTCCCTTTGATCCCTGTAAACATTATACAGTAATCAAAGTTTAAGCTGCTTTGGGTGAAATAATTGCTTAACAATCACATAAGACAAAGTGATTCAACAAATGACAATTAGGACTTGTGATCCACGGAACAGATGCATTCAGTGTAGCATATTATAATGTGCTAATAGGAGATTGACAGCACAATAATAGGAGAGAACAGCCACTCAGCCTATAATTCCCAACCAAATGTGAGGCTGTCCACAGAGCTCAAAATCCGAACAGGCTGTAAAATTAAGAGGTAAGAAAGGCACAAGTTTCACAAAGACTCATTAGCAGGTTGGCTGTGAATTTCCAAGCAAGGGGGGGGGGAAGGAAGGATTCCTGCTGGAGGATTTACTCGCGCGAAGGGGAAAAGGGAAAAAAAAAAAAAAATAAAAAAAGGGGAGGGGAGGTGTGGGGAGGGGAGGGGAGAGGGGGGACCCTCAACCTCTTTGCGCTGGGGGATGAGTAACCTCGGTCACACCGGGCTCCAACAGGCTGGATCTGATTCCCAGATGCCAACCAGGTTTTTTTTTTGGGAGCAGAGGGTGGCTCCCGTGCCCGTGCTGACAGGGGAGGGGGGACGCGTTCCTCCAGCAGCCCCCCCGGTGTGCCAAGGCACCGACAGGAGATGAAGTCTGATCTGATGAGCGCGGAGCTCCCAAACCGGGGCGTTCCCCGCGGGGAGAAGAACCCGGGCGCTTTTCCCAAGCTTTAAATGATCCTGATGGGTGACAGGGGCACCCTTTTAGCCCTGTCCATGGGAATTAAGGCTTCGTGCTTTTTTTTTGCTCTTTGGGGGACATCAAGGGGACGGGAGCCGAGCTGTCAATCCCCCGCCAGCCCGGCACGTGTGGAGGCAGGAGCTGGGAATCCATCCCTGAACCCTTCTCCAGGAGCTGGGAATCCATCCCTGAACCCTTCTCCAGGAGCTGGGAATCCATCCCTGAACCCTTCTCCAGGAGCTGGGAATCCATCCCTGGACCCTTCTCCAAGCCCTGGGAAAACCTGGGAAAACCTGGGAAAACCTGGGAAAACCTGGGAAAACCTGCTGCCCTCCTCTCTCTCCTTCCCCCGGCAGCTTTTTGGAGGCAGAGGGATCGAAGGGAACTTAAAATTTGGTGGCAAAAACCGCAAGATTTCGGCTGGGCTGGGCTGGTCCCCTCCCGTGCCCCCCGCACGTGTTCCACCAGCGCGGAGTGGAGTTTGGCCGTGGTTTATTTATTAAAGAAACGTGCCAGGAAATGCACTTTTTTTTTTTTTTTTTTTTTTTTTTTTTTTTTTTTTTTTTTTTGTGCATGGGGGAGGAGGAGAAGGTTTGGTAATTAAAACTTCCCGTCCATCAGCGCTTCGCTCCCTGAGATAATTGCGTGGCTCCCGCAGATGCAGGTTTTGGAGGGACTCAGAAGCAGCGGGAATCGGTGTCTGAGGGTTTGGGGTGTGCCAGGGGCTCGTCCAGGATCCCACAGCGGAATATCCCGGGGAAGTTGTGGTGGCGAATTTGTTGGGAATTTTTTTTTTTTTTGGCTTTTTGGCTTGGTTTATTACTTACAGCGTTTTCTCTCCACCACTGATTTTCACCTGCCGACCCCAGAGCTGCAGGGATGCACCTGCCAGGTGTGTTCAGCGTAAGGAACACACAGATTCACAGACTTTACCTGAATTTTATAAACCGCAGAGCCAAACCGAGCTATAAAAACAGACAAACGCGTTGAAAACAACCTGATTTATTATTTTCTTTCTTTCTTTCTTTCTTTCTTTCTTTCTTTCTTTCTTTCTTTCTTTCCCTTCCTTCCTTCCTTCCTTCCTTCCTTCCTTCCTTCCTTCCTTCCTTCCTTCCTTCCTTCCCTTTCTTCTTCCTTTCTTTCTTCCCTTTTCTTTTTCTTTTTCTTTTTCTTTTTCTTTTTCTTTTTCTTTTTCTTTTTCTTTTTCTTTTTCTTTTTCTTTTTCTTTTTCTTTTTCTTTTCTTTTTCTTCTCTTTCTTTCTTTCTTCTCTTTCCTTCTTTCTTTCTTTCCTTTTCCCCTCGCCCCATCTTTGGATTTTTCCCGGCCTGCCCCAGCCCGGTGTGGGCGTCAGGCTGGGAACTTCAGAGCCTTTTAGCCGAGGTGACACAGGAGGAAAAAAAAAAAGCTGCAAAGATCCCCCCTCTCCTCATCCCAATTCCACTATTGAGATAGATAGATAGATAGATAGATAGATAGATAGATAGATAGATAGATAGATAGATTTTTTTAATTTTTTTTTTTTTTTTTGAGGAGACCCTTTGGGCAGCGCTGCCCCCACAGAGCCCCGGAGCCCGTCTGGGTGTCAGAGCTGGCACGGGGGCTGATCGATGGCAGATCAATGAGCCCCCAGGGCAGCTGTCACCCTGGTGGGTGGTGTCTCCTGACATCCCCCCGGACCCGCCCGGGCTGTTTCAAAAGGAATTAGCGGCGTTTGGGCCGGGCAGGAGGGTTGATAGCAGCAGGCAGCTTCCTCCCCACGCTCCTGGCGCTTCAAAAATTGAATTTGTGGGGCTTTAGAATTGAGTTTAAATACGCAGGGAGCTGGGCACGGCTCCCCTTCATCTTCCTGGCATCCTCCTCCTCCTCAGCTCCTCCTGGTTCTGTGGAGCTTCCCTGCTCCACAGCTTTGGCCTTTGTCGCTGTGGGACGCAATGAAGGAGATGAATTCTGTGAATTCAGAAGGCTGCTGTGTGGACTCTTCAGGGAGTTTTATTTTCCAAACCTCTTTGATACTTTTTACAAACGTGCCCACCTTAGAGGTGGGACCCCTGGAACCGTTGGTCACTCGCAGAGACCTTCAGGCGAAGTCCCTCCTCTGGGAAAGCGTGTGGAAAACAGGAATAGTTTACAAAAGGTGACTTTGTTTCCCAGTTTAGGCCCCTGGGAAGAGAATTTCTTAAAAGCAAAACACGGCAGGCACCAATCGTGGCAACAGGGCTTTTTGGGGGGGGCTGGGAAAGGCTCCAGCACCTTTGGGACACGGGGCTGGCTCCCAGTATCCCAATCCTGGGCTGGCTGTGCTGGGGGGGTCTCTGCTCCATCACTCTGCCTACCTTGGGTGGGTGTTGCTCTCCCTGCTTTTCCAAAGGCTCTGGGAGCAGCCGGGCTCTCCCTGGTTTCCCTGGGATCTGAAAAATCTGGGAAATTGGGAATCTGCTCCATCACTCTGCCTACCCCAGGTTGCTCTCCCTGCTTTTCTGAGGGCTCTGGGAGCAGCCAGGCTGTCCTGGGTTTCTCTGGGATCTGAGAAAGGGGTGAAAAATCTGGGAAATTGGGAATCTGCTCCATCACTCTCCCTGCCCCAGGTGGGTGTTGCTCTCCCTGATTTTCCAAGGGCTCTGGGAGCAGCCGGGCTCTCCCAGGTTTCTCTGGGATCTGAAAAATCTGGGAAATTGGGAATCTGCTCCATCACTCTCCCTACCCCAGGTTGCTCTCCGTGGTTTTCTGAGGGCTCTGGGAGCAGCCGGGCTCTCCCAGGTTTCTCTGGGATCTGAGAAGGGGGTGAAAAATCTGGGAAATTGGGAATCTGCTCCATCACTCTCCCTACCCCAGGTGGGTGTTGCTCTCCGTGTTTTTCCGAGGGCTCTGGGAGCAGCCGGGCTCTCCCGGGTTTCTCTGGGATCTGAAAAATCTGGGAAATTGGGAATCTGCTCCATCATTCTCCCTACCCCGGGTGGGTGTTGCTCTCCCTGATTTTCCAAAGGCTCTGGGAGCAGCCGGGCTCTCACGGGTTTCTCTGGGATCTGAAAAATCTGGGAAATTGGGAATCTGCTCCATCACTCTCCCTACCCTGGGTGGGTGTTGCTCTCTCTGATTTTTCCAAGGGCTCTGGGAGCAGCCGAGCTCTCCCAGGTTTCTCTGGGATCTGACAGAGGGGTGAAAAATCTGGGAAATTGGGAATCTGCTCTATTACTCTCCCTACCTCGGGTGGGTGTTGCTCTCCCTGCTTTTCTGAGGGCTCTGGGAGCAGCCGGGGTGTCCTGGGTTTCTCTGGGATCTGACAAAGGGGTGAAAAATCTGGGAAATTGGGAATCTGCTCCATCACTCTCCCTACCTCGGGTGGGTGTTGCTCTCACTGATTTTTTTTCTCTGGGATCTGAGAAGGGGGTGAAAAATCTGGGAAATTGGGAATCTGCTCCATCACTCTCCCTACCCCGGGCGAGTGTTGCTCTCTGTGGTTTTCCGAGGGCTCTGGGAGCAGCCGGGCTCTCCCTGGTTTCTCTGGGATCTGTTGCCTGAACACAGGGGGGTGAAAAATTTGGGAAATTGGGAATGTGCTCCATCACTCTCCCTACCTCGGGTGGGTGTTGCTCTCCCTGCTTTTCTGAGGGCTCTGGGAGCAGCCGGGCTCTCCCAGGTTTCTCTGGGATCTGAAAAATCTGGGAAATTGGGAATCTGCTCCATCACTCTCCCTACCCCGGGTGGGTGTTGCTCTCCATGGTTTTCCAAGGGCTCTGGGAGCAGCCGGGCTCTCCCAGGTTTCTCTGGGATCTGTTGCCTGAACACAGAGGGGTGAAAAATCTGGGAAATTGGGAATCTGCTCCGTCACTCTCCCTACCCTGGGCGGGTGTTGCTCTCCCTGATTTTCCGAGGGCTCTGGGAGCAGCCAGGCTGTCCTGGGTTTCTCTGGGATCTGAGAAAGGGGTGAAAAATCTGGGAAATTGGGAATCTGCTCCGTCATTCTCCCTACCCCAGGTTGCTCTCCGTGGTTTTCCGAGGGCTCTGGGAGCAGCCGGGCTCTCCTGGGTTTCTCTGGGATCTGAAAAATCTGGGAAATTGGGAATCTGCTCCGTCACTCTCCCTACCCCGGGTGGGTGTTGCTCTCCCTGCTTTTCTGAGGGCTCTGGGAGCAGCCGGGCTCTCCCGGGTTTCTCTGGGATCTGAGAAAGGGGTGAAAAATCTGGGAAATTGGGAATCGCCGGGTGGCAGGCAGGGAGGTGTGGGAGAGGGGCCGGCCTGGCAAGCCCACCCTGACCCCGCTGCCGCCCTCCCGCGGGACGATCCCAGATCCCAGCACCTCCCAGGCCGGCTCCGGGTGCCTCCAGCCCGAGCTCGGAGCCCGGAGTTGGGCAGCGGGTGCCCTCGCAGCAGCCCCCGCCGGGTCCCCTGGCTGGCAGGCAGGGGAATCCTGCTCCGTCCTGCTCCAGCTGCGCTTCCCAAACATCACCTCCCACTCCAGGGAGCATCCCGGGGAGCTCAGCTCAGCCTCACCCCTGGGCTCGGAGCATCATTCCCGGGGAGCCTTCCCTCCTCCTCCTCCCCTGCAGCATCTTCCCCGGTGCCTCCCCGCCAGCACAGGAGCCTTTTTTTATTTTTTATTTTTTTTCCATGGATGAGTAATTCTTCCCAATTTGGGGGCTCCTTCCTGCGCTGTAACAACCCCGAGCTCGCCTGCCTTCTTTTTTTTTTTCTTTTTTTTTTTTTTTTTCTCCCTGCTGCCAATCTCCGGCAGAAATTCCCCCCACCCTCCTTTTTTTTTTTTTTTTCCCCTTTTTTTATTTTTTCTCCCCTCGGCGGGAGGGGAGGGGATCTCGGTTATACAATCCCGGGGTTGGGGCGACTATTTTGGATCCCTCCTTCCCTTCCTGCCTCCGAATCGCAGCTCCGAATGTGACAAGTTACAAAACACTTGAGTCATTTCTCTCGCTCGCTCGCTCTCCCTCTCGCTCGCTCGCGCGCGCGCGATGCCTTTTTCCCCCCCCCCCACCCTCTCCCCACAAGGGTTTGGGTTGATTTAAAGGGGAAAAAAAAGAGGAAAAAAAAGGAGGGGAAAAAAAGGAAAAAAAAAAAAAGAGGGGAAAAAGGAGAAAAAAAAGGGAAAAAAGGAGAAAAAATGGGAAAAAAAGGAAAAAAAAAAGAAGGAAAAAAGGAAAAAAAAGGGGGGGGAAAGGAATAAAAAAAAGAAAAAAGGGAAAAAAGGGAAAAAAGGAAAAAAGGGGAAAAAAGGATAAAAAGGGGAAAAAAAGGAAAAAAAAGGGGTAAAAAGGAAGAAAAGGAAAAAAAGAAAAATAGGAAAAATAGGAAAAAAAGGAAAAAAAAGGAAAAAAGGAAAAAAGGGGGGAAAAGGGGAAAAAAGGGAAAAAAGGAAAAAAGGGGACAAAAGGGAAAAAAGAAAAAAAGGGGAAAAAAAAAGAAAAAAAAAGGAAAAAATGGAAAAAAAAAAGGGGAAAAAGGGGAAAAAAAGGCCCAGGATAGGGAGGGGAGGGGGATGGGGATCGCATGAGGATGGGGATGGGGAGGGGGGGATGAACCAGCCTTCCCTCCCAGCCCGGGGGGCCGCGGGCAGCCCCCCCCACCCCCCCATCACTCCGAGGGGGAAGCGGCGGGGCTGTTTATGTAAGATGCTCAGGCTCCGCTGAAAGCCGCAGCGAGAGCTGCTGTCGATTCCCAGGAAAAACCCACGGCTGCCCACGTAGGATCTCCCTCCCGAGCAGGGAGTTGTGTAACGGGGAGGGAGGGAGGGAGGGGGGCGCGGGGAGGGGGGGGTGGTCCGGAGATCCTGCCTGGGGAAGGAGGAGAGGGGGGAGAAATCTGGATTTCAACCAGCGGGGTGCTGAGGAAAACCCTGAGCTGCTGGGATGCGCCGGGAGGGGTTTTTTGGGGTTTTTTTTTTTTGGGGGGTGCTCTGGGCTGCTCTGGCTCCCCCCCCCTCCCACCCTCGGCACGGATTGGGAGGGAATTGAGTCACTGGGTGACTTCCCGGCATCCCTGCTCGGTTTGGATCTCGGGAAGGAGAGGGATTTCGGTGTGAGGAGGTGCGGGGTTGGGCTGGAGGAGGAGGAGAGAGCAGCAGGGCTGGTTTGGTGGAGGGGGGGTTTGGCTGATGCTGAGCGCCTCCTGGGGTCATCCCAAGGTGGGTGGGGGGTTCAGATTGGACACGGGGAGGAATTTCCTCCTGGAAAGGGTTGGAAGGGGAGGTTTGGAGGGCAGGGAACAGCCTGGACTGGACCACATTGATTGTGTCGCTGTGGGACACAATAAATGGAGACAGAGTGGACAGAAGGCTGCTGGACCCCTCACGAGGAGGAGCCCCAGGTTTATTTTCCAAGCTTCTTTTATACTTTTTCACAAATGTGCCCACCTTAGAGGTGGGACACCTTGGAACCATTGGTCATTTCCAGAGACCATCAAGCCAAGTCCCTCCTCTGGGAAAGTGTGTGGGAAACAAAATAGTTTACAATGTGTGACCTTGTTTACAGTAAAAGTACCCGGGAGCAGAATTTCCTAAAACCAAAACACGGCAGGCACGAAGCGTGGATGGGTTCAGGTCGGACATGGGCAGGAATTTCCTCCTGGAAAGGGTTGGAAGGGGAGGTTTGGAGGGCTGGACTGGACCACATTGATTGTGTCGCTGTGGGACACAATAAATGGAGTCAGAGTGGTCAGAAGGCTGCTGGACCCCTCATCAGGAGGAGCCCCAGGTTTATTTTCCAAGCTTCTTTTATACTTTTTCACAAATGTGCTCACCTTAGAGGTGGGACACCTTGGAACCATTGGTCACTCACAGAGACCATCAAGCAAAGTCCCTCCTCTGGGAAAGTGTGTGGAAAACAAAATAGTTTCCAATGTGTGACCTTGTTTACAGTAAACAGGGAGCAGAATTTCCTAAAACCAAAACACGGCATGCACGAAGCGTGTGTGGGCTCAGGTCGGACATGGAGAGGAATTTCCTCCTGGAAAGGGTTGGAAGGGGAGGTTTGGAGGGCAGGGAACACCCTGCACATTGATTGTGCCGCTGTGGGACACAATAAATGGAGACAGAGTGGTTCAGAAGGCTGCTGGACCCCTCATCAGGAGGAGCCCCAGATTTATTTTCCAAGCTTCTTTTATACTTTTTCCAAACGTGCCCACCTGAGAGGTGGGACCCCTGGGAACTGTGGGTCACTCTCAGAGACCACCAAGCCAAGTCCCTCCTCTGGGAAAGCATGTGGGAAACAAAATAGTTTCCAATGTGTGACCTTGTTTACAGTAAAAGTGCTTGGGAGCAGAATTCCCTAAAACCAAAACACGGCAGGCACGAAGCGTGGGTGGGTTCAGGTCGGACATGGAGAGGAATTTCCTCCTGGAAAGGGTTGGAAGGGGAGGTTTGGAGGGCCTGGACTGGACCACATTGATTGTGTCACTGTGGGACACAATCAGTGGAGACAGAGTGGACAGAAGGCTGCTGGACCCCTCATCAGGAGGAGCCCCAGGTTTATTTTCCAAACCTCTTTTATACTTTTTCCAAACGTGCCCACCTGAGAGGTGGGACACCTTGGAACCATTGGTCACTCTCAGAGACCACCAGGCCAAGTCCCTCCTCTGGGAACAAACGTGGAAAACACGGAAGTTTGCAATGTGGGGCTTTGCTCACCGGTTTTCAGTTCCCTGGGAACTTTAGAATTCCCTAAAACCAAAACACGGCAGGCACAGGTTGTGGCAACACACCCGGACGTGGCTGGATGGGGCACAGCTCGGACTCAGCGATCCCAGAGCTTTTTTCCAACCTGAACAATCCAAGGGTTTAAGTGGGAAAAGCCCCCAATTCCCTGCTGCCCCCTGTGGAGCTGCACCACCAGCCCAGCCCTCAACACCTGAGGGAGGGGGACACATCCACGGCTCCAGCTCCCCCACAAAAAAAAATATCACCATTTCGAGGATTTTTCCCCACTAAACACCAAAAAAAAGCCAAAAAACCCTCAAAAAACTCCCCCAAACCCCCCAAAAAACTCCAAAAAACCCCTAAAAACAAAACAAAAAACCCCCAAAAACGCCAAAAAACTCCAAAAAAACCCCAAAAAACCCAGGAGTGCTAGTGGCTGGGAGCCCCGTGTGCAGCAGCGTTTGCATTTTTATCCCTATTTATTCATGCAGGGGCTTTTCCCCCCCTAAACACAAAAAAAAAAACCCCAAAAAAAACCCCAAAAACCTCCAAAAAACCCCAAAAAACCCCCAAAAAACTCCAAAAAAACATAAAAAATCCCAGGAGTGCTGGTGGCTGGTGCTGTTTTGGAGGTGCTGGGATGGGAGCCCCGTGTGCAGCAGCTTTTACATTTTTATCCCTATTTATTCATGCAGGGGCTTTTTCCCCCCCTAAACACCAAAAAACCCAAAAAAAACCCCAACCCCCCCAAAAAACTCCAAAAAAACCCAAAAAAACCCAAAAAAAACCCCAGAACCCCCCCAAAAACCAAAAAAAAACCCCAGGAGTGCTGGTGGCTGGTGCTGTTTTGGGGGTGCTGGGATGGGAGCCCCGTGTGCAGCAGAGTTTGCATTTTTATCCCTATTTATTCATGCAGGGGCTTTTTCTCCCCCTAAACACCAAAAAAAACCCCAAAATACCAAAAAAAACCCCAGGAGTGCTGGTGGCTGGTGCTGTTTTGCGGGTGCTGGGATGGGAGCCCCGTGTGCAGCAGCCTTTACATTTTTATCCCTATTTATTCATGCAGGGGCGAGGCGCCCTGCTCTCTCCATGAGAATGTTCCTTCATTTACATCCTCCCTCCTTTCCCCACAGCTGAACTTATCCGGGTTATTTTTATTCCTCATGTGTGTCTTTTATTTTTTTTTTTTTATTTTTTTTTAAATTTTTTAAGATTGGGGGGAAAGGGGAGGAGAAAAGAAAAAAAAAATTCCAAAAAAACCCCCAGCCGTCACCACCCTTCTAAATTAATTCACCTGATTTTTTTTTTGATTTTTTTTTTTTTTTTTACTTCTATTAAAATTTTCCCCTCTTGGAATTTTGAAAAAAAAAAATAAATGAAATGAAATGAAATGAAATGAAATGAAATAAAATAAAATAAAATAAAATAAAATAAAATAAAATAAAATAAAATAAAATAAAAATAAAATAAAATAAAATAAAATAAAATAAAATAAAATAAAATAAAAATAAAATAAAATAAAATAAAATAAAACGAGACACACGAGCCAGCTTCACCCAAGGCCCGGGGATGAGGGGGAGGGATGTGTTTTGGGGCAAAGAGTAAGTTTAGAACTGTTTGTTTTTTTTTTTTTTCCCTTTAACTGGAGCACTTAGCTGCTCTGCAAACCATTCATCTTGCTCTCTAATCCTTCTCCCTGCGAGCTGGGATAGCACGGCCCTGGATATTGCTTTTCCTGGCATCCAGCACCCGAGATGAATCTGCCTCCTCTGATAAAAAGAACATTCTCGTTGGGGTTGAAATCATTTTCTGAGCTCTGATTTTTCCCCTTTGTTGTGGGTGCCGAGCTCTTCTTTGCCCCAAATCCCCTCCCCTTGCCCCTGCTGGCCTGGTCTTTATTTTATTTTATTTTATTTCCCTTCCCAAAGGATGGAAATATAAATTCCCTGATTTTCCCCCAAGCCAGCAGAGCTCAAAGTGCTGCCGTTTTCCTCTGATCGATTGATAAATCAGATATTTATCATTTAGAGAGGGTGTTTTACATCCTGGGGGTCTCTCCCTGATGCGTTTTTGGGGGGTTTGTGACCATTTTATCCTTTTCTTGTCACTTTTATTTTATTTTATTTTATTTTATTTTATTTTATTTTATTTTATTTTATTTTTATTTTATCAACAGTTCCATCCCCCGGAGCAAAACCTTTCCTGCTGCTCATCCCCCTGGGGGTGTGAGGGGTTTTTGCCTGGCCTCGAGGCCGGGAAAGCTTTTTTGGAATCCTGGAAGGGATTTTTTTTTTTGGTTTTTTTTTGGTTTTTTTTTTCCTGGGAGCAGAGGGAGCTCTCGGCTCGCGGCTCTGCCGGGATTGAAAAAAAAAAAAAAAAATCCTGAAACAAAACTTCTCGCCTTTCATGTTCCCCCCCACCCCTTCGGCCCGGCCCGTCTCTTAACTACGCATTTGATCTCGGCATCTCGGCGAGAAGGTTCCGAGCCTGATCAGGAATTAATGGGAAGCAGGAATTAATGGGAAGCAGGAATTAAAGCGGCCGATCAAAGCGGCCGCGTCGCGAGCCGCGGTTTTTTGGGTTTTTGGTGTTTTTTTTTTTTGATTTTTTGGGGTTTTTTGGGTTTTTTTTTTTGTTTGTTTGTTTTTGGTTTTTTTTTTTTTTTTTTTTTTTGAATGTTTTTGGTGTTTTGTTTTGTTTTGTTTTGTTTTGTGGGGTTTTTTTTTATTTTTTTTTTTTTTTGGTTTTGGTTTTGGTTTTGGTTTTGGTTTTGGTTTTGGTTTTGGTTTTGGTTTGGTTTTTTTTGGGTGGCGGGGAGGGGACGGCAAGCTCGGCGGTGGCACCGGGGGGACACCGGGGGGACACCGGGAGGTGGCTGCCGGTGCTGTGTCGCTCGGTGAAGCCACCCCCTGTGCCCCCCTGTGCCCCCCTGTGCCCCCCTGTGCCCCCCTGTGCCCCCCGGTGTCACCTCCGTGCCGCCTCGGGGGCTGCGGGGGCTCCTGGGGCTCTCTCCCCGGGGGTTTGGCCGGAGTTTTTTTGGGGATGCTGGATTTTTGGGGGCCTCGTGGCGCTCTCTCCAGATGCTTGGCCAGGGTTTTTGGGGATGATGGAGGTTTGGGGGCTCGTTGAGCTCTCTCTGCAGGTTTGGCCAGGGCTTTTTTGGGGATGCTGGAATTTTGGGGGCTCGTGGTGCTCTCCCCAGAGGCTTGGATGGGGTTTTTTGGGGATACTGGATATTTGGGGGCTCATGGCACTCCCTCCAGAGGTTTGACCGGGTTTTTTTTGGGATGCTGGAGGTTTTGGGGGCTCGTGGTGCTCTCTCCAGAGGCTTGGCCAGAGTTTTTGGGGATGTTGGATGTTTGGGGGGCCCTTGGCTCTCTCTCCAGAAGTTTGACCAGGGTTTTTGGGAATGCTGGATATTTGGGGGCTCGTGGCACTCTCTCCAGAGGTTTGCCTGGGGTTTTTGGGGATGCTGGGTGTTTGGGGGCTCGTGGTGCTCTCCCCAGAGGCTTGGACGGGGTTTTTTTGGGATGCTGGATTTTTGGGGGCTCGTGGTGCTCTCTCCAGAGGTTTGGCCGGAGTTTTTTTGGGATGCTGGAATTCTAGGGGCTCGTGGTGCTCTCTCCAGAGGTTTGACTGGGGTTTTTGGGGGATGCTGGGTGTTTTGGCGGCTCTTGGTGCTCTCCCCGGAAGTTTGGCCAGATTTTTTTTGGGATACTGGATGTTTTGGGGGCTCGTGGCACTCTCTCTGCAGGTTTGGCCGGGGTTTTTTTGGGATGCTGGAAGTTTTGGGGGCTCCTGGCGCTCTCTCCAGAGGTTTGGCCGGGGTTTTTTGGGGGATGCTGGAGGCGGCAGCGCCGGAGCCCGGGGAATTCCCTCGTTAAACAAATATTTGGTTGAGCGGGAAGAGGAGGGGGGGAGGCAGCAGCGCTGCTCAGCCCCCCCCCGAAATGCTGAGCATCCCAAAATGCTGAGCCTCCCCGAATTCTGCACTCCCCCAAAGGCTGTGCCTCGAGGGTTGAGTCCTCCAAAACGCTGCGCTCCCCCGAAATGCTGAGCCCCCCAAAAAAAGCTGAGCCCCCCAAAAAAAGCTGAGCCCCCCAAAAAAACTGAGCCCCCAAAATCCTGAGCCCCTCAAGTGCCGCAGCCTCTCCAAAATGCTGCACTCCCCCAAAATGCTGCACTCCCCCAAAATGCTGCATTCCCCTAAAATGCTGAGCCCCCCAAATGCTGCACTCCCCCAAAAGCTGAGCCCCCAAATGCTGAGCCCCCCAAAAGCTGAGTCCCCCAAAAGCCCACTCCCCCATGCTGCTGAGCCCCCAAAATTCTGCACTCCCCTAAGATGCTGCTGCCCCGCCAAGTTCTGCATCCCCAAAAAAATTCCTGCAGCCCCCCCAAGCTGCTGAGCCCCCCCTGTCCTGCTGAGTCCCCCCCAAAACGCTGCAGCTCCTTGAGATGCTTCAGCACCCCGAAAGCTGCAATCCCTTAGGATGCTGCAGCTCCCCAAGATGCCAAAATTCTGCACCCCCCAAAATTCTGCACCCCCCAAAATGCCACAGCTCCCCAAAATTCTGCACCCCCCAAAATTCTGCATGCCCCAAAGTTCTGCACCCCCCAAAATTCTGCACCCCCCAAAATTCTGAACCCCTCCAAAATTCTGAACCCCCCAAAATGCCACAGCTCCCCAAAATTCTGCACCCCCCAAAATTCTGCATGCCCCAAAGTTCTGCACCCCCCAAAATTCTGCACCCCCCAAAATTCTGAACCCCTCCAAAATTCTGAACCCCCCAAAATGCCACAGCTCCCCAAAATTCTGCACCCCCCAAAATTCTGCACGCCCCAAAGTTCTGCACCCCCCCAAAGTTCTGCACCCCCCAAAATTCTGAACCCCTCCAAAATTCTGAACCCCCCAAAATTCTGAACCCCCCAAAATGCCACAGCTCCCCAAAATTCTGCACCCCCCAAAATTCTGCACGCCCCAAAGTTCTGCACCCCCCCAAAGTTCTGCACCTCCCAAAATTCTGAACCCCTCCAAAATTCTGAACCCCCCAAAATTCTGCACGCCCCAAAATTCTGTACCCCCCAAAGTTCTACACGCCCCAAAATTCTGCACCCCCCAAGATGCCACAGCCCCCCAAAACTCTGCACCCCCCAAAATTCTGCACCCCCCAGGATGCTGCCCGGCCCCTTCCCCACCACTCACAGCCCACAGGGGGGACAAAGACAGGGCCGGGATCACCCTGGGGTGGGTGCAGCGTCTTGCACCCCCCAGATTTGTAAAACCAAGAGTTTTTCTGCACTGAAACTGTTAAACTGCTGCCTGGAGCCGGCTGGTTTGGGGGGATAACCCTGGGTGGGAGCGGGGGGCGCAGGCTGGGCCCGGGGGTGGGGGTGGAGTTGCTGCTCCTGGTTTTTTGGGCAGCTGCTGCTTTGTTCCTCCCTCTGGAGAGAGCACCACAAGGCCCCAAACATCCAGCATCCCCCAAAAAACCCTGACCAAGCCTCTGGAGAGAGCACCACGAGCCCCCAAATCTCCAGCATCCCCAAAAACCCTCCCGGGAGCTCTCCCTCCTCACAGAGGGGCAGGTCACAGGGGTTTGCCAGATCTCTTCCAGCTGCAGTGAAAAGCCTGGGAATTCGGATGGAGAGAGTGAGGGAGAGCAGGGCTCCCGCTGATGGGGGCAGGAGTAGTTTGGCCGCGGGGTTGAGGTCGGGGTTTGGCCTTTCCCGGGATATCCCTGAGCTGAGCTGGTGCAGGAGAGGCTGCTGGCAGAGAGGGAGACTCAGGAGCTGCCCTCTGGCACCTTTCCCACTGGGAAGTGAAGGAATGTTTGGGAAACAGGGCTTTTGTTACCTTTTTTTTTTCTCTTGGTGGGATATCACCGTGGGGACAAGAGAGATTGGAACTCAAACCCTGTGAGGAACTCCTGTGGCCAGCTCAGCTTCCTTGAGGGGCTTTGGAGGGATATCTCAGGGAAAACAGGGCAAAAGATTCCAGAAGAGGCTCTCACCCCCTGGGATCAGCCCAAGGCTTTGCTCTCAAAGGGTTCCAGGGCAGAGAGAGAGAGAGGGAACAAGGAAGAACAAGAACTTATCTAGTCTCAGGAGAGATAACTGGACCTGAGCCAAGAGGGTCAAGATAGGAAGGAAGGGTCAAAACTCCATGGTCACAGCTTCAGGGGGTCTCTGGGGACAAACCATTCCCCAGAGGAACACAACATGAGGAACGGCTGAGGGAGCTGGGGTTGTTCAGCCTGGAGAAAAGGAGACTCAGAGGTGATCTCATCACTCTCTAAAACTCCCTGAAGGGTGCTTGCAGTCAGTTTGGGGTTGGTCTCTCTCTCCAGGCAGCACTGACAGAAGGAGAGGACACAGCCTCAAGCTGCACCAAGGGAAATCCAGGTTGGATATCAGGAAAAAGTTTTTCACAGAAAGAGTGATAAAGTATTGGAATGGCCTGCCCGGGGAGGTGGTGGAGTCACCATCCCTGGATGTGTTTAACAAAAGCCTGGATGTGGCACTGGGTGCCGTGGTCTGGCTGAGGTGTCAGAGCATGGGTTGGACTTGATGATCTTGAAGGGCTCTTCCAACCTAAAATTCTGTGATTCTGTGATTCTGTGATTCTGTGATTCTGTGATGTGCAAAGCCGCCCTGGCCCCTGCAGTCACAGCAGCCTCGGCACACGTGGTTTTCCCAGCAAAATCCAGGATTTGGGATGGGGATACCTGCAGGTGGATATGGGGGGGGGGGTGATCCCTGTGGGGTCCCTCCTGAGCGATGCCACCCACATCCCACATGGTCTTTAAACCCCAACACACTCATCTTTCCAGGAAAATCCTTCATAAACCTTTCAATCGCCTGCATCCAGGGTAGGAATTGTACTCCAAGGGCTGCTTTTCCCTTGAGGCCACCAGGCCAAGGAAATCCTCTGCCTCCTCTTCCTTTGCACACCCCAACACACCGAGAAACCTCCTCCGCCAGGGCCAGCGTGCAACGAAACCCCCACTAGGGGCACACACGAACCCCTGGCAGCCTCCAAAAGAAGTGAATTAAACGAGGGATGAAAGGCAAACGCCAGCTCTGGCGAAACCCCAGGACAGGAGCCATCAGCTCTCGGCAGCGTCCTGCGATTTTTCAAACCCCGCCGATGGAATCTGGCCGCTCCATTTCATTCGCTGTCAATCAGCGTCGCTGCTCCTGATGCTTCCTCCTCCTTTCCGATCCCCCCCGTTTCTTTTGGCGGTGCCCAGAGCGCAGTTGTATCCCAGCCAGGCAGCCCTCATCACCAAGCGATTAAATCATCAGGGAAAAAAAAAATCAAAAAAAAAAACCACCCAGGAGAGACGTCTCTTCTCAGACATAATAGTAAAAAGGGGGCGGCAGGGACGGGGGCGGGGGTGGGGGGCGAAGGCTCCGGGTCTATTTCTGCTCTGATGGGTCCTGGCGCCGCCGGAGCCTTCCCCGGGTGCCGCCGAGCTGTGCCGGCGATCGCGGGCTGCAGGTGGCAGAGCGGGATGTGCAGGGAGGGCTCCTGCAGCCGGCGGGGTTTTCCCGGTGTCCCCGAAGCCGCTGGTGCCGGGGGTTGGTTCTGGTTTTGGGGTTCCCGTGGGTGCCGTGAGGGGTGGGGGTGATGGGGAGTGTGGGCATCACGGCAGCGCTGGGGTGTTCTGAGATCCGGGGGTGCTGATCACTGAACACCCTGATATCCGGGGATCCTGATCCTGGGGCATCCTGATCCCTGAGCATCCTGATCCCTGAGCATCCTGATCCTTGGGCATCCTGATCCCTGAGCATCCTGATCCCTGAGCATCCTGATCCTTGGGCATCCTGATCCCTGAGCATCCTGATCCCTGAGCATCCTAATCCTTGGGCATCCTGATCCCTGAGCATCCTGATTCTTGGGCACCTTGATCCCTGAGCATCCTGATCCTGGGGCATCCTGATCCCTGAGCACCTTGATCCCTGAGCATCCTGATCCTTGGGCATCCTGATCCTTGAGCATCCTGATCCTTGAGCATCCTGATCCTGGGGCATCCTGATCCTTGGGCATCCTGATCCTTGGGCATCCCGATCCTTGGGCATCCCAAACCCTGAACATCCCAATCCTTAGGCATCCTGATCCCTGAGCATTCTAACATCCAAGGATCCTGATCTCTGAGCATCCCAGCCTTTGGGAATCCCGGTCCCTGAGCATCCTGATCCTTGAGCATCCTGATCCCTGAGCAGCCTGGCCTCCGAGAATTCTGATCCCTGATCATCCTGACCCCAAATCATCCCGACCCCCAATCATCCCAATCTCCGAGCTCTGAGCATCCTGACTCCCAGACATTCCATCCCCCAAGTCCCCCAGCTGTTGAACGTCCTGCCCCTCCCACATCCAGCCTCCCAATATCCCTGGCCCCGAGCATCCTGGCCCCGTGCCTTCCCCAGGGGCAGCTCCCTCCCAGCCTCGAAAATCGAGTGCTTTAATAAGGGGCTGGGAAAGGACCGTGGAGAGAGGAGGGGGGGAATAACTGTGTGTGATCCAGGGTTATCAGTTCCCCGAGCGTTTCCTGCCCTGGATTTGGCTGTTCCCAGGATAAAACTGAGCAATGAGGGCTGCCTTAATGAAAATCCCTGTCCCTAGGAAACACTGGTGTGACCATTCCAACCCCGCTGTGCCCGAGTGCTCCTGAACCCCTTTTTTCCTGCAGAGATTTGCAGCAGCAGCAGCGCGACCCTGGCTTTGTGCGTGTCAGCCCTGGGCTGCTGGAAGCTGCTTTTATTTATTTTACCATTGTTTTTATTTCTTTTTAAGGATTTTATCATCAAACATGAAGATTTAGGAAAATCCCACCCTGCTCATCGCATCCCTGGGGCGGCTCCAGCCGCTGCCACCACACCTGGCTCCGTCCTGAGCGGCAAAGTTGGGCTCAGGTCGCAGCTTTTCCCAGAAAAAAACCCCAAAAAACCAAAACCTCCTGGGGTGGGAATCCAAAACTTGCTGTCCCAGCAACGGCTGCACATCCAGGCTGCACATCCAGGCTGGGGAGTGGTGGCTCTGAAGGGGGGGAGAGTTGTTTGTTTGGGAAACGGGATCAGAAATAAACCACGGGAGCCGTGGTGTGGCCGCACAGGGCTGGGCCGGCCGCTGCTTTTCCATCCCAGAAATGTCACTGAGTCACGGGTGACTCAGAATTGGAATGGGAGATGTTTCCAACCCCGTGCACGACTGGGAGGGAGATGTCTTCCAGGGGTATCAGAGCTGTTTGCAAAGCCCAGGCCTTGCCCTGGCGCTGTCCCTCCCTTCCTGTCCCCGCCTCGGCCGAGGTGACAGCCCAGCGTGCTGTGTCGGCAGGGACATGTCTGAGGATGCTCCTCCGTGTCCCACGGGCTCAGGGGGACGCTCTGAGGGATCAGGGGGACGCATTAACGCTCCCCATCAGGTGACAGGTGTCTATTAAAGTGCCTCCCGTGTCACCGCTGCCTCCGGCCTGCCCTTGACCCGGGGCTGGCCCAGCAGACAGCTCCGTGTCACGCCCGACCTCCGCGGGGTGACCTCAGCGCCGAGGTGGCCGCGGCTCCCGGGGCTTTGGCTGCCAGAGGAGGGGGTGGATCTGTGTCTGAGCATCGTCTGGGTTCGCTCTGCCGCCATTCCCTCCCTTTCCCGCATCCCAGGGGAATTTCCTTCCTGCTCCTGGGTGAGGGGAAAGCGACAGCTCCGTGGGGATGCGGCGGCACCCAGGGGCAGCGCTGCCCTCGGAGATTGCTCAGCGCCTCCTCTTCCCCACAGCTCACCTCACCCCGGCCTCCAGAGCCAATTAATTAAGCAGGACGGGCAGGAATGAGATGAGGGAGGCGTTTGATCCGGTCAGACCAGTTCAGGGGCTCTGGGGGTGCCCGGTGTGGGTCGGTGCCGGCGCCGTTCCCGGTGCGACGCCGCGAGCCGGGCTCGCTTCCCCTCCTCGCTGGAAATACTTTCTCACCAAATAGCATTAAATATTCCTGAGCTGTGAACATCTTGGACTGATTTTATTTTCCATAAATAAACTTGTTGGGAGATATTTGGAGATGGGCCTAAGCTGCAGAGCTTGGACTGGCTCCCAAATCTCGCTGCTGTTTGGGCTCGAGGGGTTGGTTCAGGATTGTTTCGAGCTTTTATTTCGGTTTCAAGGGGTTGGGATTAAAGAGGTGCCCTCAAACAGGACCCTCTCAGTGCTTTCCCAAAATCCCTGATCCCCTCCAGCGCTGTTGATGATGGAAGAGGGGATCACAGGTGTCCCCTCACCTCCGGACACGGCTATAGGGTGATATCTATAGGGGCTGGGCATTTTGGAAACAGCATTTCCAGTGGGATCAGCCGGGTTCTTCCAGAGGTACCAAATCCCAGTTTTTTTTGGACTGCCACCATGGCTGCTCCACATTTTAGGCACTCTGGGGTTTTGGGGCACAAATCTTCCCCTCAAGGTGCCCCTGGCCCAGATGGTGATGCTTCCAGCCTATCCCGACCTCTTGCTGGAAATTTGTCGCTCTCCAGATTGGACAAAGAAAAGCAGAAAAGGGGAGATGTGTAAAAAAAAAAAAAAAAAAAATCGACAAACAACGACGTTTATTTATTTATTTTCCAAGGGGGAAACGAAGTGGGAGAGCTGCGAGGGCATGTTTGCAAACCCGCTCCTGGCACGGCGCAGCCGGAGGGGGCCGGATCCGGATCCGCGGGGCCGGGGAGGTTTTTTCATTCCCGTCCTTTCCCGAGCGTTTCCCGCCCGTCCCTGCGCCTGATGAGCAGTGACAAGGACAGGATTGCTCTTTTGCTGAGCGCACACGCTCCCCAAACCCCCGGCCGTGCCTCAGCCTCGCCTTCCCTTCTCCTCCCTCGATTCCCTGGGTTTATTCCAGAGGTGGAGAGAGGAGTCTGATCCTCACGCTGTAAACTCTGTCACGTCCTCGTTAATTTGGCCATGTCTCCCTCGGTCGCCTTAGGGAAGCAGCACATTTTTAACGAGGCTCAGGGTGTGGGGAGCAGCTGGGTGCTGACAGCTGAGGTGGGAAAGGTGCAGCGTCAGGGTTTGCGGGGCCGCGCCGGGGGCTGCTCGGCGGCTCCACACCGGGAATTTCCTCCCAGCTTCGCTGCAGCCGGGCCCAGGCCGCTGCTCTCTGGGTTTCCTGGGGCTTTGAGGGCACAGAGCGAGAGCCAAGGGGTGCTGCTGGTTGTTGGCGGTTCTGTGAGCATCCTGATCCTGATCTCTGAGCATTCCTGGCCGTGGGGAATCCTGGTCCCTGAGCATCCTGATCCCTGAGCATCCTGATCCTTGGGCATTCCAAACTCTGAACATCCTGATCCCTGAGCACCTTGATCCCTGAGCATCCTGATCCTGATCTCTGAGCATTCCTGGCCGTGGGGAATCCTGGTCTCTGAGCATCCTGATCCCTGAGCATCCTGATCCCTGAGCACCTTGATCCCTGAGCATCCTGATCCCTGAGCATCCTGATCCTTGGGCATTCCAAACTCTGAACATCCTGATCCCTGAGCACCTTGATCCCTGAGCATCCTGATCCTTGGGCATCCTGATCCTTGAGCACCTTGATCCCTGAGCACCTTGATCCCTGAACATCCTGATCCTTGGGCATCCTGAGCCTTGGGCATCCTGAGCCTTGGGTATCCCAAACTCTGAACATCCTGATCCCTGAGCACCTTGATCCCTGAGCATCCTGATCCCTGAACATCCTGATCCTTGGGCATCCTGAGCCTTGGGCATCCTGATCCTTGGGTATCCCAAACCCTGAACATCCCGATCCTTACACATCCTGATCCCTGAGCATTCTAACATCCAAGGATCCTGACCTCTGAGCATCCCAGCCTTTGGGAATCCTGATCCCTGAGCATTCTGACCCTTGAGCATCCTGATCCTTGGGCATCCCAAACCCTAAACATCCAATCCTTGGGCATCCTGATCCCTGAGCATCCTGATCTTTGAGCATCCTGATCCCTGAGCATCCTGATCTTTGAGCATCCTGATCCTTGGGCATCCTGATCCCTGAGCATCCTGATCCTTGGGCATCCTGATCCCTGAGCATTCTAACATCCAAGGATCCTGACCTCTGAGCATCCCAGCCTTTGGGAATCCCGGTCCCTGAGCATCCTGATCCTTGAGCATTCTGATCCCTGAGCAGCCTGGCCTCTGAGAATCCCGACCCCCAATCATCCCAATCTCTGAGCATCCCAGTCTCTCAGCATCCCAATCTCTCAGCATCCCGATCTCCCACTCTGCCATCCCAGTGTGAGGCACTGTCGAAGCTTTAGGAGAAGCCCAGGGCTTGGCACCACGGCTCAGGACCAGCTGCCCTGGCTAATTCTGGCTGGTTCTGCTTTTTTTCCCCCACTATTATTCCTAAATTCGGGAATTTTGTGGTGAAATCTCATGGCGTGGCCTTATTGCCAAAGAATATTGTGAATATATTCCAAATATAAAGATATATTTATTATAGACAAGTATTTATATATATAATATATATAAAATATATATTAAAAAAATGAAGTTTAATATATAAAATATATATTATATAAATTGCATCTATTCCAAATAATTTTTTATATATGATGTATATTCCTAATATATTATATATATTTATTATATATATCACATATAATCACATATAAATGTTTTAAATTTTTAATATATATAAATATTAATATAAATAATAGAAATTACACATATTCCCAATTATTTTATATATATATGATGTATATCCCCAATATATTATATACATATTACGTATTTTCCCAGTGTATGGGATATAATATTTATGCTCCCTATTATATTATATTATATTATATTATATTATATTATATTATATTATATATATTTGTATTATATATATATGTATTATTTATATATATTATATATAACACAGCTTTCCTACACGTTCATTTTATATTCCGTATATTTAATGGAATAAATATATGGAATATATATTTTATATTTATATTTATATTTATATTTATATTTATATTTATATTTATATTTATATTTATATTTATATTTATATTTATATATGGAATATAAAATGAAAAAGGCCTCCCTGAGCCTTTTTTTGTGCTCAGGGCAAGGCTCCGTGGCTTTTCCGTGTGAGGCCAGCGGCTGATCCGATCCGTAGGGATCCTGCTCCATCCTGGGAGCTCTTCTAACCCATTTTAATGCAAATGTGCATTAGCTGATAATCGCAATGTTGAGTGGATTATTTCACCTCCCCAGACGAGCTGCTGCAAGGCACATTTTTTTTTCTTCTTCTTTTAATATATTAAACCAAAAGGAAAAAAAAAAATATTAAAAATCTGAACCAATCCGCCCTACCACAAAGAAACCCAGCCCGGGATTAGGATTGATCCGCAGGGATCCGGGCAGGGAGCTGGATCTCTCTCCTTTCCCCCTCCAGGCCATAAACAAACGAAGCCCCAGGACCCGCTGACACCCTCTCCCAGCTTTGTGGCGCTTGCAACCGTAATTGCCTCGGCAAACATTTGTGTTGTAATTAAAGCCAGGAGCCACCAAACCATGAGAAATCAATTAGGAGGAAATCCTGGCTGGTGGGAGCAGCAGCATCCCCGTCCCTCCTCCCTGCCCTGCTGAAGATGCTGCTTCATCCTTCCTCTCCCACCCCCAAAAAGAATCCCACAGAAGGGGTTGATTCCCTGAAATGTTTGGGGGTTTTTTTTGTTTGTTTTGTTTTGTTTTTTTGTTTTTTGTTTTTTTTTTTCCCTCCCCAAATCTCCTGGGTGCTGGAGCATCCCTGCCCTGTGGTGTCCCAGCCTGGCTGCTGGTGTTGATTTTGCTGGATTTGGGGAGTGGAGGGGTTGCCCTGGGTGCATCCCGATGTCCACGTGGGATGTGGGGTGTTTTTTTTTGGGGGAGCAGCCACGGGGTTGAGTGGTTGGTTGAAGGCACTGGGTTCAGCTCCTTGCCAGGAGCAAATGGAACCACGCAGGAAACGGGTGTTTTATCCAGCAGGGTTTGAGTTTTGGGGTATAAACACAGGGAAGGGAGATCAGCCCTTGGGAAGAGGGCCTTGCCATGAGATCCCACTAAAAAAATGTTTAGGGATAGTGGGAGAAATCTACCCCCATCTACCCCCAGAAAGGGCTTGGGAATCCTGATCCCTGAGCATCCTGAGCCTTGAGCATCCCGATCCTTGGGCATCCCAAACCCTGAACATCCTGATCCTTGGGCATCCCAAACCCTGAACATCCTGATCCTTGGGCATCCTGATCCCTGAGCATTCTAACATCCAAGGATCCTGACCTCTGAGCATTCCAGCTTTTGGGAATCCTGATCCCTGAGCATCCTGATCTTTTAGCATCCTGAGCCTTGAGCACCTTGATCCTTGGGCATCCCAAACCCTGAACATCCTGATCCCTGAGCATCCTGAGCCTTGAGCACCTTGATCCTTGGGCATCCTGATCCCTGAGCATTCTAACATCCAAGGATCCTGACCTCTGAGCATCCCAGCCTTTGGGAATCCTGATCCCTGAGCATCCTGAGCCTTGAGCATTCTGATCCCTGAACAGCCTGGCCTCCGAGAATAAAAGGGGAAGGGCCACCCCACTGTGGGAATCCCGGAGTGCTGCTGCTGCTGCTGCCTCTCCTCAGCATCTTCCCCAAGCCCCCTCTCAGGCCAGGAGCAGCTTTTGGCTCAACCCATCGCCCCACACAGCGAGATTCGGCTGGAAGCTGCCATCCCCTCCCCACCCTGCCCCAACCACGGGAGCCTTCACCCCACGGAGAATTCCATTCCCTCCCCCTCCCCGGTCTCTGGGAGCTTGGAAAAAGGAGCTGGAATCCACCAAAACAAACCCCTTCCCCTGCACGTGCGGCTGCTTCCCCCGGGAGAGGCTGAGAGAGACTGAAGCGCCTGTGACAGATGTTAATCGCATCATTTAATGCACTCCTGGAAGGCACTGGGATGCAGGGATGGGGAGGAAGAGGAGAATGGGCCATTGTCTCCCGCTTCCGGCAGCATCCCCAGGGAGTGGATAACCCCGGGATGCGCGAGGCACCCGAGGGAAGGGAGGGAAGGGAGGGAAGGAGGGAGGTGGGAATGGCAGCGCGGGGATTCGGGAGTTTTCTGGTGCAGCCATCGCGGTGAATGTGGCCGGTTTGATACAAAGGGGAAAGAGGCTTAGAAATGGGGTTTGTTCCGTTCCCAAAGGGCTGTTTTGTGGGGGGAAAAGCGGAGAGGATGAAATGGGGATGGTGGGATGGTGTCTGATCCATGGCCTGGACTGAACATGGATACAGGAGAGGGGGAAAATAGGGATGGAGGGATCACACCTGGCCCACATCTGATAACCCCTGGAAAAAACAGGGGGATACGGGAGAGGGGGAAAATAGGGATGGAAGGATCACATCTGGCCCACGTCTGAGCATCCCTGGAAAAAACAGGGGGATACGGGAGAGGGGAAATGGGGATGGAGGGATCACATCTGATCCACATCTGAGAACCCCTGGAAAAAACAGGGAACGCAGGAGAAGAGGGAAGAGGGATGCTCACACCTGAGCATGCCTGGAGCAAACGATGGATACAGGAGAAGGGAGAGGGATGGAGGGATCAGATCTGATCCACACCTGAGAACCCCTGGAGCAAACAGGGAATACAGGAGAGGGGATATAGGGATGGAGGGATCAGATCTGATCCACACCTGAACAACCCTGGAGAAAACACAGATGCAAGAGAAGGGAAATAGGGATGGAGGGGATCAGATCCGATCCACACCTGAGCTTCCCTGTACAGAACGAGGGACACGAGAGGGAAAATCGCCATGGAAGGACCATTCCCGATCCCACCCCGGGGGCAAACACCTCCTGCTTGTCCCGGGGAACGGCTGAACCCCCACCCCATCTCCATGGCGGGGCGGCTCGGAGAGGGGATATTCGCCAGCAGCAGGGAATCGCATTTCCAAGGCCGGAGCAGCATCCCCTGAGCTGCTTCCCTGATTGAATTCCCCCCTTCGGTGACCCGGGAAAAGGTCACTGAGGCTCAGGGGGGGCCGGGATTGATGGCACCCCCTGGAAATCAAACCCCCCTCCCCGAACCGGGCAGCGACCGAGGGCAGCTGCCTTCGGAGGTGCCTAAAAGTAACCAACTTATTGCCTAATAGATTTCCCAGTCATGAATTCCCCCGTGCTCCGCCTGCCCCCCCAATCAGAGCAATTAGGGATTTAAAGCTGGAGCTGGGATCCGCGGCGCAGAAAATGCCCGTTTTAGCCCGGGAGATTGGCCAGAGGTGAGGGACCTGTAACACCCCTGGTAATGAAAGCTCTTCACAGCTTGCCGTGTTCCCACCCGGGAGTAATTGCCGGCAGCCTGTGATACGGCTCCGGCTGCGTTAATGATGCCCTGTTCCTTTTCACAGGACTCATTTCAGCTTTTTTTCCACCCCCCGCCCCATCCTCCTTTTTTTTATTTTTTTTTTTTTTAATTTATTTTCTTTCTCCCTCCCCACCCCAGGGATTTCAAAGCGCCGAGGCGCGGTGGGGATTAACGCGTTAACGCGGCTGTGGTGGCGCTGGGGGTTTTGTTGTTGGTTTTTATTTTTATTTTTTTTTGCCCAAATGTTGCTGCCGGGATCGATTAACAAAGTGCCAGGGATCGGGAGCCTGGGGAAAAGGGTGGCTGGAGGGGAATGGAGTGTGACACGGGTGTCACTCCTCCCTCCGTCCCGTTCGGGGTTTATTCGCCGTGACAGGGTGGATTTATCACGTCAGGGATTTAAAAAAACAACAACAAAACAAACAAACAAAAAATTTTAAAAAAATGTTTTGGATTGGAAATAAAACTCCCATTAACTTCCGAATGAAAACCACATCCAAGGGAGACAGTTGGCTTCTCCTCTGAGTTTATTATTAAATATTTTACCAGGGAGGGAAGTTCTGAGCTGAGCGTCTTTTCCCTCCTGCTCCTGGCAAGAGCGGTTCGTGTGGAGGGAGGGGGAGCTTCCCGGAGCTCTTCCTGGGGGTAGATGGCTGTGGATCCCTCCCATTATCCCTGGATTGAAGCAGCTTTTTTTTTAATGAGATCCCAAGGCAGGGAATAAGGAATGTTGGGAAGAGATCTGTGCTTCCAGTATATCCCTGCCTAGCTGGAATATAACCTGTATTTCCATATAGAACATAGATGGAATATGTAAGGAATATCTGGATAATAGAGAGAGAATAGATAGGTAATATATAGGTAGTGTGCAGAGGATAGATAGGTAATATATAGAGAATATATAGAGAGAATATATAGAAAATATATAGAGAATATACAGAGAATATATAGAGAATATATAAAGAATATATAGAGAATATATAGAAAATATAGAGAGAATATAGAGCATATAGAGAGAATATAGAGAATATATAGAGAATATACAGAGAATATATAGAGCATATATAGAGAATATATAGCAAAATATAGAGAATATATAGAGAATATAGAGAGAATATATAGAGAATATACAGAGAATATACAGAGAATATACAGAGACTATATAGAGAATATATAGCGAATATATTCTATATTTCCATCTAGAATATATCAAAATAAATCTAGCAATAGGCAAAATCTACAAACACATCCGTTCTAGCTGGAAATATAGAATATATAATATTTATTCCCATCTATATGATACATTATTGTATTGTGCATTATATATATATATATATTTTTTTTTTTAATAATTCATTATGTTTGGTGCATAGGGGTGGGAGAAAGGCCTCGCCCGTTCTTTTGGATCCTCACAACTCGGGCAGCAGCCAATTCCGAGCGCTGGCAGGGGGCTCCAGCAGGTACCTGCCTGCCGTGGGTGGCTCGGTGCCGCATCCCCGGGGACGGAGCAGCTCCCGAAAACGTTTTAATTTCCCCCCAAAATTGAACCGAGATGATTTTATTTTTTTTTTTTCCCCTCCCTGCCTTCTCGCTGGCTCCGGCCGAGGGTCCCGAGGGGCTCCGGGATTAATTTCCCGGGGTGAGCCGGGGGAGCCGCAGCCGCCTGACCCCCGAGCCGGAGGAGCCTCGGGGTCGCGGCGGGGGGAGCGGAGGGAGAGGAGAAGGAGCTGGGGGCTCTCGGTGGTTTTGGGCAGCTCGGAAATGGCATTTCCACTTCACTCGACCCCGGAGCTGAGATTTCAATTACCGGCCCCCGCCAGCGCCCTCCCTGGGGACAGCAGTGTCACCGTCCCCTCCCGGAGAGCTGCCACCTCCCCGGGACCCCTCGGTGGCCTCGGGGGCGGCCGAGGGTCCCTGCGGAGGTGTCGGGGCTGGTTGAGGGGTCGTGGTGTGTTCCAGAATGCTCAATGAGCGGTGGGAGTTGTAGGAATGGGAACTGATCCCGCTCTTCTCCCGTGGATTTTCTCCTGGAGCAGATTTGGTCGCCTTGAGGGGAGGGGGGTGTGGGTGTGGGACCCACCGAGGGTTGTCCCGTGTCCCCCTCTCCACGCAGGGCAGAGCCAGGCAGCTCCCACAGGGCCCTGTCCGTGTCTGGATGGTCTCAGGGCTGATCCCAGTGGAGGAGGAGGGGATGGAGAGGGGCTGGGGAGGCTCCTCTCAACCCCCTGTGCTGCCGGGAGGTTCCTCACAAAGACCACGGGGACGTCTGCTGGGACAGCGGCCACCTTCCTGATGTGGGGGCATGCTCAGGCCACCTGAGCCAGGCTCTGCCCTTGTCCCCAAATCCTCCTGCCTCAGAGTCACAGGGTGGTTGAGGTTGGAAAAACCCTCCTGGATCACTGAGCCCGAGCTGTGCTGAGTGCCACCTCCAGGTCCTCCTTGGACACCTCCAGGGATGGGGACTCCAACCCTCCCTGGGTAGCTCCAAGGCCTGAGCCCCCTTTCCATGGGGAAATTCCTGCTGCTGCCCACCCTGAGCCTCCCCTGGCCCAGTCTGGGGCTGTTCCCTCTCCTTCTTCCTTCCCTCTTGGGGTTTTCAGGGTAAATTGCTGCTGGATTTGCATTTAAAAGGGAGCAGTGGCACCGCTGTTCTCACTGTGTTATTTGGCCAGCTCTCTAGCCTGGAAAATTCAACATATTCTGGCATATCAGGTTGGGAGAGAGCTCCAGGATCAGCAAGTGCAAGCTGTGCCTGATCCCCACCTTGTCACCAGCCCGGAGCGCTGAGTGTCACGTCCAGGTGTCCCTTGGACACCTCCAGGGCTGGGGACTCCAACCCTCCCTGGGCAATCCCTTCCTATATTTAACAGCCCTTTCCATGGGGAAATTCCTGCTGCTGTCCCAGCTGAGCCTCCCCTGGCCCAGCCTGGGGCCGTTCCCTCCCCTCCTGTCCCTGTGCCCTGGGAGCAGAGCCCGACCCCCCCGGCTGTGCCCTCCTGGCAGGAGCTGTGCAGAGCCACCAGGGCCCCCCTGAGCCTCCTTTGCTCCAGGCTGAGCCCCTTCCCCAGCTCCCTCAGCCCCTCCTGGGGCTCCAGCCCCTTCCCCAGCTCCCTCAGCCCCTCCTGGTGCTCCAGCCCCTTCCCCAGCTCCCTCAGCCCCTCCTGGTGCTCCAGACCCTTCCCCAGCTCCCTCAGCCCCTCCTGGTGCTCCAGACCCTTCCCCAGCTCCCTCAGCCCCTCCTGGGGCTCCAGCCCCTTCCCCAGCTCCCTCAGCCTCTCCTGGTGCTCCAGCCCCTTCCCCAGCTCCCTCAGCCCCTCCTGTTGCCCCAGCCCCTTCCCCAGCTCTTTTTTTCTGTGGCCAGTTTGGGACACGTGTGCCGGGTGCTTGGCACCATCCCCAGCCCTGATCCCAGAGGGGAAGCCAGGATTGTGACCCTGGGATAATTCCACGTGTGCCAGAGCCTGTGAAAATGCTCTTTCTTTTCATCAGAGCAGAATCCAATCCAGAAGAGAAGAAAACACTCATTATTTCATTTTTTTTTTCCCCCAGCACTTTTGTAGTGCTCGTGGGATTTTAATGGTATTAATTATTATTTAATTTGCGCTTTGGCAATTTGTTTGTGCTGAGCTATTCTGGGTACTGGAGAGCCAGCAGTGCTCCATCCCTTTTGCATCTCCATCCCTGCTGCCGCCCTCCAGCCCTTCTCCCCAGGTATCCCTGCATCCCCACATCCCATCCACCTTTCTTCCAGGCACTCATCCTGTCCCATCCAAGGCGTTGTCCAACCCCCTTCCTTTATTTGATTTTCTTTGTCATCTCGGGCTGCCAGGCCCAGCTGGGAAAAACCCAGCAGGGATCATCAGCCTGGAGCCACAGTGTGGGGGAGCTGGTGTCCCCTGGGTGCTCCTGGTTCAGAGCCCCCATCCATGGGGTCAGCATCCCTCTGTCTCCATGGAAACGTCCCTCTCAAGCCTTCCTCAATCCCCATCCCTCCTTTTCCTTGTGAGGATCTCTCAATCCCCATCTCTCCTTGTGAGGATCCCTCAATTCTCATCCCTCCTTGTGAGGATCCCTCAATTCTCATCCCTCCTTGTGAGGATCCCTCAATTCCCCTCCCTCCTTTTCCTTGTGAGGATTCCTCAATTCTCATCCCTCCTTCTCCTTGTGAGGATCCCTCAATTCTCATCTCTCCTTGTGAGGATCTCTCAATCCCCATCCCTCCATCTCCTTGTGAGGATCCCTCAATCCCCCTCCCTCCATCTCCACGAGTGGCCCTCAATCCCCCTCTCTCCATCTCCACACATCCCAAAACATTCTTCCATCCAGATTCCACAACGTTCTGGCATCCCGTTTTTCCATTTGCGCCATCCTTCCATCCCTCTGTCCCCGTGGGAGAATCCCTCCCTCTCCACACAGAGCATCCTCCACTCCCGTCCCTCCAGCCCCTCAGGAACATCACTCCGTGTCCACAGGGTCATCCCTCCATCCCAGTGTCAGGATTCCTCCAATTCCCAACCCTCCATGCCAGGAGGAGCATGTCCTCATCTCTGTGTCAGCATCCCTCCATTCCCATCCCTCCGTCTCCACTGAGCATCCCTCCATCCCCAGTCTCTCCATTTCCATGTGCACATCCCTCCATCCAATTCCAGCCTCTCTCTATCCCATCCCAGCCTCTCTCATCTCATCCCAGCCCCTCTCCACCCCATTCTGGCCTCCGCCCATCCCATCCCAGACCCTCTCCATCCCATCCCAGCCTCCCTCCATCCCATCCCAGCCCCTTCCATCCCATCCCAGCCCCTTCCATCCCATCCCAGACCCTCTCCATCCCATTCCAGCCTCCCTCCATCCCATCCCAGCCTCCCTCCATCCCATCCCAGCCCCTCTCCATCCCATTCCAGCCTCCCTCCATCCCATTCCAGCCTCCCTCCCTCCATCCCATCCCAGCCTTCCTCCATCCCATCCCAGCCTTCCTCCATCCCAGCCTCCCTCCATCCAATTCCAGCCCCTCTCCATCCAATTCCAGCCCCTCTCCATCCCATCCCAGCCCCTCTCCATCCCCATCCCCACATTTCCAAGCCAGCATCCCTTCATCCCAGGCGAGCCTCCCTCCATCCCCCTCCATCCCCGCCACTTCCCCAGATAATGAGAGCGAGTTTAAAAAACTTAAAGCCTCTCCGTGCCCGCGGTGAGTGACACAAATGGAGTTCATATTTAATCATCTGTTAACTCGTTGTCTATTATAGCTCTTTAATAGCACCAGAGATATTCTTAATGAAGCATGATTTAAGGTATTTACAGCTCTAGGACCGACAGACATCACTCACAGTGTGCAGGTAATGAGGCGTAAAACAGCTCTGGAAACCGTAAAAATGGGAGAGAGAGAGCGCGAGGAGGGAGAGAAAGCAGGCGAGGAGTTCGGAGCTGAATTGTTCCAGGGTTTGTTTTAAAATGTTTAGGCATTTAAAGTCATTTCAGCTTCGCCGAGGTTGTCTGGTAGCACCGAGTTCAGCAATTCCCAGCGCTGAGAACCCCTGGCTTGCCAGGAGGGGTCTGGCCCCCCGATGCTCCCGAGCTGAGACATCTCAGGAATCACGGCAGGGAGCAGGGGAAAAAAAAGCTTTTGAGGGTCCCCAAGGGCCTCGTGGGTGCATGGGAGCAAAGCCTGGAATTTCTGGGTGCATTTTCCCCTTTGTTTCTCCCACTTGGTTGGCACGGCCACCTTTGCTCAAGGAGGGGACACCACGAGTCCCTTTCCCTTTGCTCGCCTGCAAATGCCACCCCTGTGCAACGCTTTGTATTTTCTTTTTTATTTTTTTTTCTTTCCCCCTCAGAAAAAAAAAAAATTAAGAAAAAAAAGAAAAAAAAACCACCACCAGAACCCAAGCCAAGTTTTGGAAAATAATTTGTGACGGAGGTGCCATTCTGCATCAAAATATTGTGTAGAAAATGTCAAATGTCACCAATCCATGTGTCCCCCCGCGTGATAGTAATTGGGCTGGACGGCTGCGCTCTGCCACCGCGGCCGCTCGCCGCCTCCTCCTCCTCCTCCTCCTCACACTCGGCTCGGGAAATGTGTCGCTTCCCCGAGTCCATCCCGGCTGCCCTGCCCGCGCAGCGGGGCCGGCCGCGGTGTCCCCAGCCCGGGGACGCGGCGCTCATTAAGGCTCGAGTGGCGATAAACAGCTCCCGGGGGGGAAAGGGGGGGACACGGGGCAGCAGCTGGGGGGTTGGAGCGGGCGGTTCTCCGCGCCTTGATTCCCTCCTGTGATATTTTATCCCCTCCTCCTATGGCCCAACTGCTAACTCAGATTCTGGAGGGCTTTGGGCTCTAGGATTATACCAGGAAAGGGGAAGAGACCCAAAGAGGCTCCTTACCTAGGATTGTTCCAAGGCTTTATTCTTGAAGGGATTCCAGGGGCAAGAGAGGCAAAGAGGTAAAGAGGACGAAGAAGGAAGAACAGGGGTTTATGTAGACCCTGTGTTCCAGGATAGATAACTGGCATTGAGCCAGTTGGTAGCAGAGGAAGGTAGGGTCACATCACACAGTTACAGCTTTGAGGCTCCTTCTGGGGTAAACCATCCCCAGAGGGATACAACACTCCTGGATTTGGGACACCTGGCCCCGTTCCCCAGGGGTTCCCCCCTGGAGGGTTTTTAGGTGGAATCCCCTCGGTTTGAGGAACCCGAAGCAGAACCACGGCGGGGTTTTGATTGAGGAATCACGGCCTGTTGCTCCCCTCACTCCCCAAAAGCGCTCCGGGGTCACCGTCACCTTCATTCCCAGCACCATTGGAGCACTCATCCCGCTTCCTGCCGGGGTGTTTGGGTGTGGAACAACCCCATTTTCACGAGGGAAAACACAACTCTTCTTCCGGAGCAGACAGCCCATTCCTCAGAGCATCCCCAGCCCTTCATCTGGGCACAGACCTTTCACACACACACTCCTCAACCCTCCTGGATGAATCAATCCTCATTAGGACATGAGGCCGCATAAATATTTGGTGAGGTGAGGTGAGGGAGCCCCGAGGGAGAGCAGAGGGACACGGGGAGGGAAGAGTTGCAGCTGGAAATTCAATGAAGTTCCCTTCGGCAGCGGAAGCCAGGCCCGGGGAGAGTTGGGTCAAGCCTTCAGCCGGTGCCACTTGTCCCCTTGGGCAAGTCCTGCGGAGCAGGGTTAATTTTGCTGAGCTATATTTTTTTTTATTATTATTTTTTTTTTTTTTGCCCGTGGAAGTGGCGAGGCACAGGTGGAAAAAGGATGAGGCAAAATCCTGCCGCGCTCAGCAGCTCGCTCCTTCCCCGAATGCCACAAACACAACTCGGTGGCAAACAATTTCCTTGCAGCCCAGGGAAGGAGCTGGAATTTCTCTCTGGCGAGGCAGCAGCAGCAGCAGAATTGCGAAGCCGGTGCCTGTTATAGAAACTTTTTAGTACTGGGGACAAGCCAAGAAAAAAGCCCAGATTGATCTCGAATCTCAGCTGGTGCTGGCGGCGCTTCCACCTCCCGACTCCTGCGCTGGTGGGGCGTGAGCTGGACCCTCCAGGCAGCCCTGGGGTGATGTTTCCCAGCTCCCTGCCCAGCCAGGAGCCTCCTGCCCTGCTCTGGAAGGTGGTTTTTTGGGGTAGATTGAGGTTTTTCTGGTTGGTGATTGAATAAACTCAGCTTTCTCCTGGCTGCATCCCCGATCCCGTCTCCGCACGGGTGGGACCAGCCTGGGATGGTGTCACGCCATCCAAAATCCTTCCCAGCAGGATGATCCAGGCTGTGGCGATGCCAGGCTGCAGCTCCCTCCCAGGGGAGGTGAAAGGTTTTTTGGCTCAGATACCATCGCAACCTGTCCGTGCCGTGATTTCCTTTGGCACCCGGGGAAATTCCTTCGGAGCTGTCAGGGACGTGTGGGTGGCAATGGGGCAACTGGGAATTTCACCTCGGCCCCTCGAGCGGTGAGGGGCTGGTGGAACATCCCGTGCATCCCAGGGATGGCTGAGCGGGGAGGATCCAGCTTGGATCCATCCAAACCTGCTCATGGGGAGCGAGCTGGGGTTTGCCCCGCCACCATTCCTTGGCTTTGGGATGGAATTCCTCCAGCAAATCTGGGCGCCGTCCATCCCTCCCCTTGGCAGAGTCAAGCACATTTTTAATCCGTTTTCCCTCCATGCCCTGGATAAACAGCCACCAACGGGCTGGGCACAGCAGCACGGACACCCCGGGGCTCCTGCAGCTCCGTGCCCAGCCCAGGCCGGGTATCCCGGGGCAGGGCAGAGCTCCGGGGCCGCCCCGGCGCTGCCGAAAACGCCGGAGCCCTGCATGTGTGCCGCTTCCATGTGCGCTGGTTTCCAAGGAAACCGCTCGCTCTACATGTGTGTCGCTTAACACCCTATTTGCTTTTTTTTTCATTCGGCTAAGTCTTTAATTCCTGTGCAGGAATCTGGTTGAGCTCCGTGTGTCTCCTCAGCGCACAAAAATCCCTCTCTCCTGTCCGCCCGCCTCTTGGAAAAAAAGTCGCTGCCTGCTCGGAGCGAGTTTCCCGAACCTGTGCCTAATTGGGGCAGCTAATGCTTTCTGCAGGAATAACTGGATATTCCGCCGCTGCTTCCCCCTCTAGGAACAATTAGCAGGGAGAAGGAGGAGTGCAGGGCTCCTGTCACCTGCCAGCGGCTCTGCTGCTCCGGGTGGAGGAGCAGGGCGAGGGCGCCGCTTCCCGGGGATGTGGGGGGCGAAGCCGGGCGGTGCAGGGGTTGGATTTGAGTCCTTGGGAGGGCAGGACTCAAACACATCGATGATTTGGCTCCTGCTGATGGTAAAATTTTGGTTTTTTGAAGTGCCCTGAGGTGAGGAAGGGTGGCCGTGGGAGGGTGACCCGGTTGGTGTCACACATCAGCCTGGAGAAGGGAAAGGCTCCAGGGAGAGCTCAGAGCCCCTGGCAGGGACCAAAGGGGCTCCAGGAGAGCTGGAGGACTGGGGATGAGGGATGGAGGGACAGGACACAGGGAATGGCTCCCACTGCCAGAGGGCAGGGCTGGGTGGGAGATTTGGAAGGAATTCCTGGCTGGGAGGGTGAGGAGCGGCTGGGATGGAATTCCAGAGGAGCTGTGGCTGCCCCTGGATCCCTGGCAGTGCCCAAGGCCAGGCTGGAGCAGCCTGGGGACAGTGGGCGGTGTCCCTGCCCAGGGGATGGAACTGGATGGAATTCAAGGTCTCTTTCCACCCAAACCATTCCATGACTCCCTGACACCGCTGGTGTCCTGCCCTCCAGCAGCTCCTCCATGGCCTGGGCCAAGCAGGAGCGAGCTACAAACACCTTGGGGGTGTTTCTTTCCCCCCCAAATTTTCATCCGCAGCAACCCAAAGCGGCTTTCTCTCCCCTCTCCCCCTTCCTCCCTTCCCTCTGCGCCGCGAGATGCCGCCTGCTCTGGTGCACTTGGAGGAATTTTCTTGATCTAAAGCCACTTTCCTCCTCTCCCAAAATCCCTGGGGCTGGTTCATGCTTGTAAAGCTGAGCAGCTCCCGTGTCACTCGGGGCTGGCTCCCGTCTGCAGCTCCTGACAGCAGCTAATGCTGTTAGCCTGTGTCGAGGAGGGATTTCAGCATCAAAAAACCACCCCCCCACCCCAAAATCACCCCACTCGGGCTGCTCTGCTGCTTTGCAAGCAGTTCAGAAACATCTCCCCCCGTTTTTTGGGGTGCCTGGCCCAGGGACACGGCCCAGGGGGGTTTTTGGGGTGGCTTTGGGGGGCTGCTGCAGCCCCGGGAGCAGCGCAGGATGAGCAGCCGGGATTAACTCGGCTCGGCTCGGGCTTTGCTATCTTTAGGTGGAAGGTGAGGGATTGTGGCTCTTTAGGGGTGGCCGGCAGGTGAGGAGAGAGAAAAATCCCCCGGGGCCAGCCGGGCTCAGGGCACTGACTGACCCCAGCTCCTGTCCCCACCGGGGTCTGGCCCCGCCGGCCCCCGGCCGCGTGCGCCGTCACCTTTCTAGGCCACAATCTGTCCCCAATTCCAAGCCTGCTGTTAGCTTCACTTGCACTCTATTCTCGTGTTTGCTGTTATTTTTTAACACTTTTTTTTTTTCTCCCCATTTTTTTATTTTTTTTTTTCCTTTTTGTGGTTTATTTTTTTTATATAATTTTTTTTCTTTTTTTTTTTTTTTTTTTTTTTGCATAAAAGCACTATCCTCTCCCCAGAGCCTGCCTGGAGCGAAGGCATGGTCTGTACAACTGCAATTATTTCGAAGAACAGATGGAGTGAGGAGCAGAAAGTCTGTTAATAGTAATAGAAATGCTACATGTTAACCTGGACAGCACACGATGACAGTCCCATGACTACACGTTCTGTTCCCACCAGCTGGGCTCCGAGCGGAGCCGAGAGATTCAGAAACGCCGAGCTCGGCTCCGCACCCTCCCCAAAGTTAGAGCTCAAATTCCTTCACACTTCCAGCAGCAGGGTTTTTGGGTTGTTGGGCTTCTTCTCCCCCCTCCCCTCTTCCTCCTCCTCCTCCTTCCTATTAAACGCTGATTTCGGCGCTGTTAAGGAATTTTGCTGCTCCTTCCCTCGTTTTTTTTTTTAATTTTTTTTTTAATTATTTTTTTTTCAGCCGGCTGCAGCTGGGAGCACGGTGGGGAGGGGTGGTGGAGGCTCAGCCTCGAGGTCCTGACCTCCAGCCTCACGTGGTGACGCCGGCAGGGCCCCTTTCCCACGCTCACATCTGCGGGGTTGATGTAATTCCCCCCCACAACCCTGGATGATGCCAGGCCGGGATTTACGGAGCGGGGCAGCCACTCGGTGTCTCAGTGCTCCCAGGCAGGGCGGTTTTGGGGATTTTTTTTTTTTTTTTCTCCTCAACTGTTGCAAGCTGTTGGCTAAAAGGGTTGAAATCTGCGTTTTTCTGGTGAAAAAAAATGGGGCTCCCTGTGGAGGTGGGGGTCTTCAAGAGGTTTATGAGACGCCAAGGGAAAGAGGTCTCTGGTTACGGCAACGCCCCAGGGGGATTTTGCCTCTTTACCCCAACCAGAGGTTGGGAAACGGAGCAAAAATATTGAGTCAGCCCCAAGAACTTCGCTGTGCAAATCCCTGCCCGGTTGCACAAGCAGCCAGGGGGTGCAGGCACAGAGCTCCAGCTAATTCCAGTGGGAATTGCAGGGCTCAATCCCAGGGCTGTTTGTGAAAGCCCAGCCCCGGGGCGGCTGGAGCAGCGCTGGCGCCCTGACAGACACACCTGGAGGTTTTATTCGGATATAGATCCCTTAAGCTGGGTGCTTGAGGGATAATCTGGTGCCTGAGGTCCTGCCAAATCCCTGGAGATCAGCGGGTTCTCCCTCCCCAGCCTCCTGCAGAGGTCACTTCCAACCCAGCTCCCTTCTCAGCAGCCCAAAATATCCCCGTGGGCTCTGTGCTGGTGGCATTTTTGGGTGCTGGGCACCCTCAGTGGGGAGCTGGGGTGGGCTGTGAGGGTTTCCTGGGGCTAAGCCAGCGCTATCCATAAATCCCAGCTCTCTTTGCCCAATTCCATCACCCTGGAGTGGTCCCTGACCCGCCAGGTGCCGCTTGTTGCAGCATCCTCGGAGCGTCTTTTGGTTATTTTGGGATGTCTGGGGTAGAGTTTGGCTCCTCGCAGCCACCCCCGTGCAGGATGGGGTACCCAGCTTGTCCCCAGCCACCCCTGGATCCCAAAAATACCAGAGTGGCTGCAATCCTGTGCCTGGATGGGATGTGGTGAGAGGACGGCTGGAAGCAGAGGGAATTCTCCTTGGGGCCTTTTCTTTGGAAGAGGCAGAACCCACATTCTTCCTCTAGAAAAGTTTGGGATTAAATCACCCCCAGCTGGTTTGTGGGCTCCCTTGACCTCCCCACTCATCCCTGGAGAGCGCACCTGCTCCGGGAAAGAGCGGAAAAACGTGGATTTGGGGGCTTCCTGCTCTCACCCCACACCCACAGCATCCCCCTCTCCTCTCTCTTTGCAGACCAAGAAATACATCCTGGTGATGGTGGATCCCGACGTTCCCAACAGAGCCAAGCCCAAGCACCGCTTCTGGAGGCACTGGCTGGTCACCGACATCCTGGTGAGTCCCTCGCGGCGTCCTCCTCCTGCGGTGGCAGAGGTGGTTCTGGTGGGGCAGAGATGATCCTGTAGAACCAGGGTCCAGTGATGGTGAGAAGGATCCAGTGATGGTGGAAGGGTCTGGTGATGGTGAGAAGGGTCCAGTGGTGGTGAGAAGGATCCGGTGATGGTGAGAAGGGATCCAGTGGTGGTGAGAAGGTGTCCAGTGATGGTGAGAAGGTGTCCAGTGATGGTGAGAAGGGTCCAGAGACGGTGAGAAGGATCCAGTGATGGTGAGAAGGATCCAGAAATGGTGAGAAAGGTCCAGTGGTGGTGAGAAGGACCCAGTGATGGTGAGAAGGATCCAGTGGTGGTGAGAAGGGTCCAGTGATGGTGAGAAGGGTCCAGTGGTGGTGAGAAGGGGTCTGGTGATGGTGAGAAGGGTCCAGGGATGGTGAGAAGGGTCCAGGGGTGGTGAGAAGGGTCCAGTGATGGTGAGAAGGGTCCAGTCTTCCTCCAGGAATCGGCTGAAGCTGGATCCTTTCTGTGTTCCTGTGTCTCAGTTTTATCCAGGTGGGAATGGTTGGCTCCCCGCACTGGCTGGAGCATCTCACCCTGGGATGATGGAATGTGGATGTTCTGCTTTGGGGATGTGGCTTTTAGGGGTGTCTGAATGGCCCATCAGCAGAAAATATCCCCTGGAGGGAGGACAGGGGTGACAGAGATAACAAACACTGCCCCACCTGGTTTATCAGCTGGGCCAGGATCAGAAGGCATCTGCCCCTCTCCCCACAGAGTTACAAAAAATAAAGAAAAAAAAACATTTCCCCAGCTGCTTTTAACAGATGAAATGGAACACACACCCCTGGCTCCACAACCCAAGACACGGGGTCGTTCCCAGGCACCCGGGGAAGGGCTGGCTTCCCATGGGATGCAAACTCCTCCCGGCGAAATCCCGGAGGACGAGAGTGTTTGCCAGAGAAATGTAAATGGTGCCGGGCGTGTAGGTAGAGAAGTGCTTCCTCAGGCTATAAAGAGCCAGGCTGGTCCAAAAATATTGCTGCTTGGGTTTTTTGGGTGGTGGTTTTTTTTGGTTTTTTTTTTTTTTTCTCCCCTCTCCTTCTCCTAAGGAAATGCTGGAGGGGAAAAAAAAAAAACAAAAAAAACCCACCCAAAAAAAAACCCACTTTGCCAACTCCTCACCAACCGGTTTTCTCTGCGGAGAGACAGCGCGTCCTTCCCAGCAGCTCCTGCTGCCGCTTGGGTTTTGTGGTTAAAAGAGTGGGTTTGGTGGAAAAATCTCAGTTCCTTTTTCTCGTTTTTAATTTTTTTTTTTTTTTTTTGGACTAAAAGTGGTTTGGATTCAGCGAGGAAACAAGGAGGGGGAAATGAGTTTGGGATGAATTGTGGCCGCGTCCGTGGGTTGAGTCCTTTCCCCCCCCTCATCCCGGGGTGTCGTGGCTTTGCTCCTAGAATGTTTTGGAAAAGCAGTTTGTTCCCCCTCCTGCTTGTTTTTTTATGTCCTCAAAAAAAAAACCAAAAAAAAACAACGAGATGTTGCAGCCCTAAATCAATCTTAACTGATAATCTGGGTACTAAAGCCTAATTAAGATATCAATTAATTTGCAGCGTGCATTTTAACAAGAAATATCGCGTCGTTCTCCTCCATTATTCTCTGAAATTACTGCTGAGGGCTCTTTGTACAGCTACCTTAATTAGACTTTTTTTATTGTTAATAGGCGTATTAAGCGAATTAAAACGGGATATTAATACTTTCCATGAATTCCATAATTGGCTGAAAAATAAGAAGCATCGGGAATAACCGCGGGAATTTGTGTACAGGACTTGGGGGTTGGTTTTTTTTGGTGGTTTTTTTTTGGTTTTTTTTTTTTCCCTCGTGTTGTTTCGTGTTTTTATCCTTCACAGAAACCCTTCTGCATTTCTAACAACAGGGTCCTGAAAGTCCCTCATTAATTTTAATATTTACCAAACGCCAAGGAGCCCAAGCTCCTGTGTTTCCTTCTGTACACAGATCCTCCGGAGCCGTTCCCTCTTGATAATTATTGTGGTTTTCCTCCTTTTTTTTTTTTTTAATTTTTTTTTTATTTTTGGGGAGCATAAAATCCTTTAAGCGAAGAAGGGAAATGTGGGATTCAAACCTCCAGCAGGAACGGAAGGTGGTGGGATTTTTGGTTTTTTCCCCCCCCTGGTGTTTGGGTGACTCCGTTTGTGATCTCTAAGGTCAAAAATTCCGTGTCAGGCCGTGGAGGAGGGCGGGGGGAAAAAAAGGAGATTTTTGGGATGGAAAAAGGAGATTTTTGGGATGGAAAAAGGAGATTTTGGGGATGGAAAAAGGAGATTTTGGGGATGGAAAAAGGAGATTTTTGGGATGGAAAAGGGTTTTCCCTCTCTGCCAGGGATCTGCTGCTGATCCCAGCCCCAACAACTCCTTAAGCTTTCTTCTCACGAGATAAATGCATTTATAAATATAAACAGGCGTCTCCGAGCGGGGATTTGGCCTCAGCGCTCCCGACGGTCCCTCCCAACGAGAGATACTCCCCGATTCCATGCAATATTCTATATAAAACCTATATATTGATATGATCCCCATAACGATGGGATAAATATATCCCCTCCATCTCCCGTGGGTGTGTATGTGTGTGTGTGTGCATCTCTCCTCTACACACACACAGCAACGCTCACAAATCCCCCAAATCCCGCAAAACGCACGATAAAAAAAAAAAAAAATCCCCATCCCATGAGGACAACGGGACAAAACCACCCCAGCTCGGTCCCCGTGGCTTGGGGGGCGCGGTGGGTGGGCGGGGAGGGGTCCTGGCGTGTCCTGCTGGGGCTGCAGGCGGAGCAGGATGCTGGGTGACACTTGGGTACCACCCAGGGTACCACCCCAGTATGGTCCAGCATCAGTCCAGTGTCAGCCAGCAGTGCTTGGGTACCACCCCTGTGTCACCCCAGTGTCACCCAGTGTCACCCCAGTGTCACCCAGCATCAGTCCACTATGGTCCACCAGTGCTTGGGTACCACCCCTGTGTCACCCCAGTGTCACCCCAGTGTCACTCAGTGTCACCCCAGTGTCACCCAGCATCAGTCCACTATGGTCCACCAGTGCTTGGGTACCACCCCAGTGTCACCCAGTGTCACCCCAGTGTCACCTCAGTGTCACCCAGCAGTGCTTGGGTCCCATCCCAGTGTCACCCAGTGTCACCCCAGTGTCACCTCAGTGTCACCCAGCAGTGCTTGGGTCCCATCCCAGTGTCACCCAGTGTCACCCCAGTGTCACCCCAGTGTCACCCAGCATCAGTCCACTACTGCTCAGCAGTGCTTTCCCCCGATCCCCCAGCCCCAAAGGCGGGTGCGGAGCCGGCGGGTGCGGAGCCGGCGGGCTCAGCCACATGGTGTCTCGTTGAGATGCAGATCCTCCTTTGGGGAAGGGGGGGGATATGGAAGCCTTGGCTCCGAGGAGCTTCAGCTGACAGCCTTATTTGCACACTGGCTCTAAAATAACCGTGTAGGCTTTACATGACACCTTCTGTTGCTTTGGTGCAGAGAGGGGCTCGCGAGTGCCTTTCTCCGGGGAGGGACGGGGCGGCCGGCGCCGCGCTGGGGTGGGGGGGGGGGGCTGGCGGAGCCCCCCGAGCGCCCCGGTGTCACCCCGGTGTCAGCCAGGGTCACCCCAGCACTGAGCCAGGGGCAGCCCAGTACGGCCTGGCAGCAGTCCAGGGTCACCCAGCGGTGCTTGGGTACCACCCCAGTGTCACCCAGTGTCACCCTAGTGTAACCCAGGAGTGCTTGGGTACCGCCCCTGTGTCACCCCAATGTCACCCCAGTGTCACCCCAGTGTCACCCCAGTGTCACCCAGCATCAGTCCACTATGGCCCACCAGGTCTTGGGTACCACCCCAGTGTCACCCAGTGTCACCCCAGTGTCACCCAGCAGTGCTTGGGTACCACACCTGTGTCACCCTGTGTCACCCAGTGTCACCCCAGTGTCACCCAGCATCAGTCCACTGTGGTCCACCAGTGCTTGGGTACCACCCCAGTGTCACCCCGGTGTCACCCCAGTGTCACCCAGCAGTGTTTAGGTACAACCCCTTTGTCACCCCAGTGTCACCCAGCAGTGTTTAGGTACAACCCCTTTGTCACCCCAGTGTCACCCAGCAGTGTTTGGGTACCACCCCAGTGTCACCCCAGTGTCACCCCAGTGTCACCCAGCAGTGTTTGGGTACCACCCCTGTGTCACTCAGTGTCACCCCAGTGTCACCCCAGTGTCACCCCAGTGTCACCCAGCATCAGTCCACTACTGCTCAGCATCCCTTGGGTACCACCCCAGCATCTCCTGAGTGTCACCCCAGCATCCCTTGGGTGTCACCCCAGCATCTCTTGGGTACCACCCCAGCATCCTTTGAGTACCACCTCAGAATCCCCTGGGCACCACCCTGGCAACCCCTGGGTGTCACCCCAGCATCCCCTGGGTGTCATCCCAACATCCTTTGAGTATCACCCCAGCATCCTCTGGGTACCACCCCAGCATCTCCTGAGTGTCACCCCAGCATCCCCTGGGTACCACCCCAGGATCTCCTGAGTGTCACCCCAGCATCCTTTGAGTACCATCCCAGCACCCTTTGAGTATCACCCCAGCATCCCTTGGGTGTCACCCCAGCATCCCTTGGGTACCACCACAGCATCCTTTGAGTACCACCTCAGAATCCCCTGGGCACCACCCTGGCATCCCCTGGGTGTCACCCCAGCATCTCCTGGGTGTCACCCCAACATCCCCCCAGCATCACTTGCGCGTGGCCCCCCTGCATCACCCAGGCTTTGCCATCCCCCCAGTTTGGATGGAAGCGGCTCCAGCAGCACTGAACGCCGCTCCTGGGTGCTGCAGTACTTTGGCACGCCACCAGCTTTGGGGCTTTGGTTGGGGATTTGCTCTCCCAGGTGGGTTTTTGGGGTGGAACATCCCATCCCCTCGGGCGCCGCTCCTTATCAGCCGCTGCTCCGTCGCCGCTCCGACCGTCGAGCACGAGAGATGCTTTCACTCCTGTTCCAAATAATTCAAATAAAAAAAAAAAAATTGTTGCCACAAAGTGGAATAATATCTTTTGATGAATGTTTTTAAAGCCCTTTAGGTTTTCATGGTAATTTGCAGTGTAAAATTATTTAGAGATAAGAGCCAAATTAGCTCTTATAGGCGGAGGTCGATATGTCCCGTTATCCATGGAAGCAGTGTTTAAATATAATCAGCCTTTACTCTAATGCAGCATAATTGTTCATTTGAAATAGCTTTTTTTTTTTCTCTCTCTCTCTCTTTTTTTTTTTTTTTACTCCATTCAATGAGTCATTAAAATATTCAAAAGGATAATGCAGTGAATTGGAAATGAATTTATCACATTATCCTGTACATACTGTAGAGCATCAGGTAACCAGGCAGAGTCGGAAACCGGTTTTACAGCGAATCCCCGGTAAACAAGAGGGATTTTTTTTTTTTTTTTTTCCCATTTTGTATTCAGTGGGGAAGGAAAAAGAAGGGAGAAAATACTGCCCTTCAAATGGAAAGCTTTCCATCTTTATTTTCCCCCCACCCTCCTCGGGGAGGAGGAAGGCGGGGGGGGAGGGCGAGAGCAGCCGATTTGTACTCCACTAAAGCCTCGCCGCGCTTTAACTTTTTTATTTTTATCAAAATATGTTTGTAACAGAAAAAAAAAGTCGTTATGGAAACGGGCTCTGCCAGCCGGGAGAGAGAGAGAGAGAAACCCTGCGCCAGGCTGGGAGCGAGCGGGACCCGCCAGGCGCTGCTGCCACTCGGAGCAGCCACCAAGCCCTTCCCCAGGGCAGGGCGAGGGCGCCGGGGGGAAACTGAGGCACGGAGCTGGGCTGGGATGCGGGAAGCGCACCCGAGGTGTTTGAGGCGGATCCCACCCAGCCTGAGGGTGCAGCTCCAACCCCTCCCACCAGTGGGGACCCCACGGGTGGGGATGGGTGCTCCCAGGGGTGGTGGCACCGCTGTCCCCAGCGGTCCTGGTGGCACCGCTGTGGCCTTCCCTCCTTCCCTCCCTCCCTCCCCGCGGTGACATCGGCGGAGGTGGCCGCGTTTTGTGTCGCCGCGCCGATAAACAGGCTCCGGGTTGCAAAGTGTCACCATAGAAACAGGTGCTGCCTTAAGCAAACAAGGGCTTTATTAACCTTAAAAATGACGGGGTTTTTGCACCAGGGGAGGGCGGAGATGGAGCTGTAGGGCGAGGGCTGCTCGTCCCTGTCCCCTGTCCCCTCTCCCCTCTCCCCATCCCAAAGGGACGCGTGCTCTGCAGGAAACTTTTCCTCTCTAGCGCATGGCACGCGGCTCCAGCTTATCCAGAAGGCTTGGATTTATCCAAAAATCAGAGGGATCGGCTGCTAATTGCCGGCTGCCGTCGTTCCTGCTCCTTAGGCTGCTGGGTGAAGGGTTGCAGGGACACCTTGGGGATAAGGGACATCTTGGAGATAAGGGACACCTTGGGGATAAGGGACATCTTGGAGATAAGGGACACCTTGGGGATAAGGGACACCTTGGGGATAAGGGACACACCTTGGGGACGTTCTTGCCGAGCGTTCGTGATCCAGGCGCCTTCACCATGCCAGCAGGAGAAAAAAAATCATCATCATCATCAGGGCAAGGGATGACTTTTTTAATCATTAATTGATGCTGGGGCGAAATTAATTGATGATGGTGGGGCAAAAAATCAGCTTTTGCGTGCCCTGCAGGCAGGTTCCACATCCTGGGAGGTGCTGGGGCAGCTCTCCTTGGCTGTGCCGTGCAGCATCCGTGATTCCCGCAGATCCGTGGAGCTGTGGGCTGGCTGATCCCCGCCTGGCTGAGGGGGGAGAAGGGGCAGATGCAGGAGTTGGTGCCCTGCTGTTGTTCCTCCTCGCTGGAGCCCTCTCGACTCGGTTTTTCGGCGGTGGAAGCGAGGGGTTTGAAAGGGAAAGAACAGAGGGAAGTGTTGGTTTAATTGATGACTTGGCTCCTCGGAGTACTCAGTTCCCTGGTGTGAGTTTCTGTCGCTGCTCGTTAACGAAGCCTTTATTAATAAAAGAAATTTAAAAAAAAAAAAAATTAAATAAATAAGGCAAGAGGCTGAAGCTCAGGGGGAAGTTTTCTTTGAGCTCCGAGATCCTATGGAAGGAATTCTTCCCCGTGAGGGTGGTTGAGGCCCTGGTGTGGATTTCTCAGAGAAGATGTTGGCTGCTCCTGGATCCCTGGAAGTGTCCAAGGCCGGGTTGGACAGGGTTTGGAGCAACCTGGGATATAGCAGAAGGTGTCCCTGCCCGTGGAACTGGCTGAGATTTCAGGTCCCTTCCCACCCAAACCACTCTTGATTCCACAAATTTCTCATCCTGACCAACGTTTGAAAGGAGAGATGTTAGGGAGGATGAAGTAGCTGGGCCCTGCAGAGATGATTTATTAGTAAAAGATTCTAAAAGTATGAAACCCACAAGAGGAATAGAATTAAAAGCAAAGTTTGAACTGTAAGTTGCTGGACAGGAAGAAGGTGATTAGACAGCTGAAAAGACTGGGCTGGGTGAGTCAGTGACACCCCTGCCAGGACAAAAGGATGAATAAAGGGTTGGACCTTCTCAGGTATCAGGGATAAGGTGGTTTTTCAGGATTTTGGTCTGTAGAGTAGCATTGTAATGCTGTAGTTCCCATAGGCTGTGTGTAGATTCTGTAGGTTTTGTGTCTTGAGGTGATTGGTTGATGCACATTAGAATATTCACGATAGAAAGGGTTAAAATGGAATGGAACAAGGAGCTCGGCCTCTTTGCGGCCTTCCCTTGGACCCTCTTAGACTCTTTGCACTGGATCCCTGGACCCTTCCCCAGTCAGGCTGCCTCCCCACCACCAATAAAGCACGTGTCCCAAAGAGTATCCTGCTCTTCAGATCATCTCCCTCGCTGGACAACCAGCGTGCTTTCTAATAGAGATCCTGTGCCTGGAAGGTTGTGGGCTGGCGGGGGTCGGTTTCTTCTCCCAGAAGGATCAAATGACAGGACAAAAAATCGTGCCAGGAGAGGTTTGGGTTGGACATTTGTTGCAATAGGACATGAAATAAGGACACGGACTCGTTCTCAGAAGGCTGAAGGTTGACTCCAATCTGTGTTTATAGCTCGAGACTCCTTCCCTTTATACTGTTCTACAAGGAACCCACCCAAGGGGTGGAAGAAAGACAAACTCCTTGGACCACACTGGTCAAGTCAAAGGGACATCAAGCAAAGTCCCTCCTTTGGGAGAGGAATGCAAAAAAAAACCAGGAGAGTGTACAAAAACACATCCCTTGTTGACAGAATTGTGCCTGGGAAAAGTTTTAGAGACATCAAAACATCGCAGGCACGAAATGTGGCTCCAGACATTGGGAAAGATTCATTCCCTGTCAAGGTTGTCCAGGCCAGGGCAGCGCTGGGGTGGCTGTCCCAGCAGGGATTCCAAAGCCCTGTGGATGTGGCACTTGGGGACACGGTTTGGTGCTGGCCCTGGCGGTGCCGGCGGAGTGGTTGGACCCGATGACCTTGGAGGGCTTTTCCAACCCAAACAATTCCACAATTCCACCATTGGGGAGCTCTGCCCAGAGGGAAGTTGTGTCCTGGGAGGCCAAGGGTTGGTGCCACTGCTGCAAATCCCGGCAAATCCCGGCATTCCCACCCCCGCAGGAGCCTCTGGAGCACTCCCTGCTCGGCTCTTTGCGCTCACCTGGAGTGTAATTAACGCGTAATTAATGCCCCCGGGTAATTTCACTTCCCGAAGCCCCCGGAGAGAGCTGTCACCCAGCAGCTCCCGCTGGGACAGCAGGAGCTGGAAGCCCCCAGGAGCCCAGCAATGGCTCTGCTGAATTTTGGGAGCGGCCACCCCACCGCAGCAGGGACAGGGAGGGCGGAGAGCGTTGGTTTCACCCTTTGTGGGGAGCGGGAAAAAGGGGGGAAAGCATCCCAAAAATCCCGCTTCCTCCTGGGAGGGCCGGCCTGGGACACGCAGCTTCGCTCCCTGGCTCATCCCTCGGGAATGCTGCTCCCTGCTCCCGGGAGCACCGCGGGGCTCCAGGCTCTGCTGCCGGGCGTTATCTGATGGCTCCGGGGCTGCTCGGATTTACCCGGACCCCAGGCTCGTCCAGCGGCTGATCCTGACCCCGCCGTTCCCCAGGGATGGATTCGGGGTGAGGCCGCAGCGCTGCGGCGCTCAGCACCCAGAAACCCGCCGGGTTTTGGGGGTTATTTGGGATTTTTTTTCCACCTGCGTGTGGCACTGGGCAGGAGCTGCTCCCTCTGCTCTGTGTCCACAGCGAGGATCCGGATGGGAATTCAGGGTTTGGGGGTTTTTTTGGGGTTTTTTTGGTTTTTTTTTTTTTCCCTCGATGCATCTGTTTCATTTAACATGCAGAGGCCACTAATTTGTCACAATTCAATAAAGCCGAGGTTACAAACACTCTGGCTGCCGCTTATTTAAACGATGGTTTGTTAATTAGCTCCTCTTAACGAGGAGAGAATAAATCAGATAAAACCTACCAAAAAAAAAAAAAAAAAAAAAAAAAGTTAACGGCAGGGAGAGATTTTGCAGATTAATTTTATTTTCCAGCTGAGGTGTTCCTGGCAGCCAAGCTCCCAGTTCCCTCCCTGTGTGGGTACAGGTGTGTGAGGAGCATGGGGGTGATGCTCGGCCTCGTGGCATTTCGCTCACCAGGGGTCCAAAAAGAACTTTTCTGCCTCTTTTCTGCCTCTTTTCTGGCTTTTCTGCCTCTTTTCTGGCGTTTTTCTGCTGTTGGGCTCCGTCCCTCCAACACGGTCACGGTGGGGAGGTGACCCTCTGCCTTTTCCCTCCGTTCAGTCTGAGGAAGTCCAGGATGGGAACAGAAATCAGATCTATAAATAAAGTTGCGCTGATGCAGCTGGGGGAGCTCGGGGAAGGTTTTTCTCCATCGCCACCAGCTCCGATCCCACCGCTGCCTCCGCGGGTAGCGCTCAGCTCCTGTCCCGCCGCCTCGGGAATATTTCATTTACAGCCCCCCAAAAAAAACCTGCCCGCGGGGTGGGATTTCTTACAAACTCTTGCCTCTGTCCCCCTATCTGGGGACACCCTCGAGCATCCAGAGACCTCGGGAGCATCCCGCTGGCCGGAGGAGAGCGCTGGAGCCGGGCGTACCCTGCGGAAGAGACACCGATCAATGATTAATCGGGCATGTGTGGTTGTGTGGGAGCGATTTGTGTCGGAGGAGGAGGGAACTCCTACAGCACCCCGGTCATGAATCATTTGAAGAGCAAATTTGTGCAGTTACCAAGGGAACGGAAGAAAGGAAGGGACTTCCCTTTGCCGAAATGACTCGCGCTCTGATGCGGCTGAGAAAATCGCTCCAAAAAAAAAAAAAAAAAAAAAAAAAAAGGGAAAGGGAAAAAAAAAAAAAAAAAAAAAAAAGAGTCGAAGCTGTGACTAAGCAGCAGAAGTTATGTAAAGTGCTCGCTGGGAAGTGCAGGGGAGGGACAGCACATCCTGCTGCTGCCCACGGCGGTGGCGGGGGGCGGCCGCCGGCCCCCTTCTCGCCTCCCCGGGGAGCGGGGGCGAAGCCGCCGGCTGGGCCGGGCCCGCTCCCGCCTCTTGCCCTGGCTCAGGCAGCCGCTTGCAAAGGTCGGGGCAGAGCCTCGGTGTCCCCTCGATGTCGCCAGGTCGGGACCGCCACGCGTGTCCCACCCCTTCGGTGTCACCCTCGGTGCCGCAGGAGCTGCCCTGGCTCCGGGCAAAGGGGGGAGGTTCGGGGTGTTTGGGGCACCTCATCCCCTGGAGCTGGGATTTTCCACAGGGAACGGGAGGATTTGGGAAGCGCTCTTTGCACGGGGCTCACGGCGATGACCTCGCGGCGGCCGATTTGTCGCGTCTCTGTCGGGACTTGGAGCCGTGGAGCCGAGAGCGGGATCCTCTGCTCCGCTCCCCGGGAGAGGGGCCAGATCCTCATTTTTGGGGGTGAAAATTGAAAAATTTTCAAATTGAACGGTGCTGGCCCGAATCCGGGGATGCTCATCCAAAGGGCTCTCCGCGGCAGGAGGATGCGCGGGGCACCTTCGAACCGCAGGAATTTGGTTTTCCCACGGAAAAAAAAAAATTAAAAAAAGAGAAAAAAAGTTCCCCCGGGGCTGTGCGAGGCAGAGCAGCAAAGGCTGCGGCAGCAGCGAAATCCGCAGCAGCAGCGGCGGCGGCGGCATCGCCGGAAAGATGCTTGGGATCTTTCCAACTTCCGCCCGGGAGCCCCCGAGCCCGGCGGGGAGCCGCAATCTCTCCCGAAAAGGGAATGCAGAGGCAGCTGCACGGTGAAGGAAAACCCTCTGCCTGCCCTCCCCTGGTGCCACAGACACCCGGGTGTCTGAGCGATTAGTCACCGCCGAGGCTTCCCTCCTCCACAGCAGAGCCTGTCCCCCCACACAGGGAGCCAGCGGAATGCTTAATTGGAGTTCCTCACACCTACCCGGGGGTAGCCTGAAACGAAAAGTGACAGCGCCGAGCGGAGCGCTGGAGTCAGACCCCGGGAGCTGCGGGGTTGCCATGGAGCACCCCCCCTCCCCACCCCCGGTTTGGGTTTTTTTTTTTTTTTTTTTTTTGGGAGGAAGGGGAAGGGGTTGTGTGGATGGGTCCCGGCGGAGGAGCTGCCGGCGGTGATGCCGAGGGGTGGGGAAGGGGCAGGGTGGGTGCCCTGAAGGGGTTCTGCTCCTCGGTGGGACGCTCGGCCCCTGAAAGGTGGTTTGTGAAACCGCCGGGGTTTGGGATTGGTGAGGAACTCCGTAAGGCTGCTGGATCCTGGGGATGGCAGGGGCAGGGAAACCCATCCCTGAATCCTGTGTAGGGTAGGGAAGCTCATCCCTGAATCCTGTGTAGGGTAGGGAAGCTCATCCCTGAATCCTGGGGATGGCAGGGGCAGGGAAACCCATCCCAGAGTCCTGTGTAGGGCAGGGAAACTCATCCCTGAATCCTGTGTAGGGCAGGGAAGCTCATCCCAGAATCCTGGGGATGTCAGGGAAACTCATTCCTGAATCCTGTGTAGGGCAGGGAAGCTCATCCCAGAATCCTGGGGATGGCAGGGGCAGGGAAATTCATCCCAGAATCCTGTGTAGGGCAGGGAAGCTCATCCCTGAATCCTGTGTAGGGCAGGGAAGCTCATCCCAGAGTCCTGTGTAGGGCAGGGAAGCTCACCCCTAATTCCTTAGGTGGGAAGGAGTAACAAAACTCAATCCTTCAGCCTGGGAATGGGTTAGGGAAGCTCATCCCTGCATCCCATGAGTGGAGAAGGGTAGGAAAGCTGCTCCCTGGATCCTGTGTGTATGGGAAGGGCTGGGAAAACTCCTTCCCTCACTCTGCAGCCTGGGAAGGGGGGGCAGGGATCCTGTGGAGGGGAGGAGGTTGGGAAGCTCAGCATGGCTGGGAGCATCCCACAGGATCCAGGCGAGGTTTTTACTTCCTGTCGAATTTTGGAGCTCTCAGATGCGTCAGGAAAGTCCCTGGTGACCTTGTCCCAGGGGTGGGATGTCCTTCCCAGGGGTGGGATGTCAGTCCCAGGGGTGGGATGTCTGTCCCAGAGGTGGGATGTCCATCCCAGAGGTGGGATGTCCGTCCCAGGGGTGGGATGCCCATCCCAGGGGTGGGATGTCTGTCCCAGAGGTGGGATGTCCATCCCAGGGATGAGAGGTCCATCCCAGGGATGGGATGTCCGTCCCAGAGGTGGGATGTCCATCCCAGGGATGGGAGGTCCATCCCAGGGATGGGAGGTCCATCCCAGGGGTGGGATGTCTGTCCCAGAGGTGGGATGTCCATCCCAGGGATGAGAGGTCCGTCCCAGGGATGGGATGTCCATCCCAGGGATGGGATGTCAGTCCCAGGGATGAGAGGTCCGTCCCAGGGGTGGGATGTCCGTTCCAGGGGTGGGATGTCCATCCCAGGGGTGGGATGTCAGTCCCAGGGGTGGGATGTCCGTCCCAGGGGTGGAATGTCCATCCCAGAGGTGGGATGTCCATCCCAGGGGTGGCAGGACAGCCCCCACAGTCTGGGTCTGGAGGCAGCAGAGCTGGAGTTGGACCAAAGGATTCATTTTCCTGCCCCAAATTCCCAGAGAGGATTTGAAGCCCTTCAAAAGCAGTTCCTCCTCCCAGAGGGGCCCAAGCACCACGGCCTGGTTTGATCAGCCAAGGGGACAGAGCAGCACTAGGACGCCCCTAAATGTCCCATATCCCCCCTCTCAGGGCAGCCCATCACCTTCATCTTCCTCCAAAGTACGTTTGGCTTCAACTTCCAGGTGGTTGTTGGGTTTTTTGGGGTGTTTTTTGTTGGTTTGTTGGTTTGTTTTTAATTTAAAATGTGGAAATTGAGGTGCCAGGGCCTGAGTCCCTACCAGTGCCCCTCACCTGGGGGAGCCTGGACCTTTGCCTTCCCTCAGGAGAGGGAAATTACGGCTTCATTCCCATCAGGAACAACTTCTTTTCCCCAAAACAGAGCAGGGAAAACAGGATATCGTTTGTGGTTTCATGAAAAAGTCATCATCTTCTTTTTTTTTCCTTTCTTTCTTTTTTTTTTTTTTTTTTTTTTTTTTTTTTTTTATTCTCGTCACTTCAGGTTCTATTTAAAATTTGGGTATTCTGAGATGGAAAGTTATTTCAAAAGGGCAAAAACACGTCAAGCTCTAGAAATCAGCTCCATGGTGGCTTTTTTATTTTTTTTTTTATTTTTTCTCTTTTTTATTTAATTTTTTTTTTTGGAAACACAGTTCTCCCCCGAACTCCCCCAGAGCAACATCCTGCTGCTCAAGGAGCATCCTGGCACCAAAATGCCATTTTTTTTCACCCCATTCTCTCCCCCAGCTTGATGGTCTGGGTGTATTCCTGAGGGATTTTTTTTTCCACCCTCTGGAGCTTCTCAGTCGCCTTGAACCCGACCCCAAACCTGAGTTGGGGAGGGGGTGAGGGTGGCACGGGACGATCGTTGCAGCCCCATCGATCCCATCCCCGGCTAAAGGGCCCCTCATCGATCAGGCATCAAAAAGATCATCTGGAATCGGGAGCTTCGGCTCGCCCAGTGATTAATTAGTGGCTCGCCGAGGAGCTGGCCGCTAAATGCGAGAGCAATTAAAAATCCGCCGGGCCCCAAACGCCTCCGACCCCTCGGCCGCCACATCGATCTCTCTCCCCTCGGCAGCCTCTGGGGTGGGTGGGTTGAGCCGGGATCGTATCTCCCCCACCAGGCATCGGGAAAATAAAAAATAAAATGACTTTTCCCGGGCTGGGAAGTGCTGCTGGCTCTCGGTGCAGGCTCCGGGTTCACTCCCCGCTGTTCCCCGAGCGAGAGGGATGGAGCCGAGGTAGGAGAGAGAGAGCGAGGGGAAAACCCTCCGCTGGCTTCCCTTGATGAACTGAGCTAATTTTCTCTCTTAATGGTTAGCTCCGGAGCTGTAATGCGAGGCTTTCCTCCTGCACAGCAAACCCTCTCCCACACACAGACAAATAGGCTGAATATTTAATTGGAATTCCTCACACCTACAGGGTAAAGCCTTGTCAGTAGAAATAGAGCCCATCGCCAGCTGGCATCCCCGCACGCCACCCACCTTCGCTCGGGAAAAAAAAAAAAAAAAAAAAGAAATCCCTCCCCGTCCTCCTCCTCCCCCCACCCTCCCCTCCCCACCTTTATTTTATTTTTTTTTATTTTTTTTTTCCACACACCCACCGCCCCCTCCCCGACCGCGGCAGGATCTGCCCCCCGCTCCCGGGATGCCCTCTCCGGGACGGGGAATGCTGTGGGAAGCTGCTCCTGCCAGGAGGAGATTCCAGAGTCCCGGCTCCGGCCGGAACAGCCCCGCGGGGATACCCCCGAGGAGCCCACCCACCCACCCTGGGAAAGTGGGGACCCCAGGGCGGTGGCAGGGGACGGGGAGCACCAGAGGGCACTGCCGGGCTGTCCAGCCCTGCCAGCCCGGAGCGGTGGAAGTTTGGGAGAAGCGTATCCCAACCCTCCGGAGCACAGGGATGGCCGAGTGGCTCAGGTTTGCCAGCCCCGGGGACTCCCAGGTGGCAAAAACCACAAAACAAACCCACAGCTCTCACCGCCCCCCCGCCCCCGGATGACTTTTCCTGCCGTCCCCGCGCTGCCCTGGCCGCTGTGGGATGCGGATCCCTGCGGGAGCGCTGCCGTGGAATGCGGGAGGGGAGGCCCTGCCCGCAAGGTGCCCCCTTTTATTTGGGGTGGGGGCAGGCTCTGGGGTCTCCCTTGGGGCTGCCTGGGGTAAGCCAGCCCGGAGGAAGCCCCCAGTCCAGATTTTCCAGGGAGGGATGAGGTGGGAGGAGGAAGGAGTCACCCCCCAGTGTGTCCCCCACCCTGCGCCAGGGGAGCACCCGGTGCTGGTGCCAGGCAGGACGTGGCGCTGTCCCTGTGGTGGCAGTGTCGCTGTGGTGGCATCCTAGACCCTTGACCCTAAACCCTAGACCCTAACCCTAGACCCTAGACCCTAGACCCCAGACCCCAGACCCTAACCCTAGTCCCTAAACCCTAGACCCTAGACCCTAGACCTAGTCCATAGACCCTAAACCCTAGACCCTAGACCCTAACCCATTGTCCCCATGGTGGCCCTGTCCCTGTGGTGGCCCTGTCCCCATGGTGGCACTGTCCCCGTGGTGGCACGGCACGGCCAGACCCTCCCCTTATCTCTGGGAAGGTCAGGGATGGGGCTGTGCGATCCCAGGATTTGGGGTGGGATGATGACGGTGCAGGGAGAGCTGCGGAGCTGCTGGGGACAGGGATGGCCCATCCCGATCCTGCCTGGCCCTTGGGGTCACCAAGATTCAGGAGCTGCTGGGGACAGGGGTGGCCCATCCCAATTCTTCCTGGCCCTTGGGGTCACTGAGATTCGGGAGCCGCTGGGGACAGGGATGGCCCATCCCAATCCTGCCTGACCCCTGGGGTCACTGGGATTCAGGAGCTGCTGGGACAGGGATGGCCCATCCCAATCCTGCCTGACCCCTGGGGTCACTGGGATTTGGGAGCTGCTGGGGACAGGGATGGCCCATCCCGATTATTCCTGACCCCTGGGCTCACCGGGATGGAGGAGCCCCTGGAATGGCCCCGCCTGTCCTGCCCCTGCCCCTCCCCACCTCCATCCCGCCGGGCAGCTCCGGCTCCAGAGCCGCCCTGGGGAGGGAGCTGGCTTTGCTCCTCTCCCGAGGGATGTGGAACCTCCGGGAGGAGGAGGAGGAGGAGGAAGGTGGTGGGTTATGACCCCTGGGACAATCCACGCTCTGCCTTTTGTGCTCTGGGCTCTGCCTTGGGAGGGCAGCGCTCGTCTCCCCCCTCATCCCCCCCCCAAAAATTCCCTTTGCTTTCCCAAAGCATTGCTCTTTTCTCATCCCCCTCTCCTCCTTTCCTGCTCTTCCTCCCTCTCTCCTTTCTCCTACCTCTCTCATCCCAGGTTTCAAAGACCCCCTCCCATCCATCCCCTGCAGGGACCTGCCACCATCTGCGATTTTTCTTTTCTCTCTCTCTTTTTTTTTTTTTTTGCCCCCCCCCCCCCCCCCCCCCTCTTTTCAAAGTTTCCCGTGTCTTTGTCTGAAGGAGCCAGGTTAAATATTCTGTAATCAGTGTAATAATACACCTGGACTCGCTGGCGAGATATCTGCCTTTTGTACTGCGACAGGACATTAATAGTAATTATTCTGCTTTGTAATTGGAGCTTTAAATACTAATTCAAACAGCCAGAGGAAAACCAATTAGTGCTAATTTATCTCTATGTGTTTTGGAGAGCCTGTGTCTGTCATACTGTGAAGAAATAGGTTGGTAATTAGTACAGTTGGGTGGTAGATAGAAGTAATTATCAGATTCTTTCATGTTCTTTAAAGGAAGGGGGAAAAAAAAAAAAACAAAACCAAAAAAAAAAAAACTCTAAAGGCTGCATGACTCTTCCTTTCCGAGGAAGTTTGCACCTCGAAGGAATGGCCCAGCCCGGATCTGCGGGCACCTGGAGCCGTCTGGAGAGGGGCTGATCCCTGGAATGGGGCACGGAGAGAGCACCCAGGGCCTGGTGCAGCTCGGACAGGGCCGGGGTGGCCTTGGAGTGACACAGCAGTGACAAAGTGTCAGCGGCTGGAGGAGCTGGGATGGCCGGAGGGACGGTCCTGGGGCTGCTGTGTCCAGTTCGGGGGGGGTTGGGGTGAGTCCAGGGCAGGGAATGGAGCTGGGGAAGGGGCTGGAGCCCCAGGAGGGGCTGAGGGAGCTGGGGAAGGGGCTGGAGCCCCAGGAGGGGCTGAGGGAGCTGGGGAAGGGGCTCAGCCTGGAGCAAAGGAGGCTCAGGGGGGCCCTGGTGGCTCTGCACAGCTCCTGCCAGGAGGGGACAGCCAGGGGGGTCGGGCTCTGCTCCCAGGGCACAGGGACAGGAGGGGAGGGAACGGCCCCAGGCTGGGCCAGCGGAGGCTCAGGGTGGGCAGCAGCAGGAATTTCCCCATGGAAAGGGTGCTCAGGCCTTGGCAGTGCTCAGGGAGGGTTGGATCCCCATCCCTGGAGGTGTCCAAGGAGGACCTGGATGTGACAAGGTGGGGGTCAGGCACAGCTCAGGCTCGGTGACCTTGGAGGGTTTTTCCAAGCTGAACAATTCCATGATTCTGTGATCCTTCAACCTCTGCTTTTGAGCTGTGTGACCTCGGCTGTGTGAATCCAGCTCAGTTTATTTGAACCCTGACTCCTGATGACGAATCCTGCCCGGCGCATTTGTAGAACCAACCCTGCACATTTAGAATCCTTCAACCCCAGAATGGTTTGGGTGGGAAGGGACCTTCAATCCCATCCCATCCCATCCCATCCCATCCCATCCCATCCCATCCCATCCCATCCCATCCCATCCCATCCCATCCCATCCCATCCCATCCCATCCCATCCCATCCCACCCTGTGCCATGGCAGGGACACCTCCCACTGTCCCCAGGCTGCTCCAGCCCGGCCTTGGGCACTGTCAGGGATCCAGGGGCAGCCACAGCTCCTCTGGGAATCCCATCCCAGCCCCTCCCCACCCTCCCAGCCAGGAATTCCTTCCCAATCTCCCACCCAGCCCTGCCCTCTGGCAGTGGGAAGCCATTCCCTGTGTCCTGTCCCTCCAGCCCTTGTCCCCAGCCCCTCTCCAGGGAATCCTGGAATGGTTTGGGTTGGGAGAGATCTTAAAAGTCACCCAGTGCCACCCCTGCCCTGGCAGGGACACCTCCCACTGTCCCCAGGCTGCTCCAGCCTGGCCTTGGGCACTGCCAGGGATCCAGGGGCAGCCACAGCAAAGCTGGGAATTCCATCCCAGGGCCTCCCCACCCTCCCAGCCAGGAATTTCTTCCACACATCCGAGCTGAATTTCCCCTCTTTCAGTTTGAATCCGCTCTTCCTCGTCCTGGCACTCAAGCTCCTGACGAAAAGTCCCTCTCCCTCTTCCTTGGAGCCCCTTCAGACCCCCTGGGAGGCAGGAAAGTCGCTCTTTGAGGTAGATCCTCAGCCTTTGGGCCGTTCCTCACAAATTTCAGCTACACCTTGCGCCTTTGAGCCGGACCTCCAGAGCTTTAGGGGGATTTTTATGGCCAAACAGCCCTCGTGCCCCTCACCCAGAGGGGCCTCCATCTCTTCCCAGCTTTCCCTTTGCTTCCCAGGAGGAAGCAGCAGGTTCCTCGAGGACACCCGGGCCTCTCACACGCTGCTGCTCTTTTATTTTTTTCCGTTCTTGGAGGAGAAAATCGCGAGGTTTTCAGCGCCAGGGGAGGGTTTTATTTGTGGTTTCTTCAATCTTCTTCTTCCCCCCACCCTCCCATCTCCGCCATTAAAAAAAAAAATAAATAATTCATGGAGCAGTTGTTCCCCCCCTGCCCCACGCCCCCCATCAGGAATTGTGGCCCAGCCAGACCAGGAGTGCAGCAGGATCTGCAGGAATTCATTAATGGCCCATTCTGTGTTTCCCTTCCCCTTTAAAAACCCCAGCGGAGTTACCTTGGTAATAACAAAGTGCACGATTTCCAGGAGGTAGGGAACAGGTTCTTATTTGGATTAAACGGATTTCTTCTCCTCCTCCCCTCTTTTTTTTTTTTTTTTACCCCTTTTTTATTCCTGCCAATTTGAAAAAAAAAAAAAAATTGTTTAGGGGGAGAAGAAGAAAAAAAAAAAATTATAAGCAAATGTTAATGCTGGAAAAAAAAAAAAGAAAAAAAGCACATTTTTTTCCAGGGAGGGGAGAAAATGCCTTTGGAAGCGTTCTATGCAAAGAGATGCCGGGGGGCACGATATATCAAAGAAAAATATAATACACCCAGGTTAAAACTAATGATTGCCATATAATTAGATGTGAGGCATTGTGCTATAAATGTGTATTCTTCAGCGTGCTGTGATTTTACTGTAAGAGAGAGAGAGAGAGAGAGAGAGAGAGGGGAAAAGAAAGACAGAAAAACACAGAACCCAGCAACATACTATAAAAAGCACTCTGTTGACTTTTCGGCTGTTTAGTATTCCTTGCCCGTACTCCCCCGGGAGTATGTAATTAGTGCTTTATGAAGAGTGCATTTAAAGCAGTTTAATATTCACCTCATTCAGTCTGAAACAATGTGATCACTGCTTAGACAAATCACTGCTCCTCACTGACATCCTCTGTCAGAACATTACCTCTGAAAAGACCTTTCAAGAGGCTCCCGTGTTAATTAGTTGTCTGTCATGGATAAACAGAGCAGTGAGCAGAAGGGCTGCGCCAGGCCACAGACACACAGGGAAATACTGGGAATGCTGTGGGATTTTTTTTTCTTTTTTTTTTTCCTTCTCCTTTTTCATCTTCTCTCTCCTCCCTTTTGTGAAAATTCCTGGCTTTCTCCCCCGGCTTCACGGAGCGTGGCGGGGCCTGGAGTGGAGCCTGGGTTTTCCCGGGGATGCTGAGCCAGGCTGGCACTGCCAGGGAGGTGCTGGCGGATCCCAAACGGATCCAGGAGCCTCCTCTGCTCTGGCTGGGCACCTGCTGGGCTGCCCTGCTGTGCCACGGAGTGGGAACGTCCCAGGCAACATTCCAGTGCCACATCCCAGGCAACATTCCAGGGCCACGTCCCAGTGCCGCGTCCCAGTACAACATCCCAGACCTTCATCCCAGCCCTGTGTTCTGGCCTCTCATCCCGGTGTTAACTCCTGGCTCTGCATCCCAATATTGCATCCCAGCCCTGCATCCCAGCCCTGCATCCCAGCCCTGCATCCCGGTCCCAAATGTGCATCCCAGCCCTGCATCCCGGTCCCAAATGTGGATCCCAACCCTGCATCCCAGCCCTGCATCCCAGTCCCAAATGTGGATCCCAATCCTGCATCCCAGCCCAGCATCCCAGCCCTACATCCCAGTCCCAAATGTGGATGCCGATCCCAAATGTGGATCCCGATCCCAAATGTGGATCCCAGTTCCACATGCGGATCCCAATCCCAAATGTGGATCCCAATCCCAAATGTGGATCCCAGTCCCAAATGCGGATCCCAATCCCAAATGTGGATCCCAATCCCAAATGTGGATCCCAATCCCAAATGCGGATCCCAATCCCAAATGTGGATCCTGATCCCAAATGTGGGTCCCAGCCCTGCATCCCAGCCCTACATCCCAGTCCCAAATGTGGATCCCGATCCCAAATGTGGATCCCAGCCCTACATCCCCTTTTTGCAGCCCGAAGCGGCTCTTCAGCCATTCCAAGAGACTCTCCCCCCTTTCCCCCCGTGTGGGAAACGTTGGGTGGCCGTGGTCGCCTCACCCTGCCTGCTGCTGGTTTGAGTTTCTCCGGAGAATCCAGCAGATCCGGGGGCAGCGCCGGCCCTGCCGTGCCCATCCCCACCCAGCCCCATCCCTGCAGGGTGCTCCTGTCGCAAAAGGACACGAAATAAGGACACGGGCTGGTGTTTCAGAGGGCTGAGGATGACTCCAATCTGTCTTTATTGCTCGGTAACACTTCCCTTTATGCTGTTTTACAAAGAACCCACCCAAGGGGTGGAAGAAAGACAAACTCCTTGGACCACGTTGGTCAAGTCAGAGGGACATCAAGCAAAGCCCCTCCTTTGGGAGAGGAATGCAAAAACCAGGATACTGTTAGGAAAACGTGTCCCTTGTTGACAGAACAGTGCCTGGGGAAGCGTTTTAGAGAAATCAAAACATCCCAGGCACCAACCGTGACTACCTGCTCCCCCTGCCACCCGTGGGCTTCCAGCCCTGAAGCTGGAATTCCTCCTTCCCTGGAGCAGCTCCTTCCCTGTGGGCATCCCTGAGCCCCTCCCCTGTCCCCCTGCGTGTTCCTGGTGTCCCCTGGAGGGCACCAGGTGGATCCAAGGTGAGGTCCCAGGAGCTGCTCCCGGCTCTGCTCGTGCCTCCTCCAGGCTCCATGGTCAGGATGGAAGGTTTTGGAGCCACAGGAATCCCAGTTCCAGCCCCGCTCCCGGAATTCTTGGGAGCCAAATCCAGCAAATCCAACCCTTCCCAGGGCCGAGGGAGAGGCAAGCTCCTCGCTGAGGCGCTCAGGGGGGCAGGCAAGCATCCTTTCCCTTTGGGAAGGGGCAGGTGTAGTCACTGCCTGTCACGTTTTGGTTTTCTGAAATCCTTTTCCCAGGGAATTTGGTGGTAAACAAGGCCATGTTATTGTAAAACTAATATATTTTTTCTACATACTCTCCCAGAGGAGGGAATTTGCTTGATGGCCCTTTGGTGTGACCAATGGGTCCAAGGGTCCCACCTCTTAGGTGGGCACGTTGTAGAAAGGTATAAAAATAGGTTTTGAGAATAAACCAGCCCCTTTTTGGAGTCATCAGCCTTCTGAATCGCCACTTTGTGTCTTTCTTTGTGTCCAGCAGCGACAGGCAGGCACGGAATGCTGCTCCCTCTGCTCCTGGGAATGACAGCCAGGCTGTGAAACCTGGGTGGGAGGGCTTTGGGTGGGAGCCCCCCACACCCCATGAGGGGCTCCAGGGCTGCCTCCCCGTGCACATCCCGCCCTGCAGCAGGGAACTCAGGGAGCATCCCCACAGGACACCTTCCCGAGCCTTCCCAGCCTCCAGCCCGGGGTTTTTTCCCTCCTTTCACTCCCTTTTTCCAGCAGTTTGTTTCCCTGGCTCTCTTAGTCACGAAGGTGAGGCCCTGACAGAGACACAGACATCAAAAACAAGAGGTGATGAAACGCAGGGGAATAATTAAGTTGCACTAAATCACCGGCCCCGGCGGAACGCTGCCAGGGAGCTTGGGAAAAGTGGAGCACCACGGAGCCGAGTTATTATTAACAATCCCCAGCGCTCTGGTGAACAGCAACCTTATTTTACACCTATTTTTTTGGGGGGGAAGTGTTTGGCAAGGGGAGATGTAGCCCTGGTTCGTGCCTGTGATGTTTTGGTTCCTCTGAAACTCTTCTGTCGGCAAAAAAATACGTTTTCCTGACTGTAACCTGTGTTTGCATTCCTTTCCCTAAAAAAGACTTCTCCTTGATGCCCCTCTGACTTGACCAGTGTGATTGAAGGAGTTTGCCTTTCTCTCACCCCTTGGGTGGCTCTTTGTAAAATTGTACAAAGGGGGAGAAATCCCTGAGTAGTGAATTGGAGTCATTGTCAGCCTTTCTGAACTCGGAGCCTGTAGTCACTGCCTGCCACGTTTGGGTTTTTCTCAAGTTCTTTCCCAGGGATCTAAAATGGTAAACAAAGGGGATCTTTAATCTAAAATGGGATCTAAACTGGTAAACAAAGTCACCAGTTTTTGTAAACTGAGTTTGTAAACCAGTTTGTAAAACCAGAGTTTGTAATCTCTCTTGTTTTTCACATTTCTCTCCTAAGGAGGGGCTTTGCTTGTTGACCCTCGGTGTGACCAATGGTTCAAAGGATCCCACCTCTTAGGTGGGCACGTTGTAAAAAGGTATAAAAATAGGTTCTGAGAATGAACCAGCCCCTTTTTTCAGAGCATCAGCCTTCTGAACAAGACTGGCGTCTCTTCTTTCGTGTCCAACAGCGACAGTGTGTGTCCCAGCCAGGCCATGTGTGTGTCCCAGCCAGGCTGTGTGTGTGTAGTCACTGCCTGTCATGTTTGGGTTTTCTGAAGTTCTGTCCCAGGATCCAAAACTAGTAAACAAAGTCACGCTTTCTAAACTCTCTTGTTTCTCACATTTCTCTCCTAAGGAGGGACTTTGCTTGTTGACCCTTGGTGTGACCAATGGTTCAAAGGATCCCACCTCTTAGGTGGGCACGTTGTAGAAAGGTATAAAAATAGCTTCTGAGAATGAACCAGCCCCTTTTTGGAGCATCAGCCTTCTGAAATCACGAGTCTGCGTCTCATCCATTGTGTCCCACAGCGACAGGAGTCCTTGCCGTCGATCTTGAGCAGCATCAGGGGAGAGAAATCCCAGGGCGAGGGGCAGGAGGGCGAGGTTGGCTTCCGTGCCGCACGTCGTCCCGGGGTTATTCCAGCCCGGATCCATCCCGGGGCCGCCGGCACGGTCCTGGGCTGAGCCCAGAGCAAGTCTGCTCCCGCCGCGGCTCCTCCACGCAACCCCGGGGCCTTACGTAAGGGCAGCTTTATCCTCCTTCCATCGGGGCCCGGCCTGCAGCTCCCGCTGCCAGCGCGTGGGCGAGCCCCGGGGCTGGGGATTGCACAGCTGCTGCACCTCTGCCTGGCTCCGACGCATGCAATTCCTGATGGGCAGATGATAGCAGGCCGGGGCTCTCAGCCCCTGGATGTGGAGGGTGGTTTTTCGGGACGTGTTTCCCTCGTGTCCTGCCAGGATTCCTCCTTTGGGAACGCTTGAGAAGGGATTGGTTGGGTGTGCAGGGTTTGCTGCCCTGTGACCTCCTTGGCTGTCTGATTTAAGGTGCAGCCACAGCTGCTGGAGGTGCTGGTGGAAGGGATGCTTCAAATCCCCAAAAAAATCTGGAATATCACAGAGATATTTTTTTTTGGGGACGTGTTTCCCTCACATCCTGCCAGGATCCCTCCTTTGGGAATGCTTGGGAAGGGGTTGGTTGGGTGTGCAGGGTTTGCTGCCCTGTGACCTCCTTGGCTGTCTGATTTAAGGTCTGGCCAAGGCCACTGGAGGTGCTGGTGGAAGGGATGCTCCAAATCCAAAAAAAATCTGGAATATCACAGAGACCTTTTTTTGGGATGTGTTTCCCTTGCATCCCACCGGGATCCCTCCTTCTGGAACACTTGGGAAGAGGTTGGTTGTGTGTGCAGGGTTTGCTGCCCTGTGACCTCCTTGGCTGTCTGATTTAAGGTGCAGCCACAGCTGCTGGAGGTGCTGGTGGAAGGGATGCTCCAAATCCAAAAAAAATCTGGAATATCACAGAGATCTTTTTTTGGGACGTGTTTCCCTCACATCCTGCCGGGATCCCTCCTTCAGGAGCACTTGGGGTTGGTTGGGTGTGCAGGGTTTGCTGCCCTGTGACCTCCTTGGCTGTTTGATTTAAGGTCTGGCCATGGCCAATGGAGGTGCTGGTAGAAGAGATGCTCAAAATCCCAAAAAAATCTGGAATATCACACATGTTTCCTTCGCATCCCGCAGGGATCCCTCCTTCGGGAATGCTTGGGAAGGGGTTGGTTGGATGTGCAGGGTTTGCTGCCCTGTGACCTCCTTGGCTGTCTGATTTAAGGTCCGGTCATCGTCGCTGGAGGTGCTGGTGGAAGGGATGCCCCAAATCCCCCCAAAAATCTGGAATATCACAGAGATTTTTAAGGAGAGGGAAGAGATTTCAAGGCAAAGGTTTCTCCTCCAATGAGCGCCGAGGCAACAGCTTTGCCTCGTGTGGCTTTAGGGTCTGATCCCACTTGGCTCCATCTCCGCAACAGCCCGGACAGCTTCGGGGTTTTGGGCTGAATTTCGGGTGCCACGTGGCCGTGGGTTAAGCCTGAGCCCCAATTCCCACCAGGTTTCATCAGGAAAACCATCCAGACTTGGGTCAAAATCCTCCCCGGCGGGGTAAACCCGAGGGTGTCGAAATCTGGGAGAGCTGTAAATCTGGCGCGTTGGTAAAATCCTTAAGCCTCCGTCTGCGAGGCGCAGGTAAAACCTTTAATTCCCTGACAATGCCGAGCGAACTCCCAGCTAAATCCTTAATTCCTCTTGCACCGTGGCCCTGTGGACTCGCCCGTCTGCAGCCCAGGTCTCTTCGTCTGCAGCATCCACGCTCTTTTGGGTGTGGAGAAGTCCCCCCTAAAAAAATTGCTGTGCCCTATGTTGTTGTGGTGTTGGAAAATTCCCCAAAATTGCTGTGCCCGAAGTTCTGGTGCTGGAAAAATCCCCCAAAAATTGGTTTGCCCAAAGCTCTGGTACAAAAATCTCTGCAAAATTGCTGTGTCCCACGTTGTGGTGTTGGAAAATTCCCCAAAATTGCCGTGCCCCATGTTTTGGTGTCGGAAAATTCCCCCAAAAAATTGCTGTGCCCCATGTTCTGGTGCTGGAAAAATCCCCAAAAAATTGGTTTGCCCAAAGTTCTGGTACAAAAATCCCCCCAAAACTGCTGTGTCCCACGTTGTGGTGCTGAAAAATTCCCCAAAATTGCTGTGCCCAAGGTTCTGGTGATGGAAAAATCCCCAAAAAATGGTTTTGCCCAAGGTTCTGGTGCCGGAAAAAATTCCCAAAAATTGTTTTGCCCAAAGTTCTGGTACAAAAATCCCCCCAAAATTGCCATGCACAAGGCTCTTAAGGCTTTTTCCACTGTCGCTCAAAACCTCTGAAATACTTTTGCAACTCATGAAATTAAGAACAACGACAGATCCTGCAGCCCTGCAGCGGCCGGCGCCTGCCCTGGGGTGACAACATTGCAGGAGGACGGGGGGGAAAAGCCACCAAATTTTGGGATTCCAGATTCCAAACCCTCCCTGGACAGACACTGGAGGTGACACCTGGGGATGATCCCGCTGACAGATTTTCCCCCCTGATCCAACCGGATCCCATCCCGGGGACAGGGGCAGGGACAGGGCGCAGCTCCAGGTGCAAGGGGACTCTTGAGGAGCCCGACGGGTTTGGGAGCTCCTCGGGCCCGTGATGACAGCCAGGCTGGGATTGGGATTGCAGGGACGTTTCCCAACCCGGAGGAACCTGTACGGACGACGACCACCCTTTGTTAGGCAATGTTCCTGACTCAAGATCCCACCCCAAATCAGCGGGGAGATGGATCTCTGCTGCCTCTTGCAACACACAGCTCCATCCATCCAAACTGGTTTTCCCATCAATCCTTCTTCCACTGATTTTTTCCCTTTTTTTTTTTTGAGTTTTTTTGGTTTTTTTTTTTTTTGTTTGTTTCTTTGGTTTAGTTTGGTTGGTTTTTTGGTTTGGTTTGGTTTTTTGTTGGTTTGGTTTTTTGGTTTGGTTTGGTTTGGTTTGGTTTGGTTTTTTATTTGTTTGGTTTTTTGTTTGGCTTGGTTTGTTTTTTTGTTGGTTTGGTTTTTTGGTTTGGTTTGGTTTTTTGTTTGGTTGGTTTTTTGGTTTGGTTTGGTTTTTTGGTTTGGTTTGGTTTGGTTTTTTGGTTTGGTTTGGTTTTTTTGGTTTGGTTTGGTTTGCTTTTTTGTGTTGTTTTGTTTTATTTTGTTCTGTTTTGTTGGTATTTTTTGGGGTGACCAAGGGTTGCTGTTGGCTCCTCAAGGAGGGGTTTTGGTGCTGCCTTTCCTCAGGATGGGGATCTGCGCCCGTCCAGCACAGATGAGCCAAAATTGTGTCTTTTCTGACCCAATCCCTGAGGCAGGAGGGAAGGGAATGATTCCTGTCGGAACTGGGCAGGTGACACCCAGGCAGGGACTGTCCAGCAGCCCTTTTTTTTTTTTTTTTTTTTTAATATTATTGGCCCAAATATTGACCTGGAGCAAACCCAGAGGACAAGGCTGTGTTCACCCTCCTTGCACTTACAGCTGATTTCTAAAAGGTGAATATTTTTACAGAGGAGCGAGAAGTCGCTGATTTATTTCCGTGCCCAGCAAAGCTCAGAATTGTTGGAAATTGTCAGGAACATCCTGAGCTGGAAGGGACCCCACAAAGATCAAAATCATCCCAGTGGGCTAAAACCTCTTAATTACACATCCCAAACATCCGTGGAAGCATCTGCTGTGATTTCCATCAAATTAATTTGGGAGGGGCGGCAGGGGAGGGTCTCGGGCACCACCTCACCTGGGTCCTGCCAGGTCCTGCGCCAGGTCCTGGCAGCTGAAGGGTTACTCAGCCCCATCTGCTCGGCTCCCCGTTTCACAAGGGCGGGTTGAGGAGTTTTACTACGAGTTTCAGACAATGAAGGTGTGTCTGCGCTCCGAGCGCCTCGTTTGCCCGCTGCGTGGGCGTCGGGTTCAGCGCCGTCTTGTCAACACTTGAATATGTTGAGCATCACTCACGGGGCATTCTGTAAGAAACCTATTAAGTTAATTACCGAGGCTGTGTGTGTGTGTGTGTGAGAGAGAGAGAGAGAGAGAGAAAGAGAGAGAGAGGGAGAGCGTGTGTGCTGCTCCTGTAAAAAATTTGGCTTTCTTGCTTGCAAGACACTTGTGATGCAAGCCCCGGGCTCTGGGTGTGATGACATCTCGTCTGCTGCTGTAACTGAGCCGGGGCTGGGGCCAGCTGGGATGGGGAGGGGGGGTCAAGGGGGTTTGGTCTTGCCTTGGGGACCCTCACCCCAACACAGCTCCGTCCACCCTCCTCCCCCTCAGATTCTGGGGGGGCTTTGGGCAAGGATCACTTCAGGACAGGGGAAGAGACCCCAAAGAGGCTCCTTACCTCGGAGTGTTCCAAGGCTTTATTCTCGAGGGGAGTTCCAGGGGCAAAGAGAGAGGACAAGGAGGAGCAGGGGTTTATCCAGACCCTCTGTCCCAGGGCAGATAAGCTGGCACTGAGCCAGTTGGTCAGAGATAAGGGGGGAGAGTAGAGTCAAACCACATCGTGACAGGCTTTGGGGGGTTCTTTTGGGGTAAACCATCCCCAGAGGGACACAGCACCTCTGGGAATTCCAGCCCAGCCCTTCCCCACCCTCCCAGCCAGGAATTCCTTCCCAATCTCCCACCCCAATCTCCCCTTTCCCAGTGGGAAGCCATTCCCTGTGTCCTGTCCCTCCAGCCCTTGTCCCCAATCCCTCTCCAGGCCCTGCCAGGGGCTCTGAGCTCTCCCTGGAGCTTTTCCCTTCTCCAGGGGAACATTCCCAGCTCTCCCAGCACCCAGAGGGGCTCCAGCCCTCGGAGCAGCTCTGTGTTCTCCTCTGGGCTCATTCCAGCAGCCCCATGCCCCTGTGGTGTTGGGGACCCCGAGGTGCAGCTGGGGTGTCCCCAGGGCAGGGCAGAGGGGCAGGAATCCCCTCCCTGCTCTCTCTGGCCGTGCCCTGGTGATTTTTGGGGGTTGCACCAACAGATCCCGGTGGGATTTGGGTTGGGATGCTGAGCCCATCCCTCCCCTACCTGCTGTAGTGTCCCAGGGTGGGGGGGATTGGGGTGTAAATCCTAAATCTGTGGGGTTTGAGCTGAGAGCGGCGCAGGGGGAGTTGGAGCAGCTCCGTGGGGAGGAGCAGCTCCTCTTCACGTGTCTTTTTGAAGTTTCTGCTTTTGGGGGTTTCTGCTCCGTCCAAACTCCTGCAGGATCGTGGATCGTGGTTTGGGTTGGAAGGGAATTTAAACCTCTCCCCTCTCCTTCCATTCCACCAGAGCAGGGTGTTCCAAACCCCATCCAGCCCGGCCTTGGACACCTCCAAGGATGGGGCAGCCACAGCTCCCCTGGGACACCCCTTGCTTTGGGGAGAGGGCTGGGAAAAGCCTCTTGGTCTTTGTATTTGCACCACCACCCTCAGGCCCCCCAAAACAACCAGGGCTGGGAGCTGGGAGCTGGTTTTTGGGGCGCTGGGAGATCCAAACACGGATTTTGGGAAGGGGATGGAGCAGAAGGAGGCTCCATGGACACCCCTGGTGTTTCTCCTCTCCCTGCTTCCCACACCAGCCTCTCCAGCACCTTTCCAGCCCCGCGGGGAAGGAGCTCCGGGTCTGCTGGAGGGGGGAGAGCAGGGGGGGGCTGCTGGAGCGATGTTGGAGCTCCGTGAGGAGCAGCACGTGCTGCCTCAGCCCGGCTGGAACGGGGCCGCCCCCAAAATTTAAAATTAAAAAAAAAAAAAAAAAAATAAAATTAAAAAAAAAAAGAGTTTTTCCCCTCTCCGGAATCCCGAGCCAGGGCAAGGAGTGGGGCGAGCACCGGCTCCCGAGGTGGATTTTTTTTTTTTGTTTGTTTTTTGGGTTTTTGGGGTTTTTTTTGGGGGGGGTTTATATTTTTGGGGAGGCGTTGCCCAAACAGCCCCCCCGGCGCTTGCACGCGCCCCAGGTAGCGCGGCTCAGCCCCCTCCGTGCGGCATCCCACGGGAGCCCGGATCCGGTGGACTTTTATGGAAGAAAGGGAAGTCCACGGCACCTCCGGAGCGGCTCTTGGCAGGCGAGCAGCAGCGCTGCCGTTAACCCCTCGTCCTCCTCCTCCTCCTGCTGCTGCTGCTGCTGCTGCTGCGGTTGCATTTTTTATTATTATTATTATTATTATTATTATTTTGGAGGTGGGGGGCGGTCAAGCAGCCCCTCTGCGGCTCCGCCAAGAACCTGCGGGCCATGGGATGCTCAGCAGCCAAAAAAAAAAAAACTCAATTAAAAAAAAAAATAAATTAAAAAGCTGCATTTGGCTCCTCCTCGTCACCCAAATCCGATGCAGAGAGTTCCTGAGCATCCCATCCTCCCCCGGCGCCCCCTTCCCCGAGCACAACCCCAGGAGGCAGGAGAAGGGGGGGGAAAGCGAGGAAAAACTTCTCGCTGCTCTCCGGGAGAGTTTCCGGCTGGAGTTTTCTCCCGTCCCAAGGGCAGCTCCGGACTCTCCCTGCGAGCGCTGCCAATTCCAGCCGTCAGGAAGCGGCGTGGGGGGCGAAGGAGCGGGGGGAGCGGCGAGGCCGAGCCCGCGGCCGCCCGGATGCGCTGGCGGGGCCCGGACAGCGCCGTCCCCTCCCGGCCCCGGGGGCTGTCGTCATCGGGGGGCGAAAGGGAGAAAGTTTGGTTTTTTTTCTGGCCGGCGGAAGGAAGGGAAAAGAAAGAAAAAGAAAAAAAAAAGAAGAAGAAGAAGAAAGAAGAAGAAAGAAGGAGAAGAAAGAAGAAAGAAGAAAGAAGAAAGAAGAAAGAAGAAAGAAGAAAGAAGAAAGAAGAAAGAAGAAAGAAGAAAGAAGAAAGAAGAAAGAAGAAAGAAGAAAGAAGAAAGAAGAAAGAAGAAAGGAGAAGGAGAAGGAGAAGGAGAAGGAGAAGGAAAAGGAGATGAAGAAGAAGAAGAAGAAGAAGAAGAAGAAGAAGATGAAGAAGAAGAAGAAGAAGAAAGAAGAAAGAAGAAAGAAGAAAGAAGAAGGAGAAGGAGAAGGAGAAGGAGAAGGAGAAGGAGAAGGAGAAGGAGAAGGAGAAGGAAAAAGAGATGAAGAAGAAGAAGGAAGAAGAAGAAGAAGAAGAAGAAAGAAGAAGAAGGAAGAAGAAGAAAGAAGAAGAAGGAAGAAGGAAGAAGAAGAAGAAGAAGAAGAAGAAGAAGAAGAAGAAGAAGAAGAAGAAGAAGAAGAAGAAGAAAAAAAAATCCACAACCCCCCCCCCCCCCGGAGGAATACATGAGCCCCCCCAAGCCCAAGCTCCCGCTCCCATCAGATTAGGGAAGCCGAAATAGCCAAATTGGCCCAGAGCGGGAGCAGGACTGGCACGCGCGGGCTTTGATCCACCCCCGCGCCCGGGAAGGTGCCCGGGACGGGGATCAGACACCCCGGGGAGGAGGAATTTGCAGGGGAGGGGTTCTGCGGTCTGTGCGAGCACCCCCGGAGCCCCGGCAGCGCCCCCGGGCCGGGGTGGGGTGGGATTTGGTGTCGGTGTGGGATCCGGGGGAGGGATGGGCTCAGCGTCCCAGCCCAAATCCCACCGGGGTCTGTTTGTTGGTGCAACCCCCAAAAATCACCAGGGCACGGCCAGAGAGCGCAGGGAGGGGATTCCTCCCCCTCTGCCCCGCCCTGGGGACACCCCAGCTGCACCTCGGGGTCCCCAACACCACAGGGATGTGGGGCTGCTGGAGTGAGCCCAGAGGAGAACACGGAGCTGCTCCGAAGGCTGGAGCCCCTCTGGGTGCTGGGAGAGCTGGGAATGTTCCCCTGGAGAAGGGAAAAGCTCCAGGGAGAGCTCAGAGCCCCTGGCAGGGCCTGGAGAGGGACTGGGGACAAGGGATGGAGGGACAGGACACAGGGAATGGCTTCAAACTGGGAAAGGGGAGATTGGGGTGGGAGATTGGGAAGGAATTCCTGGCTGGGAGGGTGGGGAGAGGCTGCGCTGGAATTCCCAGAGGAGCTGTGGCTGCCCCTGGATCCCTGGCAGTGCCCAAGGCCGGGCTGGAGCAGCCTGGGACAGTGGGAGGTGTCCCTGCCAGGGCAGGGGTGGCACTGATGGGATTTGAGGTCCTTTCCAACCCAAACCATCCCAGGATTCCTCTTTCCCATCCATCTGTGGGTGCTGCTGGAACAGCCTTGGATACTGGGAATCTGCTGGGCAGGAAGGACTGCAGGGACAGGACACAGGGAATGGCTTCAAACTGGGAAAGGGGAGATTTGGGGGGGATTTGAGGCAGAATTCCTGGCTGGAAGGGTGGGGAGGGGCTGGGATGGAATTCCCAGAGGAGCTGTGGCTGCCCCTGGATCCCTGGCAGTGCCCAAGGCCGGGCTGGAGCAGCCTGGGGACAGTGGGAAGTGTCCCTGCCATGGCAGGGGTGGCACTGGATGGGTTTAAATCCCTCCCCACCCCAACCATCCCAGGATTCCAGCCTGGCCGTGCCTGGCAGAGGGGTGGGTGGGCCCAAGTGCCCCGTGAGCACAGCTTGGGTGGTGGCAGCACTGGGAACCCCCAGAGGAAATTGTCCCCGTCCCCGATGGTGACACAGCAGCGGAGCCTCCCCGGGGACGCATCCCAAGGGAAGGTTCCAGCTCAGGCTCCGCTCCCATCCTCGCAGAACTCAGGCTACGGGCCTTTAAATGACTGAATTCGGCGAAATTTGGTGTTTCTCCAAGAATCCTCCGGAAATCTGCTGCTGGAAAAGCAAACTCATCTTAAAGCTACACGCACAGGCAGGGCCAGCGAGTTTTCCACTCTCAAGGACCGGGGTGGAAAAGACTTTTCCAGTCCTACCCAGCCCCTTTTTTTTCTGTCCCTCCTGCTGGGATCTCAGGGGCTTTGTGGACACCTCTTGTGGTTCACCTTCCCTGGGAGCCCTGGCGGCGTTTTGGGGGTGTCCCATCAGAGCTGGGGGTGATGGGGCAGCACCCAGGGAGCCCAGATCCGTGGAGAGGGCTGAAAGGGGACCCAGGTGGAGCTCCTGGGAAGGTCTGGGGTGGTGACAAAGCCCAGGGCACCAAATGAGGGCGCGGTCTGGGCGTGGCAGGCGGCGTTTTTGAGCGGTGCCACCGCCACAGCGAGGGGCACAGGGAGCCCTTCCCCTCCAGCCACCCTCATCCTCCTGCTGCTCCAGCTCCAGCACCGCTCCCCACCCCAGCAGAGCAGCTGTTGTGTTCCTCTGGGGAATGGGGAAAACCCCCAGGGACCCCCTGAAGCTGTGACCATGGAGTTTGATCCTCCCTTTCTATCTTGACCCTGTTGGCTCAGGCCCAGTTACCTCCACTGAGGAAAGACCAGATAAAGTCCTGTTTCTTCCTTGTTCTCTCTCTCTGCCCTGGAACCCTTCAAGAACAAAGCCTTGGGCTGATCCCAGGGGGTGAGAGCCTCTTTTGGAATCTTTTACCCTGTTTTCCTTGAGATATCCCTCCAAAGTCCCTCAAAAAAAAAACTGAGCCGGCCACAAGAAGCCCAAGAGGGCGGGTATTTCAATCAGCATCCCCCCGAGGAGGGGGAGGATGCTCCAGGGAGGGTCTGGCCGGATCCTGAGCCGGACAAATCCCACCCCAGCCCTCCCCTGGCCGGGCCAGCCCCTCTGGGGGGGTGCCAGTGGGTCAGGGTGATTCATCCAGCAGCCAGCTCTGCCGGGAGCCGGCCCGGAATTGCGACACCGTGGGGCTGTTAAAAGGCAGCCAGCGCCGAGCCCGGCATCCCCGCAGCTTCCTAACACACCCCTGGGGTTGCTATCAACATCCCTGTTGTTCTTAGCGATGGCACCCATCATTTATCAGCCCGGAGTTGTTGCGGCACAAGCCCGGGTGTGACGGGCGCAGGACGCGGCTGCGGCGCTCCCCAGAGGGGGCTTTGGGCTCCCCGGGGTCCCGGCATCCAGAGGGAGCTCCAGCCCTCCCGTGTTCTCCTCTGGGCTCATTCCAGCAGCCCCACGTCCTTGTGGGGTTGGGGACGCCGAGGTGCAGCTGGGGTGTCCCCAGGGCAGGAATCCCCTCGCTGTGCAGAGCCCTCTCCACAACCATCGTTTGTTCCACCGTCACTTTATTCAGCGTGGGTTTTACCCAACCACCATTCCTTCAACTTTGATTTTATTCAGCCTGTGTTTTACTCCACCGTCCTTTTATTCAGCTGTCGTTTGTCCGACCTTCGTTTTATTTCGTTTTCATTATTTTGTTCAACCTCCATCTTCACTCAGCCCCTGGTGCTTCCCTTGCCGGGGGTGCAGAGGGCAGGGGGAGCAGGGAAACTCCAACTCCTCCTCCTCCTCCTCCTCCTCCTCCACGGAGTTTCTTGGCCTCGACTCCCAAACCCATGCCAGGAGTGCCCAAACATCTCCCGTGTGCCGGCCCACAGCAGCTCGGCTGCGCTTTTGGGGAGGGAGCCGATCATCCTGCATCCCATTTCCCCATTTTGGGAAAAGATCCCAGCATCCTGCATCCCACTCCCCTTTTTGGGATGGGAGCCCAGCATCCTGCACCCCATTCCCCATTTTTGGGAAAGAATCCCATCATCCTGCACCCCATTCCCCCCTTTTGGGATGGGAGCCCAGCATCCTGCACCCCATTCCTTCCATTTTGGGAAAGGATCCCATCATCCTGCACCCCATTCCCTGTTTTTGGGAAAGGATCCCATCATCCTGCACCCCATTCCCCCATTTTGGGAAAGGATCCCATCATCCTGCACCCCATTCCCTGTTTTTGGGAAAGGATCCCATCATCCTGCACCCCATTCCCCCATTTTGGGATGGGATCCCAGCATCCTGCACCCCATTCCCCCATTTTTGGAAAGGATCCCATCATCCTGCACCCCATTCTCCTTTTTTTGGGAAAGGATCCCATCATCCTGCACCCCATTCCCCCCTTTTGGGAAAGGATCCCAGCATCCTGCACCCCATTCCCCCCTTTTGGGAAGGGATCCCATCATCCTGCACCCCATTCCTTCCATTTTGGGAAGGGATCCCAGCATCCTGTACCCCGTTCTCCCCGCAGCTCCCTCTGCAATCCCCCAGATTTTGGGGTTAAAACGACCCGGTTTTGGTGCCTGTGGCTGTGTCAGTCCCCAGATGGACAAAATCCATCAGCTGTGAGATCCCAGCCCACCCAGGTTTAGCTTTCCTGACGTTCTGGATCTGCCCTGAAAAAGGAAAATTACCTTTCCCACTCTTTTTACTAAAAAAAAAAAAAAAAATTAAAAAAAATCCCTCTCCTTTTTTCAACACAAACATTTTGTCTGAGGTTTCAAAACCCTCCCAAGGTTGGAGGAGGCTGGAGGTTGGCTTGGACCCCTCACCTACATCCTGCAGGAGAGGTGCAGATGGGCACAGCAACGCCCAAGCCGGGCAGGGACCTGCCTCCCTCTGCAAATCTCACCCAGCACAGCCTCCCCCTCTTTGCAGAACTTCTCTTTTTTGGAGCTTCTGACCTTGGCAGCGCCATCCTGGGGAGGGAGGGAGGCAGCTCCCTTGCCAGGGATGGCTGGGGTTATGGAGGGCAGGGGTTTTATTTCTAGATTTAAAAAAAAAAAAAGAGAGAGCCAGGCACGGAGGTGATTTATGTTTATTTGGCTCAGTTAATAACCCGTGGCACGTCCTCCCCTGCGGCGTTAGGGTGGGTCAGGCAGAGCTGCCTTTCAATTGCCACCGTGCCCGATATTTATTTTTTAATGTGTTTTTATGGTCGCCTTTCCCCCGTTTAACGCCAGCTGGAAAAATATCCCGGCCCTGCCAAGAGCTGCCTGAGGATCCCAAAGGGGTAAATCCTTGGAGTTCAGACCCTGGGAAAGCAGGGGAAGCTCCTGAAATCCTTGTTGGAGAGGTGACATCCCTGGTCCTGCTCCAACCTGAGCTTCCCGAGGGTGACAATTGGACCCCTCCTGCTCCTTGGGGACCCTCGGCAAGTTTTCCTGGAGGAAAAAATCCCTGGAGGATTTTTTGGGATGAGGGGGGTGCAGTCAGTGTTGGTCAGTCCCTGCCGGGACGGGGTGTCCTGGGCAAGATTTTGGGGTTAAAACGACCCGGTTTTGGTGCCTGTGGCTGTGTCAGCCCCCAGATAGACAAAATCCATCAGCTGTGAGATCCCAGCCCGCCCAGGTTTAGCTTCCCTGAGGTTCTGGATCTGCCCTGAAAAAGGAAAAGTACCTTTCCCACTCTTTTTCTGCCTGGGTGTGACTCGGATCGAGGCGGTTTGTCGATTTTTCGGGTGCAGGCTGACAGGGAACAAGTCAAATATCGCTTGGGACGGTTGAAATTCCACAAACATAAAATGTAATAAATTAAAACAACGGGGCTCTGGGTAAGGGGGTCAGCAGCTGGAGGTTCCACGTGTCCCACCCTCCTTGGGGACCACGGGGCTGGACTGAGCATTCCTGGAGCTTGGGAGAGGAGCAGGAAGCTCTGGAGAGAGAGAGAGAGGATCAACCTCCTGCTCCTCACAGGCATGGGGAGCAAAGTGGCAGCCAGGATCCGGGTGGGAAGTTCGGAGCAGGGAAATTCTGGGAATCATTCCTGCCTCGGGCCCGGCATGGCCTGGCCACGGCTCCAGCTGTGCCCGGGGAGTGAAACCGGCTCTGAGTCACCCCAGGATCCAGGAACTGGGGCTCGGGGAAGCACCCAGAGCAGGAGGCCGAGGGGAAGGTCTGGGCTTGGGGAAGCTGGGCTGGTTCCAGCAGGAAGGGGAGGTTTCTCCGGGTTTGGGGTGTGATGGGATCGGGCCTCTGTGGGGTCTTGTCGCTGTGCTCAGTCATTCCCTGCCCCGGGAATGCTGTCAGAACACTTTGGAGCAGTAGAGCAGCCAGGAGAGGCCGTTCCCAAGGAAGCCTTTCCCATCCTGGCTGGAGGTGACTCTCCCACCCTGGCTCTTCCATGAAAACCATTTCCATGTTTCTCGTTTTTGTGGGGGGTTTTGTGGTTTTTTTGTGGTTTTTTTGTGGTTTTTTTGTGGGGTTTTTTTGTGGTTTTTTTTTTTTTTTTTTTTGTGGGTTTTTTTTGGGGGGGGGGGTTCTTTTTTTTTTTTTTGGTTTGGTTTGGTTTGGTTTGGTTTGGTTTTGGTTTTGGGTTGGGTTGGGTTTTTGGGTGTTTTTTTTGTATTTTTTTTCCCTCTTTCTCCCAATTTCTCCCCCCGACTGAGAAGCCCACACGACAATCCAGCGACACGGCAGGGCTGGCATGATGGGATGTGACATTTCCCATCACAAAAGGGCTGGCGGGGCCGGAGCTGACAGGCTCCTTCGGGGCCCCCAAACCCCGGCTTGGCAGCGACAGGAGGAGCAGGGGTGGGCTGGAGGAGCAGGGCTGGGTGGGCTGGAGCCACAGCGGGAGGGGCCGGGCTGCTGTGGGCGTTTGGGGAGATGCAGATGCCCCAGCTGCAGCGGCAGGATGATCCCGCTGGAAGCAGGGAAATGCCGGAGCTGGGGAGCGCTGGGGGCCGGCCGGGCCCTGCCCCGCTCCCTCCCTCCCTGAGGGGAGAGTTTCTCTTGGACCGGCTTTTTGTTGGAGCCTGGATGTTTTTGGGGGAGCTGGGGGAGGAGTGGTCCAGCCCGCCGCTTCTGGCTTTGGTGGGGAGGAGGAAACCCCAAAGCCTTCACAGAATCACAGGATCACAGAATCACAGAATCACGGAATCACAGGATCACAGAATCACAGAATCACTGAATCACAGAATCACAGAATCACAGAATTTTAGGTTGGAAGAGCCCTTCAAGATCATCCAGTCCAACCCAGGCTCTAACATCTCAACCAGACCACGGCACCAAGTGCCACATCCAGGCTTTTGTTAAACACACCCAGGGATGGTGACTCCACCACCTCCCCGGGCAGGCCATTCCAATACTTTATCGCTCTTTCTGTGAAAAACTTTTTCCTGATATCCAACCTGGATTTCCCTTGGTGCAGCTTGAGGCTGTGTCCTCTCCTTCTGTCAGTGCTGCCTGGAGAAAGAGAACAACCCCAAACTGACTGCAACCACCGCTCAGGGAGTTTTAGAGAGTGATAAGATCACCTCTGAGTCTCCTTTTCTCCAGGCTGAACAACCCCAGCTCCCTCAGCCGTTCCTCACAGGGTTTGTGTTACAATCCCCTCCCCAGCCTCCTTGTCCTCCTCTGGACACGCTCAAGCATCTCAATGTCCTTCCTAAACTGAGGGGCCCAAAACTGGACACAACACTCAATGTGTGGCCTCACCAGTGCCGAGTAGGGGGAGGAATGACCTTCACCCCGCTCCGCAAGGACACGGTGGAACAGCTCCAGTTCCACCTGCAATTAGCACCTCATCCTTCCCTTCCCCGCGTCCCGGCCTGGCGGGGAAGCCGGGTTTGCCCTCCCAGCGGCTCTGCCCGTTCCCGGGGGGATGCTCCCCTGCATCCCGACCTGGTTCCAAAAGGTCACAGGGAGCGAGGGGGACAAACCCGGGCTCCCGCTGGCTGGGCCGGCTTTGAAGCCGCTCAGACCCGCCAGGGAGGAGCCCCGGCTGTCCGGGGTCAGCTTCCCCCCGGGCCGGCCCCTCGGCTGCTCCCCACGGGGTGCAGCCCCCGCAGGTGGCTGAGCCCCCCCGGGGTACCCAGGGGTCGCTGTGGGACACAAAGAAGGAGACGCGGGCTCATCAGAAGGCTGTGTGGACCCTTGAGAAGGAGCCCCCTATTTTATACTTTTTAAAATACTTTTTATACTTTTTTATATACTTTTTATACTTTTTTTCTACTTTTTATACTTTTTTTTTTACTTTTTATACTTTTTTTTTATAAACCTATTCTATACTTTTTCCAAATGTGCCCGCCTTAGAGGTGGGGACCCCTGGGACCATTGGTTACCTGCAGAGACCACCACGCCAAGTCCCTCCTATGTGGGAAAACATCTTAAGTTTACAAACGGCGTGACCTCGTTCAGCAATTCCGTTTTGGGAGCAGGACTCCCAAAAACCAAACCATGACAGGCACGAACCGTGGGGTCCCCGGGGCCGGGTCGGGACGCGCTCCCGGCCAGGCAGGAGCAGCCCAGCCCTTGCTCGGCTGCACTTCCCCGGGTCCCATCCGTCATCTGTTTGTCCTGGTGGCCTGCCAGCGATTGTGCCGATTCCCACACCCACTTTTCCATAACCCTCCGTCCTCGCCCGGGCGAATTCGCTGGCGAGAGCTCGCCACCCATCCCTTGCCCCTCCTCCCCGATGGGATCAGACACGTTCCGGAGAGGGGGGGGGGGGAAGAAAAGGGAAGGGGGGGGGTGAAAAGAAAAGAAAACAAAAACAAAAAAAAGATCAAGAGGAAAACACGAGGTGACTCACCGCCTTTAATTTATTTGTGTTTATTTATTTATTCCCACCCCCCCCCACCTCACCCCAACCCCACCCTCGGCTGCTGGGACGTGCAGGCAGCACCGAGGGCCGGCCCTGAGCTTCCAAGGGCACCAGGAACGAGAGGGGGATAAAATTCCCCGCTCCTTTGGCCCAGGAAAAGATCGCGGAGAGGAGCTCCCGGCAGCCGAACTCTGTGGCACGGATTTATTTAATTTTTTTTTTAGGCTGCCCAAATCTCTCCGCTCGAGCATCCCCAACACCACCCGGCACAGACCGGAGGGTGGGAATATCTGATTCCACCTCCCACACCGTGTCCTCCTCGGCAGGGGGAAGAGAGAAAGGAGATAAAAGGCCGGGGAAGCTCAAATGGTGTCATTAGGAGCCTATTAATGCTCTCGTCAAAGGGCATTAATAAACGCGGCGGCTCATCAGCGTCCATTAGCTCGGCTCGTGGCGAGGGGGGATCTTTGGGAGCTGCCGGAGTGTGATGCTCCCCTCGCCCTCACCGCAAAGGGGAAAGGGACTCCAGGAGGGGGGTTTATTCCTCCTACAAACCATTGCCTGAGCAAAAAAACCCCAAAAAATACAAAAACCAAGGAGAAAATGTCACAGGGCGTCACACCCCAACCTCTGCAGTCCCTCCCGTGTCCCAGCAGCCGTGCCCAGAGCTCGCTCCTTGCTCCCGGGGTAGCTGTTTACTACTAAAGGGAAAAAAAAAATTAAAAAAATAAATAATAAACCCAGGCAGGGTTTGGAGCGCTCATCCCGACTTTCTCCCTCCCGCCCTCTTCCTGTTTCTCGCCTTTTTTTAAAAGGAGCTTTATCCTTTGACTCTCCCATGCCCGGGGCTAGCCAAGGAACCCGCAGCATCTCGGGGCGAGCCGGCAGCCCACAGCGGCGGGCAGGGGAGCAGGGAGGAGGAGGCCCGGCCTGTCCCGATAAGCCCCTGGCAAAGCCAGGAATAGCAGCGCGGTCCCCGCACGGGAGCGTTCCTGCCGGGAGCGGAGAGAAACCCGCAGTCCCGGCCTTTGAAGAGCGGCGGCTGGCAGCCGGCCCGGCCGCACGGAGAGCTCGGGATGCGCCAGCAGCTTCTCCCCCGCCGGGCAGCGGCACATCTGGGGGAGCGGGCACAGCTGGAGGGCTCGGGCACACCTCTGCACATCTGGGCGGAGGAGGCGCCAGCCCCCCCCCCCCCCCCCCGCGGGTGGCGCGCACATCTGGATGGGCGCTGCCGAGCATCTGCGCGGGGCAGGGCGGGGCGGGGCGCGCATCTGGATGGCGCGGGCGCGCACATCTGGGCAGGGGTCCCCTCCGGGCACCCCCCCCGGGCGCTTCTCCCCTCACACCTGGCGCTGCTGCGCCTTCCCCTCCCGCCGTGATCCCGGGCAACCAGATTTGCCGGGGTGGCGAGGCAGCCCCGGGGAGCCGCTCCCCGCGGGTCTGAGCGGGCTCGCGGCTCCCCGGTGACCTTCGGTGTGCCGCCACCGGCCGTGACTCGGTGAGCAGCAGGTTCCTTCGGAGGGAGAGGGAAGCTTTGATCGCCGAGGCACCGAGCCCCGTTCTCCTCCCCACGTGCGCTTTTGCTGGGAGTTATCTGAGGCATCTTTTTCTTTTTCTTTTTTTTTTTTATTTCGGGATAATAACTGCCAGGGCAGGTTAGGACGGAGGAGCCCTGGCAGCAGAGCGTGTGTGGGCAGGACTGGAATAACGGGTGCCGTAGGAAAGGATTTACCAGCAGCCGGGAGGTTGGGAATGGCCGGGAATAGCACAGCAGGTCAGGGGTGAGGCGGGATGTGGATGTGGATGTGCAGCTCCTGTCATCGTCCTTTTGTCCTCCCACCCCGGCCCCACGGGGTGCTGGGTGCCCCAGGAAAGGCTCCCTGCTCCCAGGAAACGTCCCAGGATGGGGATGGGGAGCCAAGGCTCCAGCAGGACTCGCTCTGTGAGCAGGAGTTGCTGTTGAGGGCAAATGGAGTCACCACCCCTGGATGTGTTTGAGAAAATCCTGGATGTGGCACTGGGGTGCCGTGGTCTGGCTGAGGTGTTAGAGTGTTGGAGAGGATGAAGTAGCTGGGCCCTGCAGAGATGATTTATTAGTAAAAGATTCTAAGAGAATGAAACCTATGAGAGGAATAGAATTGAAAGCAAAATTTGAACTGTAAGATGCTGGGCAGGAAGAAGGTGATTAGACAGCTGAAAAGACTGGGCTGGGTGAGTCAGTGACACCCCTGCCAGGACAAAAGGATGAATAAAGGGTTGGACCTTCTCAGGTATCAGGGATAAGGTGGTTTCACAGATTTTGGTCTGTAGAGTAGCATTGTAATGCTGTAGTTCCCATAGGCTGGATGTAGATTCTGTAGGGTTTGTATCTTGAGGTGATTGGTTGATGCTCATTAGAATATTCACGATAGAAAGGGTTAAAATGGAATGTAACAGGGAACTCGGGCTCTTGCTCCCCTGGATCCCTGTCCCTTCAGACCTTTGGGCTCTTCCCCAGTCAGGCTGCCTTCCCACCACCAATAAACCACGACCAGTAAACCACGTGTCCCAGAGAGCATCCTGCTCTGCAGATCATCTCTCTCATCGGACACCACCAGCGTGCTTTCCAATATTAGAGCACGGGTTGGACTTGATGATCTGGAAGGTCTCTTCCAACCTAGAAAGTTCTGTGGTTCTGTGTGATTCAAAGCCAGAGCTGTGCCATGGGAATGCCGGTGGGAATCACCACAATCCCGCCCGGAACGGGCCAGCTCTCCCAAACACCGGCCTGCCCAGCGGCACTGAGGCTTTGAACGGAGTTCTTGTGGCTTCCCCAGCGTGCCACAGCCTGGAATCCCCGGCCTGGCTCCCCAGAGCATTCCCGCTGCTGTGTGCAGGTGACAGCAGTGTCACCTGTGTGCCAGGGCGCTGTGGATCCAGCCCCTGAATCCCAAACAGCCAAAGAAAAGCCCCGGCACGCTCCTTCCCACCCACCCTGGAGAAAATGATCTTTACAAGGAAATGATGAGAGAGTGATCCTTACAAAACACAGGGAATGCTGGAAAATGGGTCCTTGGGGACAGGTGGGCACAGCTGGGTGGACAGCAGGGGTCTGTCCCGCCCCAAGGGTTCCTCCTGAGAATCCCAGTTTTATCCAACCTCCCTCTCTTTGTCCTTTCAGGGCTCGGATCTGAGGGCTGGGAAGATCAAAGGGAAGGTCCTGACAGGTGAGTGTAGACCCCGAAGGAGAGGATGAGGTCTCAGCCAGCTGGGACAGAGGGGGTGGCAGTGCTGGCTGGGGTGGGCACACCAGGACACGAGGGAGGGACACCAGGGGGGCACAGCTGGGCACTGTCTGAAATAGGAGCCACTCTTTATATTTTTTTTTCCAGAGGTAAAAGCAGTTTAAAAAACTCCCCAGCGGTTGGAAAGGCTCCAAACCAGGGCAGAAAGAGGGGGGAGGGATAAAACCCCAAAAGAAAAACAGGAGATAAAAGCGGGTGGATCCCAACAGCCCCTGTGATGTTCCAGGAACAAAGACTTTGCAGTTCCAAACGGGCCAGACGGGGGCTCGGGGAGGTCACACCCTGGGGGAGAGGGGCTGGGGGCTCACCTGGCTGCAGGTGACAGCGTCCTGGACCAGCCCTGGCTGTCACCTCCTCCTGCCCCTGACGCCCCACCCAGGGTGGCTGTGCTCTGCTGTCCCACGGATGTCCCTGTCCCTCCCTGTCCCTCCCTGTCCTCAGCAGCTGGACAGGCCCTGAGCCAGCTGCAGGCCCCACATCTGGGCAGCTGTGCACTGCCCCCTCCCAGCCTGCCAGCACGGTGTGGACCCCCACAGCCCCCCTGGGGCAGCCCAAGGGGTGCTGGCTGTGCCCTGGTGGAGGGACTGGGGGGGGGTCTCAGGTTTGTGTCCCCCCCATCCCCAGCAGGGAGGGTGCAGACATGGGCAGGGGGAAGGAGGAGAGGTCAGGGTGCTCCAGATGGAGGAGAGGTCAGGGAGCTCCAGGATGTGGGGAGGGGCTCTTTTGGTGCCCATGGGACACCTGAGCTGATGGTGGTGAAGGGGGAAGGAGGAGAGGTCAGGGAGCTCCAGGATGGGGTGAGGAGCTCTTTTGGTGGCCTCTCTGCCCATGGAACACCTGAGTCGATGTGTGGTGAAGGGGAAGGAGGATGGAGGAGAGGCCAGGGAGCTCCAGGGTGTGGGGAGGGGCTCTTTTGGTGCCCGTGGGACGCCTGATCTGACGCGTGCTGAGGGCTCACAGTGCAGGGAGCAGGGTGGGAGAGCCGACCCCAGCCTGCAGGAGGCCGATGGAAAGCTGCTCCCGGTGGGAATTTCGGCTCCCAGGGACGCTCAGCCCTCCCCTTGTGCCCCCCACCCCCCTCTCAGATTACAGCCGGCCCAAGCCCTCCCGCTACAGCGGCTACCACCGCTACCAGTTCCGCCTCTACCGGCAGCCACCACACGAGGCCATCGTCCTGAGCTCCGAGGACGCCGAGTCGCTGGGTAAGGACCCTCCGTGCCCTCCATCCCGGCCCCCGAGGGGCTTCCCCGGGCCTGTGGGATGTCCCGGGATGCCGGCTGGGTGTGCAAAGCGATCCTTTCCAGGGGGGGACGTGGGTGAGGTGTTAAAATCCCTGCCAGGCAGCAGGAACCCCGGGGAAAAGCCTGCTAGCGGCCTGGCTAGCGGGATCGGAAGCAGGCAGGGATGTGGGCTGTGAGATGCAGCCCTTGCTGGCACATCCCCACCTCCCTCCCCCTCCTCCCCAGCCCCGAGCGTTGCATCACCGGCACCTCGGAGCGGGGCGGATAAGGATCAGCCGTGGGGAAGGTTTAGCAAGGGATTGCTCAAACCGGGCTTGACACAACGCCCCGCCAACTCCCAGCTCCCCAGCTCCTCCCAAAAAAAATCTTTCACGGAAGGGATGGAGCGGCCAAGACCCCCGAGATGCCCAGGGGTGTTGTTGGCTGCCGCTGCTGCTGCTGCAGCATCCCGGGGCACGGGGCAGCCCGCAGGAGCCCGGGGTGGGCAGGGATCCATCCCCCGAGGCCGGTGCCAGGCGTGGGCTCCTCCCCGCCCTGCCTGGAACTCTCGGGGCTCTGCGGCTCACGTGGCCTCCACAAGGGAAATTTCAAAACTTTCCCAGCTGGGACCACATGAGCAGGGCTCGACGGGCAGGTCAGGTCGGTGCGTCTGGGCTGCGCTGCCTGACTCACCCCGAGCCTGGTAACCCACAGGCGGGGAGGGGGGGGCTGGCTGGCTCCGGGGGGCTCCGGGACAGCCCCTGAACCCCCCCACCCCACCCCACCCCATGGCCAGAGCGGGATGAGGCTGCCACGAGTCCCCCTGCAGGTTCCGCTGCCCTCGGCTTTGTTTCCCGGCTCATTAGCTCCGTTTCTTAATGACACCGCTGATGTCACCCCCCCTCCCCTGCCAGCGGAGCCGGCTCCTCGCTCCCGCCGGGAGGAGAGGGCTCCGTGCTGTCCCCACATTCCCACCACGGCATCCCGGAGCTGGGGAAGGGACGCAGAGATGCCCAGCGAGGAGCTTCTTCCCGATAAATCCTCTCTCAGCAGCAGGACACGCGGCCCCAGCCCCCCGAGTTCCATCCCCCCCGGGGGGAAGGTCCCCGCTGTCCCCGGGGCCTGGGGTGGCCGGGCATTCCCCAGCTGGCGCCGTCTCCATCCCATCTGTGCTTCCCAGCCCTTCCTGGGAAAGACCCAGCGGATATTTTCCTGCAGCATCCAGCGCCCGAGCCTCGTTTGTCAGGCAGCTGCCGGGGGTCGTGTTCGAGGAGTTGATTTCGGGTTGTTTTTAACCATTTCAGTGCTGCATCGTGTCCTTGGCCTGGCTGGGTTGAGACACCCGCAGCCCATCGTTTTCATTCCCAGGGGAACGAGCCCTAAAAAGCAGCCAAAGGATGAGATCTGGATGTGGCAAGGGGTTTTAAATAAATCCGTGCCCAAGGCAGTGGGACGGGCGCCGGTGGATCCGCTGGTGCATCCAGCCCTGAGGCGCACGGGGGAGAGGAGCAGACACCTCGGGCAGGAGGTGGGAACCAGGAGGGGGTGACCCCAATCCCAAAGGATGGCAGCTGAGAGCCCAGCCCGGGCTCTGCCTCGCTCCTCTGCCGCAGCAGAAGCGATGCAGCTTCTCCCGGCGATGCCGGAGGCGCAGTTCCCATCCTCGCTCGGAATTTCCCATTTCGCTCGGCCTCAAATGAACCCCTGCTCGCTGCTTTCACTCTGCCCTGCAGCTGGTGACAGCGGCACCTCTGTCTCACCAAGGATGGGGACACCCATCACCGCCAGCCCTGGACAGGGCCATGTCCTGACCGGGCACAGGGAGTGGTGCTGGCCCATCCCAGCCTCGGGATGTGTCCAACCCCCAGTGCTGCGTCCCCATCCCGGGCATCCCTCCCTCCCTCTGGCAGCGCTGAGCCCCAGCAGAGCCTTTCCAGAAAAATTCCCTCCTGCACGGGCTGCGTTTGGGAGGCCAGGCCGGGCAAGGTCCCGGAGCAAGCGTGGCCGAGCCGGGGGAGGTGACAGCGCCAGGCCGGGATGGCAGGAGCTCGGCCGGAGCCTCCAGAAGAGGGCACTAAAGCAGGACCTGCCCGCCTCGCCTGTCCCTGCTCCTGGAAATGATCCCTGCCAGCCGAAAACGCGGGGGGCAACGGCGAGCCTGGAAAACCAAATCCCCGTTTCCTCCCCGTCCTTGCCCGGCCGTGCAGCGGCAGCAGCTCAGGGGGAGCGGGGACATTCCCGCGGTGGCTGCAGTGCCCACCCCGCCACGGGGATGTCCCCGCTGGGATGGCACCGACGGGCACGGGCCGGGTGCTGGAAAGGCTGCAGGACCCGGCCACGTCCCCCTGTCGCTGGTGGCGATGTGGAAATCAGTTGTTTTGCGGCCGAGGTGTTTCTCCAGGGCGGCTCTTGAGCAAAAATCTTGTTTCATCAGGAAAAGAAAACAAAGCAAAAACCCACCCTGATCCTTCCCCCGTGAGCGTTTGTGATCAATCCCGGCACCAGCCCTCGGGCAAAGAACTCAGAGCCTCGGCTTCTCCTCTGGAGCCTGATTCGCTTCAGTTTTTCGGCCGTGCCACCGAACTGTCACCGAGCAGCAGCTCTGTCCCTGCTCGGCACCGAGGGTGGGGACATTCGGGGTGTCCCCACGGCTTTTCCTGCCCCTCGCCGCACTTCCCTCTCAGCCAGGAGCGCTGGAAGCCGCGGTTGTGCTTTTGGGGAGATGTGAGACAACGATTCGCGGTCTGTGAAATGTCACCGCCGCCGTGGCATCCCCAGGCAGTGGTGCTGGCCACGGGCTCGCGATCCCCGCGGGAAATCCCTCAGCCGGGGGTGGGGGGGGGAATTCGGGCACCCACTGGAGGTGTTGGGGAATTAAATTTCCCCCACAGCTTTCATCAAGGGGGATCTTTAATCAACACAAAGTCTTGATGCTTAATGGCACCTGAGTTCATCCCTCTGCTTCCATCCACCTTTTCCTTCAAGCTGGGGAGATGCTCCGGCGTTCCCAAAGCCCTTCCTGCCCTGGGAAGATGTTTTACAACCGGGAATGGGTGGTGTGGTGGGGGGGTTTTTTTGGTTTTTTTTGTTTTTTTTTTTTCCTTCCCAGAAATTTCGCCTCCGGGAAGCAACGAGTCCTCAGGGGAGCAGGGAGAGGGATGATGAGCCCGGCCAGGCTGCGGCTCCATCCCATCCCCAGCTCCAGCTCGGGATCGGGGCCGCGGCGTTGACTCACGGGCCGACCTTGCGCGCCTCCGAGCCGATCCACCCAGCTGGAAAATCGGGTTGGACTGGGCCCCGGAGGGGAGGGAAAGGCTGCGGCTGGGACGGGAGGCGGAGAAGGGCTGCGGGGAGAGCTCGGTGCCGGCCCGAGTCCCCGGGTGTCACTTAATGGTGACCAAGGCAGCTGCCGGCCTCCCGCCCACCTCCGCTGGGACATCATTAATCTTGGCACAGAAGCGTCAGGGCTCCCATCAGGAGCTGATGAAGCTGATAAATTACAGCCGGGGGGCCGGGGGAGGAGGGGGCCGGCTTTTTGAGGCGGGGGGGGCTGGGCAGGAGGCAACGGCAGCGCTGGGAAAGCTGTGGGATCGGATCGAAGGGATGCCGAGCTCCCCGAGCCCGGCGCTTGCCTCGTGCCTCAGTTTCCCCATCGGGTGCTCCGGGCTCAGGCGGCCGCGCACGTGTGGGTGTCAGCGGGCACTCCTCTTCCTCCGGCGGGTGCGCTGATAAGGGCCAAGCGGGATGAGTTAATCCTTTGGGAAACGAGCTTGAAAAGGGACCAAGCCGCGGGTGAAACGCCGTATTGTTGTGCGGCGGGGAGAGGGGACAGCGGCGCCGCGACCTCGGCTCCCCGGCTGGCCCCCTGCCCCTTTCCCGGCTCCGTGACCCCAGTGACTCACAGTGCCCAGCCCTGTGATTCGGGAGGGTTGGCACAGCGATGTCACCCCGTGCCGGGAGCTGCTCACCCCGGGATGAGGCGCCCGCTCCGGGGATGCTCCCCCAGGGGTCGGATTTGGGGTCGGGGGACCCAAGTCTGTCACCCCCCCCCCGGGTGCATCCCCCCCCTTTGCCACACCCGCGGCTGCCCCGGGCCTTTCCCAACCCCGACGGTGCCAGGGCAGGTAGGAAAGTAGGTCAGGAAAAACCCCGGCCCCACAGGCGGGGCGAGGGCCGGGGCCGGCTCCTGCAGCCCCGCAGCGGCTCTGCCTCCCCCGGCTCCTTTCATCCTCGCCTCTCCGGAGGCCCTGCCAACATCAGTGACAGCTCCGGCACCCCTGGGAGTCGGGGGTGCCGCGTCTCGCTCTCACCCCGGTCCCGCGTGGCACCGGCTGCTCTCCCCTGGGCTTTTCCAAGCGCTTTGAAAGCCTCCGGATGAAAGGCACCCGGCGCAGGCTGCAGGCGCAGCGGGAGCGGCTCCCCCCGAGGCTCCTTCCCCCGGTGCCACCTTCAGCGGGACCCCCAGCGCTGAGGGGGCTGGGCTGAGACCCCGAAGCGAGGAGCTGCCCTTGCTGCCGTGGTGGAATTTGGGGCTGGAGGCGCTGGTGGCTCTCGGGTGACCCCAGCACAGGACATCGGGGCTGTCCTTGCTCTCTCGGCTTGGTTTGGGTGCTCCGAGGGTGGGCAGGGGGCACCTGGGACCCTCCAGCAGCAGCCTGGTGCATTCCAACCTCTCATCCCCGCTGGAATGTGGGATGCAGGGTCCTTCCCGAGCATCCTGTGAGCTCCTTCGGGGGCCCTGGAGCATCCCAGGGAGGTCACAGCGTGCTCTGCTGTCACCATGAGAATCTCCGGAGCTTTTTTTTTGGAGCTCAGAGCCCGAGGTGGGGAGCAGGTGGGAGCTCCCCCCGAGCCGTCACCACCACCCCACGCAGGTGATGCAGCAGCTCAGGTTTTTTGCTCAGCACTTTTGCAAAGGGGACGCTGCGCTCCGGGTCGGGGCTGAGATGTGACAGCAGATAAAATCTGCCAAGGCGGCCGCGTTGACATTAAAGAGCCGCCAGGAAGAGGAGAGGACAGGTTTCAGATAAACAACGGGCCCCTTTCCCCGCCGGCCCACAAGGAGGGGCAGCGTGAGCGGTTTGGGTGTCAGGGAAAGCCCCTGGGCTCGGAGCAGGATGCTCTGGCATCGGTACCCGGCCCTGGCAGGCTGCGGGGGGATTTCTGCCCCCACAGGGGCCGGCTGTGAGGGAATCCCTCCTGCCCTTCGCCCCGGAGAGGGTTTCCCTGCTGCCTACGTGGGGGAAACCGCGGCTGGATCCAGCTCCAGGACCTCCGGGGCGCTGGGGTCGGGGCGGGCAGCAGGGGAGGAGCACCAGGAATGAGGAACCCCCTCGGCTCCGACAGCCCGTGGAGCAGCAGCTCAGTGAACGGCAGCCAGGGGCACGGGGGATCTCCTGTGACACCCCCAGGGGGGATTCCCAGCTGGGGTGGGCTCCTAGGAAGGTTTGCTCCGAAGGTCAGGGGACAGGAGAGGAGCCAAGGCTCAGAGCTGGGGTCCCCGTGACTCCCCGCTGTCCCTGGGGCCTCCTGGGGCGTGCAGGATGTGGTTTGGGGCCGAGCAGCAGCTGCGCAGGGCTGCTCCCCTCTCCAGCCCTCCTGCAGGCCCTGCTCACCCCCTTTTTCCTCTCTCCCCAGGCACCTGGGACTTGAAGGACTTCGTGGAGGATTTTCATCTGGGCCACCCTGTGGCCTCCACCCAGTTCCTCACCAAAAACTACAAGGATTAACTCGGAGCATCCCTCCCTTGCCCTGCATATCCCCAACACCACAGAGCCGCCTCTGCCCGGAGCAGAGGGGACCCCAGGAGCCACCGAGGGTGAACCCACCCTGCTCCCAGCCCAGAGCCACAACCCCCAACCCCTCCCCTCCCAAAGCCAAGTTGTCTTTCCCTCTGGGGAAGGTGCCGAGAGGTGTCCCAGGAATTCTGGCATCACCCCTTCTCCTCCCTTCACCCCGTTTCTGACTTGACCCCCCTGCATGTCCCCCTGGCACTTTGGGGACGTTGAGTTTTGACGCCTGCAGCTTCCCGAATAAAAATTTGGATGGAGAACAGGGGGCGGCGCCAGGTGAATCCGGCGTTTTGGGGTCTGCATGGGATGAGCAGACCCCCGAAAAGGTGGGTGGTGGGAGCAGGGGGTTCCCCGGCCAGACCCTCATTTAGGGGTCACCCAGGAGGGGACAGGGACAGCGATGCCAGTCCAGGGGTCCCTCGGTGGCACCGCGTGGGAAGCCAGCCCTGCCCTGCCTGTGCCCTCAGCCCCGTTTCCTCTTGGAAAGCAAAACCAAAATCAAAGGCAGGAATCAGCAGAGCTCTGCCTACTGGCCACTTAGCCGGACCTCCCCTTTAATTAGCTCCTTAATTAGGCTTTCATCTAAGACTCAGTTTTCTCCGAGGCTCCGGATTCAGCCGCCTCAGGTCCTGCCTGAGGCACATCCCGGTGCCTGCCGCTGTGACAAAGCCACCTCTGTCCTGCCCATTGGCCAGGAATTTATATTCACCTCGGAACAAAACCGCGGGCAGCAGGAGCCCGGGACGCTTTGCAGGCGGGGGAAACTGAGGCAGGAGGGAATGACTGGCTCGGGGCTGCGCAGGGAGGCCCGGGATGCCGCAGAGGTGCTCCGGTGGCTGCACCTCAGCTTTGCATCAGTGCCTGGGTCTGGGAGAGAGAAACCTGATCCCGAAAAAAAGAAACATCACCGTGCCATCCTGCTGGTCACCTTCCCGTGGGTGCCTGGCAGTGAGAGCGGATTGCAGTCCTGCACTGGGGGGGTGAATGTGGATTTCAGTCCTGGGGTGTTAAACATGGGTTTCAATCCTGCACTGGGGGGTTAAATTAGGATTTCAGTCCTTGGGGGGGGTGAAACATGGGTCTCAGTCCTGCACAGGGGGATTAAACATGGATTTCAGTCCTGGGGTGTTAAACCTGGGTTTCAGTCCTGCACTGGGGGGGTTAAATTAGGATTTCAGTCCTTGGGGGGGTGAAACGTGGGTCTCAGTCCTGCACAGGGGGATTAAATGTGGATTTCACTCCTGGGGGGTTGAAATGTGGGTTTCAGTGCTGGGGTGTTAAACGTGGGTTTCAGTCCTGCACTGGGGGGGGTTAAATTAGGATTTCAGTCCTGGGGGTTGAAATGTGGGTTTCAGTCCTGGGATATTAAACGTGGGTTTCAGTCCTGGGGTGTTAAATGAGGATTTCAGTCCTTGGTGGGGTGAAATGGGGGTTTCAGTCCTGCACAGGGGGATTAAATGTGGATTTCAGTCCTGGGGGGGTGAAATGTGGGAATGTGGGTTTCAGTCCCGGGGTGTTAAATTAGGATTTCAGTCCTGGGGGGTTAAACCATGGGTTTCAGTCCCACCCTGTGGGGTTAAACTTGGCCAGGACTTTCCCTCCAGGCAGTGGCTCTTTGCCTTGGAGGGGCTGAATCACACCGGGGTCCTGCAGAGCTCGTGTGTCCCCTCCAGGAAGGATCGGGGTGTCCAAGGGGGATGCAGGAGCAGGATCCAGGCTGGTTCTGGGCACACAAGGCTGGGTGAAGCTGCAGGAGCTGGCGGGAAGGAAAGCAACAACAACAACAAAAAAAAGGAAGCTGGGTAACACCACAACCCAGGGAAAAAAAAAAAACCAAAAACAACCACGAACCCCGCTGCCACTGGGGCTAAGATTAGCAGCAGAGGAAATGACACTGTGAGATGTCATGGAAGTCTGCTAAAGTTGGATTTCTCCTTCTCTGTTTCTATCCCTGCCCTGGGAGCAGGGTGTAATTGGCCGGGCAGGTCGGTGTAAATGAGAGGTCACGGCTGGGCTGACATCCTGCACCCAACTCAGCGCCCTCCCCGCCCTGCCCTCAGCTCCCCCCGGCTGGGGTCGGTTATTTCGGGTGGGGAAAAGGTGCTGGGATGTTTGTCCTTCCAGGAAATGATCAGCCTCGTTCCTGGGCTTAACTGGGGGGGAGAGGAGCCGAGCTGGGATGGGGATGAGGATGGCTGGGAGCCAGAGTGATCCACTGCCCTGAGTGGGATGGGAACGGGAAAGGGAATGGAGATGGGATGGGATGGGATGGGATGGGATGGGATGGGATGGGATGGGATGGGATGGGATGGGATGGGATGGGATGGGAATGGGAATGGGATGGGAGGGAGAACGGGGATGGGAATGGGAAAGGGGATGGGATGGGATGGGATGGGATGGGGATGGGGATGGGGATGGGGACGGGAAGGGGAAAGGGAATGGGAATGGAGATGGAGATGGAATGGGAATGGGAATGGGAATGGAGATGGAGATGAGATGAGATGGGATGGGAATGGGAATGGGAATGGGAATGGGAATGGGAATGGGAATGGAGATGGAGATGAGATGGGATGGGAATGGGGATGGGAATGGAGATGGGATGGGATGGCATGGCATGGCATGGCATGGCATGGCATGGGGAGTAGAAATGGGATGGAGAACGGAACCGGGCAAGAGAACAGAAATGGGAATGGGGGCAGAGGTGGAGAATGGGGATGAGGAGACAGATGGAGGTGGAGATGGAAATGGAGGCAGGGATATGGATGGGACAGGTGGGAAATGGGATGGAGAGCAAGGATGGGAGTGAGGATGGACACGGAGAAGGAGAGGGGAGCGGAGATGAGAATGGAGAATGGGGATGGGATCAAGGTGAAGATGGAGGGACATGAATGGAGATTAGGATGGGGATAGGATGGAGATGGGGATGGGGATGGAGATGGGGATGGGGATGGAGATGGAGATGGGAATGGGATGGAAATGAAGATGGAGATAAAATGGGATGGGAAGGGATGGGATTGAGGATGGAGATAGGGATTGACAGTGGGAACAGGGATGAGGATGGGGATGGAGAACGGAAATGGGGATGAGATGGAGAATGAGAACAGGGATGAGGATGAAGGTGGGGACAGAGATGGGGACAGGGATGATCTCCATCAGCAACCTGCCCAGCTGGCTGCAACATCCCTGTGGTGGGATGATCCCTGCTCCAGGCACCCCTGGCCTTGTCTGGGCACTTGGGCCCACTCAGGGCTGCAAAGGCAGCAAGCCCCGGCCAGCCCTGCACCACAAACTCTCACTGGGACTCACACAACACAGCGTGGAAAATATTAATTGTGGTTTTGCTGCTTCACTTTCTGATTATTTAGAAAGAGCAAAGGAAAAAAACTCCCAAGGAGGAAGCCGCGTACAGTCACTCGCTGCTGGTCCCACCCCCTTTATCTCTCCTTCCATTCGCTCACCGCCGGGCACGAGGGGAGAAAAAGAGAAGCTGAGCCCTCTCAGCTGCCTAAATGTAGAAAGTTGTGCTTCTAAATCAGTTTGTGACAGGGAGGAAACACGTCACGTCCCTGGGGAAGTGGCTGATTTCGAGCAGCCGCAACCCCAGCGCCGAGCGCTGCAATGGAACAGCCCGGCACTGAAATAGCTCCGCGCTCTGTTATTGTCGCCCAGAGAAGTTGGGTTTTTTTTTTTCGCCGTCTAGGGGTGTCATTTTTAGCTTCCAGAGGAAGTTTTATTTGTGTTTGTTACCTCGACTTTCCACTGTCGTGGCTTGGTGACTTTTTTTTTTTTTTTTTTTGTGTGTGCGAAGGGAGAAAACAGAGAGCGGGGTGAGCTCAGGTGTGGGGCCGGCGGGGTGGAAGGGTGGGGCCGACAGCAGCAGCGCCACATCCCGGGAATTCCAGCCTGGATTTCAACCCTGGATGGAGCCATGGATTGGTGGGTCCAGCCCTGCAGAGCTCAGCTGCATCCCAAGGCCACAAACCCACGGGATTCTGTGGGGGCCATGAGCTGAGCTGAGCCCAGGCACGGACACAGCTCCCCTTCCATCCCCCAGGATGGGGCTCTGAGCTGGGTTGAGGCAGCTCCAGCCCCTTCCCAAAGCAATCCCACCCACTCCAGGGGGATGACTGAGGGAGAGAGGAGGACTCGGGAGTTTCAAAATTAACAGGGAACTCGTGAAAATCGAGCGCTCCCGGTGAGCAACAGCAGCACCCAGCAGCAGCAGCAGCAGCACACAGGGGGGTGTTCCTTCCCAAAACTGGGCTGGAGGCCAGGAGAAGCTCGTGCTAAACACGAGCCCTAAGCCAGCAGGATAACAATTACCTGTTTTTAATGATCACTGAAATAATTAATGGGAGGAAGCCTCAGCCCCTGGCTCAAGGGGGGGGGGCAAGCCCTGGGTCTGGTGCAGAGGGAAACGCAGATTTGAGGCCGGGGGTGTTAAGGGGCAGGGGCTGGGGGACACCCCTGGCACCCCCAAAGCCTCGGTGGCACCTGAGGATGCCACAGGGACAGCCCAGCTTGCCAGGAGCTGGGCTGTGCCAGGCAACAGCTCCCCCTCAGCTGGAGCCTTGCTCAAGAAGGGATTAGCAGGATCAGCTGATGATGATCTAAGCGCATAACTATATCAACCTGCGAATTAATTACTGATAGCTCACACCTCGGAGCTCCTCTATCTGCAGATCTCTGCGCTCCTCAAGCCAGCTAAACCCGGTTGCAAACCCACCCCTCACTCCCCCCCAGGAAATGGGTCAGGAGGGATAATCCCCAAATCCCCACGTGCTGCTGGGGACCAGCAGCGCTGCTCTTTTTTTTTTTTTTTTTTTGGGAGCCAACGTGGGAGAATCCCCCGGCCAGCTGAGCATCACCAGCCCCACGGGATGCTGAGGCACCGGGCTCTCCACGTCAGCCACGGGGTGGGCGACGCCGGGATGATCCAGCCAGGAGCTCCTCAGCCCTCGCCCACCCCGGGCTGGGGGTCCCCTCGTGCCGCGGGGATGGGGGCGGGGGCGGGAGGCTGTGCCGGGAGCTGGTGCTCGGCTTTGCTGCTCCAGGAGCCGGCAGCCGGGCGGGCCCTGGGAGAGGCAGCTGGGCCATGGCAGGAATTTCGGGCTCCTGAAGTCATCGGGAAGGCAGGCTATTAGAAAGCAGGCTGGTTGTCCGGCGAGAGAGATGATCTGAAGAGCAGGATGCTCTTTGGAACACGTGGTTTATTGGTGGTGGGGAGGCAGCCTGACTGGGGAAGGGTCCAGGGATCCAGTGCAAAGTCCAAGAGGGTCCAAGGGAAGGTGCGCAAAGAGGCCGAGCTCCTTGTTCCATTCCATTTTAACCCTTTCTATCGTGAATATTCTAATGAGCATTAACTAATCACCTCAAGATACAAAACCTACAGAATCTACATCCAGCCTATGGGAACTACAGCATTACAATACTACTCTACAGACCAAAACTTGTGAAACCCACCTTATCCCTGATACCTGAGGAGGTCCAACCTTTTATTCATCCTTTTGTCCTGGCAGGGGTGTTACTGATTCACTCAGCCAAGTCTTTTTCAGCTGTCTAATCACCTTCTTCTTGCCCAGCAACTTACAGTTCAAACTTTGCTTTTAATTCTATTCCTCTTGTGGGTTTCATACTTTTAAAATCTTTTACTAATAAATCATCTCTGCAGGGCCTAGCTACTTCATCCTCCCCAACATCAGGCAAGGCGAGGACAGGGACAGGGACAGGTCCCCACCTCTGTGTCCGTGCCAGCGCTCAGAGGGGACTGGCGGGCAGGCTGGTCCTGCAGTGATGGCTTCATTAATTAGCGATAATTAATTACTATCGGGGCTCCAAAACGTTGTGTAACGTCAGAGGAGCTTCGCGAGGCTGTCTGGGGGCCCAGGGCCCTGCTAGAGCTGGTTTGGTTTCGAGGTCCTGGACACCCATCCTGCTGGCTGGGGCTGGATCATCCAAGCCAGGCTCTGGCAGCATCCCGGGATGCAAATTCCAGCTGTTCCTGAGGGAAAGCAGCAGCTCAGCTCTGCCCAGAGACGCTGCCAGGCATCCCAGGATAAAGCATCCGAGGGATGCTCGGCGGGGAGAAACTCAGCCCGGGTTTTGTTTCCTCTTTCAGCTGCTCCCTGTGTCGGTCTGAGCTGGGTTTGTCCGCGGCAGTGGGAAGCTCCCAGCCTCTCCCACTCCTCCGGGAACCACGAGCACCTTCAGATGTGGTTTGCCCCGAAACACTCCTCGGCAGAACAGAAAAAAATAAAAATAAATTTTAAAAAAATCACCAAAACCCCGAAGCGTTGCTGATAGGGTGGTCCCAGCCTGGCAGCTCCGCTCCTGCCTGGGAGCTGCCGAGCCTGGCACTGCCCTGTTTATCCCAGCTGGCTGCGGGATGAGGCGGATGCCTGCCGGGCTTTTTGCATCCCAAAGGTGTGGTGGAAAGAGCTGGATGGCTCTGGCAGCCTCCCCTGCTGCTCCCCGGCCGGCACGGACGGACTCACCCCGCGGCCCCGGCCCGGCCTGTCCTCACTTGTCGGCAGCTCCGGCTTCCCATCCAGCCCCTGCCCGCAGCCCCGCGGCTCCTCAGCCCAGCTGACATTTCCTCATTGCAAGGAAATGGCGAATTCCCCCCGGGCTGGTTTCAATGGCTCACGGATCCCTCGCCTTTGGCCTCTCCCCAGTTTCTGGAGGGAAAGTCCTGGCCAAGTTTAACCCCCCCAGTGCAGGACTGAAACCCACATTTAACCCACCAGGACTGAAACCCACATTTCTCCCCCCCCAAGGACTGAAATCCACATTTAATCCCCCTGTGCAGGACTGAAACCCACATTTCACTCCCCCAAGGACTGAAATCCTCATTTAACACTCCAGGACTGAAACCCACATTCAACACCCCAGTGCAGGACTGCAATCCGCTCTCACTGCCAGGCACCCATGGAAAGGTGACCAGCAGGATGGCACGGTGATGTTTTATTTTGGGATCAGGTTGCTCTGCCCCAGAGCCAGGCACTGGTTTCAGTGGCTCACAGATCCCTCCCCAGTTTCTCCTGCAGCCCTCGGGAGCGGCGCCTCTTCCCAGGCAGGCAGCCTTTGGAATTCTCTGTCTGGGAGGACATCCCACCCCTCACTCACACCCTGCAGGGTTCACCCCTCACTGCTGACACACCACCGAGCCCTTTTTCCGGTGGATGCGGCAGATTTGGGGGGTGGTTCTGACATCCTCTGCTCCTCTCCGTCAGGGAATCCATCCCTCACGTCTCTGGGGTGGTGTTGTGTCATGGCACAGCTCCGGGAGCTGCAATCCCAGCCTCCAGTTCCTCTTCTGATTCTTGGTTTCACGTTAAAAAAAAAAAAAAAAAAGCCCTCGTGGTCCCTCTCTGCAAACCCCTGCTGGGGTCACTGCAGGGCTGCTGCCTGGGGCCACCTCACCCAGGTTGCTGCTGGTCCCATAAAATCATCCTGGGGTTTGCAGCCTGCTCCGTGCTGATCCCTGGCTGGGATCCCGTCCTTCCCACCCGTGCTGCTCCCTCGGGACCACTTTCACTCTGTAGTTTCCCTGCTAATCAGCTGTCTCCTTATCTCCAGGTCACACCGAGCCAGCTGCCACTGCTATTGTTCCCCAGCTGGATAAAAACAGGAAAGGCTCGGAAAGCCAGACCCGTGTGGGTCTGAGCTGACCCAGGGGCTCCCGGCTCCCCCAGAGCACCCGGCAGCCCCTTGCTGGCACAGCCTGGAGTCACCCACCCGCCCCTGGGGGCAGCGGGAGTTGTGGGGTTGGAGTCACCCACCAACCCCTGGGATCAGAGGGAGTTGTGGGGTTGGAGTCACCCACCCGCCCCTGGGGTTGGAGTCACCCACCCACTCCTGGGAGCAGTGGGAATTTGTGGGGTTGGGGTCACCCACCCCTGGGAGCAGTGGGAGTTGTGGGGTTGGGGTCACCCACCAACCCCTGGGAGCAGTGGAAGTTGTGGGGTTGGGGTCACCCACTCCTGGGAGCAGCGGGAGTTGTGGGGTTGGAGTCACCCACCAACCCCTGGGAGCAGCGGGAATTTGTGGGGTTGGAGTCATCCACCCCTGGGAGCAGCGGGGAGTTGTGGGGTTGGGGTCACCAACCCCTGGGGGCAGTGGGAGTTGTGGGGTTGGGGTCACCCACCAACCCCTGGGGGCAGTGGGAGTTTTGGGGTTGGGGTCACCCACCCCTGGGAGCAGTGGGAATTTGTGGGGTTGGAGTCACCCACCCCTGGCAGCAGTGGAAATTTGTGGGGTTGGGGTCACCCACCCCTGGGAGCAGTGGGAATTTGTGGGGTTGGAGTCACCCATCCCTGGGAGCAGCGGGAATTTGTGGGATGCTCTTTTGGGAGAGCCTCCCCCCTGGCACCCCGAACGCTCCTGCAGGTGCACCCCTGGCCTCCAGCCATCTCCCAGGGCTGTTCCCTTCAGGAACCAAGCCCGGCCACCCAGAACCCATTTCCCAAGATCAGCAAGGTGTTGGGAGCTCTGCTCCAAAAGGCTTTTTTTCCTCCCCATCCCAAGCTTTTCATCCTGCCGGGGTGAGGCAGGGCCCATCCCTGCCTCGCCACGGGGGAAACTGAGGCAGGAAAGGGCTTCCCACAGCCACCCACAAGGCTCCCACAGTTCCTCCCCCCGCCAGCCACCCCGGGGGTTTGGCTTTTGGGGATCCATTCTTTGGGATCTTCACCCCAGGGCAGCGAGTTCTGCCTGCGGGTCCCTTCCTCCCCTGCAGGAGGAGGGAGGCAATGCCAGCCTCCTTTTCCAAGAGGGAATCTGCCCATCTCCTTTTCCGAGAGGGAATCTGCCCATCTCCTTTTCCAAGAGGGAATCTGCCCATCTCCTTTTCCCTGAGGGAGATGCCGATCTCCTTTTCCATGAGGGAAATGCCCGTCTCCTTTTCCATGCATATTTCAGTGCCGAGCGTTTCCAAATATTTCCGGAGGAGGAGGAGGAGGAGGAGGAGGGTGTGGAGTTTTCACAGGCAAATCAGGAAAACCAAGGTGAGGCGCTGGGAAGGACCCGGGCTGGCAGGGTGCTGGGTCAGGAAGGCTGCCCAGCAGCTTCTCCTGGCTGAAGTTCCCTCAGCCAGAGTTTGGCCTGGAAAGGAGGATTTCCCACGCCCTACAGCAACAAAGAAAGCCTCTCCCCCCCAGAAATTACAGATTTCCCTGAATCCCATCCCAGAAGTTATGGATTACCCTCAATCCCATCCCAGAAATTATGGATTACCCTGAATCCCATCCCAGAAATTACGGATTACCCTCAATCCCATCCCAGAAATTATGGATTACCCTGAATCCCATCCCAGAAATTATGAATTACCCTGAATCCCATCCCAGAAATTATGGATTACCCTCAATCCCATCCCAGCATCTCTCATGCCGGGCCGTGGGATGCTCGGAGAACAAACTGCTGCTGGCACAGCCACATCTGGGCAGCTGTTCTTTGCCACCGACATCCCTGGAGCGCCACATCAGCTCAGCGCTTGAGAGCAAAACAAAAACCCTCGGCCCTGAGTAAGCACCGAGGTTTGAGCAGCGATCCCCGCGACGCCCACCCCCGTGGTTTCGGTGGCTCGGGGTGTATATTTTTTTTTATTTTTTTTTATTTTTTTTTTTTTTGCCCTTCTCCAAGCTGCTGGAGAAAAGTTTCGTGTCGTCGACCATCCTGGCAGCCGCCCACACGCACGGCCCTGGCACAGCTGTCCCCCGGGGGTAGGAGGCCAGTGACCTTTCAGGTCCCCCCCCCGCCACCAGCCACACTCTGTTTACGGCTCCGTGACCTTACCAGCCCCAGATCTGCATCTGCAGCCGACCCAAGGAGGGGAAAGGCTCCGCGTTCTGCCGCGCGCCTCGGGCTGCGCGGCCTGAGCATCCTTTGCAAATCCGGGATGAGGTGACAACGATCACCATCGGATCATCCCTCTCTCCCTGCGTGGGGTTAAAAGCCTGAAACACGGAGCCGTGCACCGCGCGGAGCTTTCCAGAGCTCCCGAGGCACCGGACAGGGCGGTGGCGAGCAACTGGTGATGCCCCCCCAGCCTCCAAGGCTCGGCTCTGCCCATGCTCAGCTCAGCCCGGAGTGAATTTTAGGGAACCGAGCAGCCCCCACCAGCCTCGCCGCAAGGCGCCAAAACTGGGCTGGTGCTCCCCTCCCTGTAAGTACAATTAAGCTGCCGTTAATTAGGTGGAAAAAAAAACCCTGGTGAGTTCCCCTTTTCGAAGCCCGGGGGGTCCCCCGAGGATGCGCAGAGGCCCCGGAGCACCTGCAGAGCTCCCGGCGCATGAATCAGGGCCCGCTCGGTCACAAGACCGAGAGGAGCGGGGAGATGTCACCGTCAGGTGACAGCACCCAGGGGGGACCCGCTGCCGGCCCCGCGGGGGCCAGCGGGGTTTTGGGGACGGGGTGGGGGCGGTGGGAGCTGGGGGGCTCTCGGTTCCTTGCTGAGGGGGCGCTGCCAGCCCTGGGGTGGGTGTCGCGGGGGTTGGCCGGGGTGGGACACGGTTCAATGATGTCGCTGTTTGTCACCACCCCTGGGCAGGCTGCGGTGAGGTGAGGGTGGGGGGGGGGGTGGGACGCTTGGAACTGAGGAGCAATTTCATGGAATTCTGGAGTGGTTTGGGTGGGGAGGGACCTCACAGCTCAGCCAGTGCCACCCCTTGCCACGGCAGGGACACCTCCCGCTGTCCCCAGGCTGCTCCAGCCCGGCTTTGGGCACTGCCAGGGATCCAGGGGCAGCCACAGCTCCTCTGGGAATTCCAGCCCAGCCCCTCCCCACCCTCCCAGCCAGGAATTCTGCCTCAAATCCCACCCAAATCTCCCCTTTCCCAGTTTGAAGCCATTCCCTGTGTCCTGTCCCTCCAGTCCTTCCTGCCCAGCAGATTCCCAGTATCCAAGGCTGTTCCAGCAGCACCCAGAGATGGATGGGAAAGAGGAATCCTGGGATGGTTTGGGTTGGAAAGGACCTCAAATCCCAGTGTCCAGGGACACCTCCCACTGTCCCCAGGCTGCTCCAGCCCGGCCTTGGACACTGCCAGGGATCCAGGGGCAGCCACAGCTCCTCTGGGAATCCCATCCCAGCCCCTCCCCACCCTCCCAGCCAGGAATTCCTTCCCAATCTCCCATCCAGCCCTGCCCTCTGGCACTGGGAGCCATTCCCTGTGTCCTGTCCCTCCAGCCCTTGTCCCCAGTCCCTCTCCAGGCCCTGCCAGGGGCTCTGAGCTCTCCCTGGAGCTTTTCCCTGCTCCAGGTGAACATTCCCAGCTCTCCCAGCATCCAGAGGGGCTCCAGCCCTGGAGCAGCTCCATGACCTCCTCTGCAGCTGCTCCAGCAGCTCCAGGTCCTTCCTGTGCTCCCCAGGCCCGGACCCAGCGCTGCAGGTGGGGTCTCACCTGAGCGGGGCAGGGGGAGGGTCCGTGTGCAGGGAACCCTGAACAGCGACCGTCCAGGTTCACTGAAACTCCCGGATCACCACGGGGTTCACACGAGGCAGGTGTGTGGGATGAGGGAAAAAAAAAAAAAATAAAAAGTGAAACCTCTGGGCTGGGCTGTAATTTAAAACCATCCAGAGCCATCCCAGAGGAGACTCTCTCTCTCTATTTCCCCCCTCCCAGCTCGCGTTGGGTAAAGAACTCTGCTCGGGATGCTCCGGCCCATTAAGCTGAGCTGTAACTAAGCCAGTCCAACCCCCATGCGGCCGTTCCCGTGCCAGTCTAAGTCTGCCTCGGTTTATTTTGGCTCCGGGCCGTTCCCAGTCAAACCGCTGTCAGTGCCTGAGCTGTCCCGCTCTCACCCAGCCAGGTTTAGCGGCAGGTCCTCATGACTCAGGAGCTTTAAACCCAGCCTAAACCCCCACCGCGAGGCTTTGGGGTGCACCCACAGCCCCCAGGCGGGCAGGGAACAGCCGCATTCCCCGCGGGAAGCAGGTGCCACTCGTGTCGGGGTGGGGAGGGTGGGCAGGCCAGCGCTCACACCCCCGTGTCACTGTCACCCTCGGGGGGCAGAAACCCACCCGGGTCGGTGTGAGGAGAGCGTGGGGCTGGCGCTGGTGCGGAGTTTTCCCGGAGAAAAGGGAAGAGCTGCTTGCTCCGGAGCAGGAATCCCCCGCGGGACCCTCGCCCGTGGGTGCCGACAGGGCTGAGCGAACCCCTCCGCTATAAATGGGGAGGAACTGGGTGGTGTTATCGTTACCGGACACAACCGAGGGTTGGTGGGGGGCGGTTTAATTTGGGCGTGGGGGGGTCTGCTCTGACCTGCGGGGGCCGTGGGAGCCGGACACGCAGCGGGGGCCCCGCAGCATCCCCGGCGCGGCGGCTGCGGGCGCGCTCCCACCGTGGGAATGCGGTGCCGGGGAAGGACCGGGGGGGGCACGGGGGGTATCAGCGGGACCCCCTCCTCACCCCCGCGCCTCGGGGCGGTGTTACCCGGGCCGTGGGGGAGGCAGCGGGCTGTGGATCCCCCCTCCGCGCCCCGTGCCCGCCCCGCACCTCGGCAGCGCCGGGGGCGCCGGAACCGGCGGCCAAAGAAGGGAGCGGAGGCGGGGCCGGATCCAGGCCTTGTATGGCGCTTCCCCTCGGCCGCCCGCCCGCCGCCGCCCCGCTCTCCCCCCCCAGCCCCGTTCCCCCCCCCCAACCCCACCGCCGCCGCCGCCGCCGCCGCCGCCGCGCTCCCCCCGGGCCGCGCCGGGCCACGGGCGGGGCGGGCGGGGGATGCGCTGGAGAATTTGGGGGGGGGGGGTTGTCTGCGGGTTGGGGGGCGGCGGGAGGGGTGCAAGGTGGGGTGAGAGACGGAGAGAGGGGGTGCAAAACAAGGAGAGTGCCCTGCAAAGGAAGGGGGCGGTGCGGGGGGATAAGGGTGCGAGGGAGAGGGGGCTCTGTGCAGGGTGGGGGGGGTGCTCTGGGAAAGGCGGGGGGCTCTGCACAGGATGGGGGGTTCTGTACAGGAGTGGGGGGTTCTGTACAGGATGGGGGGCTCTGTACAGGAGTGGGGGGTTCTGTACAAGGTGTGGGGGCTCTGTACAGGAGGGGGGGCTCTGCACAGGAGTGGGGGGTTCTGTACAGGTTGGGGGGGTTCTGTGCAAGGTGTGGGGGCTCTGCACAGGTTGGGGGGCTCTGCACAGGATGGGGGGTTCTGCACAGGATGGGGGGGTTCTGCACAGGATGGGGGGTTCTGTACAGGTTGGGGGGCTCTGCACAGGATGGGGGGCTCTGCACAGGATGGGGGGGCCCTGCACAGGATGGGGGGGGCTCTGCACAGTTTGGGGGGTTCTGTGCAAGGTGTGGGGGCTCTGCACAGGTTGGGGGGCTCTGCACAGGTTGGGGGGCTCTGCACAGGTTGGGGGGGTTCTGTGCAAGGTGTGGGGGCTCTGCACAGGATGGGGGGCTCTGCACAGGATGGGGGGCTCTGCACAGATTGGGGGGGCTCTGCACAAGGTAGAGGGGATTTCTAATGAAAATGGGGTCCGTCGATGGAGGGGCACCACTGCAGTGATTGGGGTGGCAGCGGCCCGGGGGGGCTGCAGTGAATGAGCGGCCCTGGAGTGCACGGGGGGGCCCTGAAGTGGTTGTGGGGGTCTCTGAAGTGAACGGTGACCCTGAAGTTGATGGAACACACGGGCCCCTCCTCCTCCCCCCGCGGTCACAAACAAGCCCAAGCCGGGACTCGCTGCCCCCCACCCCCGGCAAGGGGCTCCCCCCGCCCTGCGCACCGCAGCACCCCCGCCCACCGCCCCCCGCCCCGAGCGGCTGCCGGCACCGCGCAGCCACCGTGCCCGGGCCTCGCTGCGCCTCCAACAGCCCCCGGTGTGTCCGTGCCCCCCGTGCCCGCTCCCCTCCCGCCGCGGCCCTCCCGTAGCCCGGATTTCACTCCCATGGCAAAGCCGGCCCTGCAGGAATTGGGTAAGTGGAGCTATTGCAACACAGCATTTTTCCATACATTTGCTATATAACTCGGAGGGTTTTAAAGATAGCATCAGTTGGCACACTTAGCACGAAACCACCTAATTACTGACGCCTTGGAAGTGCCAAACTTTTAAAAGGGGGGGGGAGGCGAGGTTAAAATCACAGGCGACCAACAAGTGTTACCTGTTTTTAAAGTATTCCGAGCGCTGCTCTCCACGGGAGTCGGGACATGGGGAGGGGGCGGCTCGGGGCAGAGCCATCCCCTCTGTCACCACTGTCACCACACCGGGGCTGGAGGCTTCTGCAGCCCCCCCACCCCCCCTCCACGCTCTGACCCTCTCCTTCCCACCAAACTCCACTGCCTGGCGCTGTGGCTTTCCCCGCACGGCTCCCATCCCGTTCCTGCGCCAGCCCGGGCTGCGGGATGGGGTTTGTGGCCGCTCCCGGTCTCCACCGGAGGGGAAAAAAAAAAAATAAAAATCCTCCCGGTAAGAGCCTGGCTCTGAGCAGTCCCGGGGGCGGCCGCAGGGTCAGGCACGGCGGGGGCGGACTGTCCCCGCGCCCCCGCTGCTTCCCGGGGGGAATGATCCGGGCTGGAAGGGCTGGAGCCGCCGCCGCCTGCCCTCCGCAGGGGGACGGCACAGCTCGGCGCGGGGGATGCGGTGCAGAGAGGGAGACCCCCGCTCCGGTGCCCTGTGGCCGGTGCAGAGCGCCCGGTGCAGGATGCCTGATGCACGCCCGGTGACAAGCGCGGGCTGCCCGGTGCCCGGTGCCCTGCGCAGGGTTCCTGGTGCCCGCTGCCCGGTGCAGGGTGCCCGGTGCTGGGGGCAGGATGCCCGGTACCCCTTTTCCGGTGCAGGCTGCCTGGTAGCCGGTGCTTGGTGCAGGAAACCCGGTACCCCTTATCCGGTGCGGGATGCCCAATCCCGCTCCCCATTTCCCGGTGGAGGACGCCCGGTACCGGGTACCCCTTCCCCGGTGCAGCACGCCTGGTGACCATTCCCCTTTGCCCGGCATCCGCTGCCCTGCCGCCCTCGCTCGGCGCAGGACGCCCCGTTCCCGTGTCCCCCTAGCCCGGTATCCGGTGGCCGGTCCCCCCCTTGGGCCGGTGCAGGGTCCCCGGGTCCCCCTCTCCGGGCCGCCTGTCCCCCGTCCCCGCGCGCGCCGGCCCCGCTTCCTGCTCTCCCCAAACGTTCCATTGTGCGGAGCTTCCATTGTGACGTCTCGGGCTCGGCTCGGCTTTGTCTGTCCATATATGGGCAGCTACGTCACGGAGCGCTCCCGCATAAAGGCCCCGCGGAGTCCCCGGCGGAGCAGTCGGGCGGCAGCGAAGGAACCGGCGAGCGGAGCGGGGCCGAGCGCGGGGGGAGCGGGGCCGGGGCCGGGAGCCGGCGACAGAGAGAGAGAGGAGGGGTTAAATCCTCCCCCCCACCACCACCACCACCACCCCCCCCCTCACCAGCTTCTACAACCACATCTGCCAGCCAGATCGCCCCCTCCCCCTCGAGGAAACACCACCAAGGGACCCACGGAGGACCGCGCCCCCCCCGCGCCCCCTCCTCCGCGGCCACCCCCAGCCCCCCCCCCCCCCCCCCACCCCGCCGCCTCCTCCTCCTCCTCCCCCCCCCGCCGCCCCCGCCCCAACTTTTCTTCTTGCATGATTTCCCTCGCACGGATTTGCCACTCGGATGTTGTTTCCTCGGGAGCTGAGCTCGGAGCCACGTTGAACCAGCCTTTTCCTCCAGTGCTATGACAGGCAAACTACTGGAGAAGCTGCCGGGGACCATGAACACTTTGATGAACCAATTGCCTGACAATCTGTACCCAGAGGAGATCCCCAACTCTTTGAATATCTTCTCCAGCACCAGCGACTCGGTGGCTCACTACAACCAGATGGCTGCAGGTAAAGAGGAGCGCGGGGGGGGGGAAGGAAGGAAAATGGGGAAAAGGCAGGAGCGGCGAGAGGGGGGGGGGGGGTGGGGGGGAGCCGGTGGGGCGAGGAGGAGGATGCTGTGGGTAGGGTGTCATGGAGCCTCGGAGGGAAGGGAAGAGCTGGGGCTGGGGAGCGTCCCCCCCCCCCGCACCCACCCACCCCTTTCCTCGCCGTGTCTCCGCGCGATCGCTGCAGGGCTCCGCCGAGCGCTGCCGCCGCCTGAGCCGCCGCCGCCGCAGGTACGGGGAACGGCGGCCCGGGCTCCGTGGGGAAGGAGAACCCGGGTGGAAAAGCCGGAGGGCCGAGAGGCCGAGGGGAAGGCCGGGCACCCCCGTGTCGAGCAGGGGCCGCCCGCCCGCCCGCGCCGGGATCCGCGCGGGTGCGGAGGCGCCGCGGACGCGCGTGGCCGTGGCAGCCGCCCCCCCCTCCCCACACCCCGCAGCGGCAGCGGCGGCGGCGGCGTGGGCTCCCCGGGACGCGGCGCCGACTTTCCCGGAGCGCGGGGTTGAGGGAAACGGGTGGGGGGAACAGGAGAGAGGGAGGATCTCTGTGGGGGGGGGGCACAGGTGAGCGCCGAGGGCGGCGGGGGCGGGTGCTCCCCGCGTGTTCCCGCTCCCACGCGGAGCGCCGCCAGGCTAAACCCCCCCTCCCCATCCCCATTCCCATCCCCATCCCCGTGTTTCTCCTCGCCGGGGCTCGGCGCAGGGAAGGCGGCGAGTTGGTAACGGCGTCGGCGGCCGCAGCCCCGGCTCCGCGGAGTGCCCAGCGCTGCCGGGGCTGGACGGGGAGGAAGCCTACCTGTAGCCGCAGGTACCTCCTTCCCCCGGCGGCGCGGCGGTGGGGTGTCCCCCCCACCTCCCACCCACCCACCCACCCACCCACCCCGGGCAGCTCCTCGCGGGGGCGGCGCGGGCGGCCCCGCATCGTCGGGACCCCCGGCAGGCAGCGCCGCATACGCGGGGTGGAAGCAGCGAGGGGAAGGGGGGGAGCGGGGCCAGGGGGAACCGGTGCATTCCCCGGTCCCCGGAGCATCCCCCGGTGCATCCCCGGTGCTCCCCGCCACGGGCTCTCCCGGCTCACCCTGCCCCACTTCTCTCGCACTTTGCAGATAATGTTATGGACATTGGCTTAGCGAACGAAAAGGCCGGTCAGGAATTGTCCTCCTACTCGGGCACTTTTCAACCCGCCCCGGGCAACAAGACTGTCACCTACCTGGGGAAATTCGCTTTCGACTCGCCCTCCAACTGGTGCCAGGACAACATCATCAGCCTGATGAGCGCCGGCATCCTGGGGGTGCCGCCGTCCTCGGGCGCGCTCACCAGCACGCAGAGCTCGGCGGGCAGCATGGGGCCGCCGCAGGGCGAGGTGGACCAGATGTACCCCGCGCTGCCGCCCTACTCCTCCTGCAGTGACCTCTACCCAGAGCCCGTCTCCTTCCACGACCCCCAGAGCAACCCTGGCCTCACCTACTCCCCCCAGGATTACCAGGCGGCCAAGCCCGCCTTGGACAGCAACCTCTTCCCCATGATCCCAGACTATAACCTCTACCACCACCCCAACGACATGGGCACCATCACGGAGCACAAACCCTTCCAGAGCTTGGACCCCATCCGCGTCAACCCGCCCCCCATCACCCCGCTGGAGACCATCAAGGCCTTCAAGGACAAGCAGATCCACCCGGGTTTCGGGGGGCTGCCGCAGCCGCCGCTCACCCTCAAGCCCATCCGACCCCGCAAGTATCCCAACCGGCCCAGCAAGACGCCGCTCCACGAGCGGCCCCACGCCTGCCCGGCCGAGGGCTGCGACCGCCGCTTCTCCCGCTCCGACGAGCTCACCCGCCACCTGCGCATCCACACGGGCCACAAGCCCTTCCAGTGCCGCATCTGCATGCGGAGCTTCAGCCGCAGCGACCACCTCACCACCCACATCCGCACCCACACCGGCGAGAAGCCCTTCGCCTGCGAGTTCTGCGGCCGCAAGTTCGCCCGCTCCGACGAGCGCAAGCGGCACGCCAAGATCCACCTCAAGCAGAAGGAGAAGAAGGCCGAGAAGGGCTCGGGCGGGCAGCCCCCCGCCGCGCCCCCCGCCGCCACCGCCACCACCTCGCCCCCCGTGGCCCTCGCCCCCGCCGTCACCACGTGCGCTTGAGGGATTGTGGGGGGGGCGGCGCGGTGGCACCCCCCTTCTCCTCCCCTTGGCCTCGGCACCGCTCCCGGGGGGAACCCCCACGGTGTTCAGGATAGCGGGGTTGTGCTGCGACGGGTCCGCTCTGCCCGCGCCCGGATTGACCCGGTCCGGGCTGCCCGCGCCTGGATCCTGCCTGCACTTGGATCGACGGGACCCGCACTGCCCGCACCCGGATTGCCCGGACTCGCGCTGCCCGCACCACCTGGATCCCGGCTGCCTGCTCCCGCACCTTTCACATCCCGGCTGCTTCCCACCTGCACTGCCCGGGGCCGGGCCGCCCGCACTGCCTGGATCCCGGCTGCCTGCTCCTGCGACTCCCGGATCCCGGCTGCCCGCACCCGCACCGCCCGGGGCCGGGCTGTCCGCACCCTCCTGGCCCGGCTCTCCCGGATCCCTGCTGCCCGCGCCCTGTTCCCGGATCCCTGCTCCCGCACCTGGATTACTCGCACCGCCCGGATCCCGGCTGGATTGCCCCATCCCGGCTCTCCCGGCTCCGACTCTCCCGCACCCCGCTGCCCTCACCCGGCACCTCCCGGGCCCATCCCGCCCGCACCCGCCCGGCCCGGCTCCGCTCCGGGCTGCCGGGGCGGCGGATCCCGGGAATAATCCCGGCTGACCTGGATCCCAGGGCTCGGTCCGATCCGCCCGCCCTGCCGGGGCTGGGTGCTCCAGGATCGGCCCCCCACCCCCAAACCCCGGTCCCGTCCTGCCCGGCTCCCCCGGGGCTGGACGCTCCAGGATCTGCGAGGGGACAGATGGACGGACGGATGGATGGATGGACGGACGGACGGATGGATGGATGGATGGATGGATGGATGGATGGACGGACGGACGGATGGACGGATGGATGGATGGATGAATGGATGGATGGATGGATGGATGGACGGACGGACGGATGGACGGATGGATGGATGAATGGATGGATGGATGGATGGACGGACGGATGGATGGATGGATGAATGGATGGATGGATGGACGGACGGACGGATGGATGGATGGATGAATGGATGGATGGATGGATGGACGGACGGATGGACGGATGGATGGATGAATGGATGGATGGATGGATGGACGGACGGATGGATGGATGGATGAATGGATGGATGGATGGACGGACGGACGGATGGATGGATGGATGAATGGATGGATGGATGGAAGGACAGACGGATGGATGGATGGAAGGAGCTGATCTGGCTCCTCTCCTCGCAGGGCCTGGAGCCCCTGCTGCCCCCCCCCGGCCCCGTGTCCCCCCCGTGTCCCCAAGCACCGGCTCCCCGTGTTGGAGGTAAGAGGGCTCAGCCCCCCAAACGGGGCGGGGGGCGGCTCCGCGGGTCCCCCCAACTCCGGGGGGCGGCGGGGAGCGATGTCCCGGCAGCAGCTTTTGGGTTTGTTTTCTTATTTTTTTTGTTTTCTTTTCCTTTTTGTTATTGGTTTTTTTTTTGTTTGTTTGTTTGTTTTCAGCAGAAGGGAAATTCTTTACAGAAATACAGGGAAAACAAAACAAAAAAAAAGCACCCCAGTATTTTGCTGAATACTTTTTATAATGTGAGATATTTTTTATTTTATTTTATTTGGTCACTTTAAAACAACCACCCAACTATGGAGGAGAAAAATCAATTAGTCCTCTATTTTATTATTTTATTATTTTTTTTTTCTTTCTCCTTCTGGTATGTGCATGTCATTGCATGACTGCTCTGATTTTTTTCTTCTTTTGTTTTAATAAAACTGTGCTCAGACATTTAAGCTAAACTAAGCAAAAATAATAATGAGTTAAAAAGAAAAAAAAATCTTTGTTGCCAAAAGGTCGTGCTATCCAGGTTTGATGTCTGCATGTGAAAAAAAAAAACCACAAAAAAACACATTAAAAACATACAAAAAATAAAGAGAAGAGGAAGAATGCAGTCTAATTTATGTGAACTGAAAGGAACAAAAAAAAAAAAAAAAAAAACCAAACCACAATCAGGTTTAACCACACAAACCTAAGGGAATGATATTTTTTGAAAGACTTTTGTATAAAGTTGAGTACTTAGAGAAAAAAAAAATCATACCAGATGTAATATATTTTGTGGATGTTTTTATTTCTTGGATTTATAGTACCTTATACTAAGGTTAAAAAAAAAAAAATTATGCTTGATATTGTGAAAAGGTGATAATTTTCACACACATTTCATTTGCTCATTTGTCATGTTGTAATGCAAATATGATAGTTAATGCATACAGCATTTTTAAGGGAAAAAATCAGAAATATTGAACTGATGTATTGTTGTACCATTTGCACTGTGAGCAAATGCTAATGCAGTAAATATATTGTGTTTGCTGACAATCAAAATCTGTAGTAAATATCTTTATTTGCTTAAAAATGATCTATATTGGTTTGGAAAGTAAAGAAAAAACAGAGGTTTTAATGTGTAAGGGGAGTGTAAAAAGGGTTGAAATGTGCAGGGAAGTGGGTGCTGTGTCTCTTTACGGGCGACTTTGAAACCTGTCTGTACAGATTTATTATTTTTTTTTTCCCTAGTGCTGTATTTCCTTAAAGATTATTTTTTGATACGGTGTTTTTTTTTTTTTTTTAAAAAACCAACAATGAAAATAACCCACTTTTTTTTTTTTTCCTCAGTTCCCCCCCACCCCCCTTTCCCTCTCCTTCAGTTCTATCCACAGGACAAGACCCCGGCTGGGTGACCCCGAAGGCGACCGGCTCCGTTCCTCACGTCCCCTCTTCCCCAGGATGGGGGGGAAACCCAGCTGGGATGTGGGGCACCCAACCGGGATTGGGGGCACCCAACCGGGATGGAGGAATTCCAACCGGGATGTGGGGCACCCATCCAGGACAGGGGGCACCCAACTGGGATTGGGGTAACCCAACCAGGATGTGGGGCACTCAACCGGGATGGGAGAAACCCAACTGGGATGGGAGGCACTCAACCAGGATGGGGAAAACCCAACCGGGATGGAGGACACCCATCCAGGACAGGGGGCACCCAACCGGGATGGGGAAACCTAACGGGGATTGGGGCACCCAACCGGGATTGGGGCACCCAACCTGGTCGGGGGGCACCCACCCCCTCCCCAAAACTCCTCCCCGTCCTTGCCTTGCCCTTGACCTCCCATCCCGTTTTTTCCCCCTGCTCGCGCCGCCGCCTTGACCCCGTCACCATTTTGCTGGCGGCTTCCGCGGCCGCCCGGGGATAACTTGGGGCCACCAAAGAGGATCGCGCCGCTTCAGCCGGTAATGCCCTCGTGCCCGCCAAATCGCCCCCGGGGGCGGCGCCCTGCAGGGGATTTTTTTTTTAATTTTTTTTTTTTTTCTTTCCTCCTCCCTCCCCTCCCAGCCTGGATGGCTCAGGATAAAAATAACCCGTAAAAAATAACCCGCCGGGTTTCAGCGCTGGCACGAGGAACGAGTGGGAGAAGGAGTTTTTGGAGGCGCCGGGATGTTTGCGGCGCTGGCGTTGTGGCGGTCGGATCATTCCCCAGGGATGGGGGCCTGAGGCTCCCGGAGCTGGGATGGAGCTGGAGGAGCTCAGACCGGGGGTCTGGGGGTCCCTTGGTGCGCGCGGGTCTGGCTCTGCCGGGGTTGAGCGTCCCCCAAGTGTCCTCTTTCCCAAAGGCCTTGCTGGCAGCGCTGGTGGCTGCCCTCGGCACCGTGGTCTTTCCTGGCGCTCCCGGGGTTTGAAAGCCTCGCCGACGTTGCCAGAATTCCTGCTCTTCCGTTTGGATCTGCAGCCGGGCCTGGAGAAGCTGCTGCTCCGGCCTTTCCAGGGCAGCTCTGCCCATTCCAGGGGGGTTGTGGAGCTCCCTGGCTTGGAGAAGCTTTGATTCAGGGCAAATCCAGGGGCTGATGGTGGCTCAGGGCATGGCTGGCCCAGCCAGGGATGGCATCTCGTGGTGTTGAGGACTTGGCTTTGGAGCCTGGGTGGGCCCCACCACCCTCAAGGTGCATTCCTGGTGCCTGAGTGTTTGGTGGCCAGGCCAGGCTGGATTGGGACGAGCTGGGATTGTCCCTCCCTCTGTGCTCTGGAGGTCCTGCAGCCACGAGGGGCTGCGGGAAGGTTTGGGAGCCGTCGGTGTCACCACGCGTGGCTCAGGTGGGCAGGAACCGGCGCCACAAGACACGGGGAGAGCCACCACGGCCCCCAGCATCACCTGAGGGTGCTGTGGTGGTGCTGGAGGTGCCCATCTCCACTGGTGGCCCGTGCTGGAAAACGCTGGAGATCCTGGGAGCGGGCACAGCAGAGGAGCTGCCCCAGCGAGGAGCCACCCAAGGCTGCACCAACGCTTTGGGCTCCTCCTGCGGGCGAGGAGGAGGAGGAGGAGGAGGGAAGGAGCCCACCAGGCCCTGGGGACCTGCTCTGCCAGCCAGGCCCGCTGGGCAAGGACCCCCCTGGCGCGGAGCAGGAAGGTGAGGAGCACCCTTGGGTGGCAAAGCGCGGGGAGTGCGTGCAGCACCTTGCACGAAAAAATGTTGGTTGCTACGGAAACACGGCACTTTCCATGCCCGTTCTGGGCTATCTGTGTTCTGGGGAGGAGGGAAGGGCTTCCAGTCACGTACCAGCTCCACAGAACTTGCTGCCTTCCCCCTCCTCGACGGGAGCGCCGGGGTCCTGAGGAGGCCACCGACGCCTGGCCGCTCCCTGCTGAGGGTCTTCGGGGGCTTTGCAGGATGTGGTTGGATCCAAGAGCTCTGCTCGGGATGGGATTTGCCGCTCAGGAGGAGCACCAAGAGCTGAGAGCCCGTCACCGGGGGTCGGGAGAGACGAGGACCCACAGCCAGGAGCTCCTGGCGCGCTGCAGCTGGAGTACAGATGTTGGTGGGAATCCTTCCCTGCTCTCCTCACCTCTGGCTCAGCTTTTGGCAGGAGACGTCACCCAGACAAGGCCTGGATGGTTCTGGATGGCCTGGCCCTCATCTCCCACCCCTTGGGACCCTCTGGATTCATCCCCACCCCTGGATGAGCGTTCTGGAGGAAGGGGCCGGACTCATCCTCCCGGCACAGGGGGACAAACAGCAGAGCCTCCACAGAAGATGCTCCCCGAGTCCTTTGGCCATCAGGATGACAGATCCAGGCTCGCCCCAGCTCTGTCGTGTCCCATCCCCTGCACCCCGAGGTGACAGTGAGGGGCATCACCGTGGGGGCAGGGCAGGAGCAGCAGGAAGCCACCGGCAAAACCTTCCTGGCCTCAGCCTTCCTCATCCTCCTCACCCTGCCCACACCTGGATGGGGACGTGGGGGACCCTCGGGCTTGGCTCTGACACCCACCAGCACCCCACAATCGATCCCTTTCCCTCAAAGCACCGCGGAACCTCCCCTCTTCACCCATCCTGGCTCCTCCTGGCCACGCCGGCCACAAAATGGGACAACTGCTGGGGGTTTGCCACCCTGCTCACCCCCGGATCTTCCCCCCCCTCTGCTCCTTTTGGGCTAATCCCTGTCCTCAGCGGTGTCGGTAACACCTTCCCAGTTTAGCATCATCCTCCCGGGCTGTAATTACCGCGCTGTTTACCTCCACCTGCTAATTGATAAAGCCACCCCTGGCGCCGGGCCCGGGCCCCCGCCCCGTGTGCTGGCATGTGGCCGGTGTCACCAGCCCCGTGGTGGCACCGAGCCCGTTCTCACCCCCAGGATGTCACCCTGGGGTTGATAACAGGGGGGTTGAGGGCACCCAGATCTTGGGGGGGGCTCTGCTGCCTCCCGGGGGGGGTCAGGGATGGTGGTGGCTGATGGGGCGGTGCTGAGGACACGGCGGGTTTTTGGTCACCAACATGATTTTGCTGCCCCTCCCACCCCCTGTCCGGCCTCCTCAAGATGGATTTGGGGGGGGGTTCTCCCCGAAATTGGGGTTCCTGCTCTTCCAAAGGTGACACACATCCCTTGGATTTCCTTGGCTGGGGCAGGCATGCTCCTCCCCCTGCTCTCGCCCACCCCAGGGTGTCCCTGGGCACCCCCTGCCCACGCCCATCCTGGGATGATCCCGGGAATCCCTTCCCTGTGCCCTCACCCACCCTGGGGAACAACCCTGGGCATCCCCTCTCCCTGCCCTCATCCAGGATGCTCCAAGGCAATTCCTCCCTTTCTCCCACCCCAGGGATGCTCCTGGGCAACCCCTCCGCCGCATCCTTGCTCACCTCAGGGATGATGCCAGGCAATTCCCTCCCCTTGCCCACCTCAGGGATGATCCCAGGCAATTCCCTCCCTTTGCCCACCCCAGGAATGCTCCCGAGCACCCCCAATTCGTGCCACTGCCCTCCCTGGGGTGTTCCTGGGCACTCCAGGCTCCTGTCCTCGCCCACTTTTGGGATGTTCCTGGGCATTCCCTCCCTGTGCCATCACCCACCCCAGGGATGGTCCAGGCAATTCCTTCTCCATGCCCACCCCAGGGATAATCTATGAAATTCCTTCTCCATGCCCACCCCAGGGATAATCTATGAAATTCCTTCTCCATGCCCACCCCAGGGATAATCCATGAAATTCCTTCTCCATGCCCACCCCAGGGGTGATCCAGGCAATTCCTTCTCCTTGCCCACCCAAGGGATAATCTATAAAATTCCTTCTCTTTGCCCACCCCAGGGATGATCCAGGCAATTCCTTCTCCTTGCCCACCCAAGGGATAATCTATAAAATTCCTTCTCTTTGCCCACCCCAGGGGTGATCCAGGCAATTCCTTCTCCTTGCCCACCCAAGGGATAATCTATAAAATTCCTTCTCTTTGCCCACCCCAGGGATGATCCAGGCAATTCCTTCTCCTCGCCCACCCCAGGGACGCTCCGCAGCTCCCAGCGGTTTAACTCCACCCCCTCCCGCCCCATTTCCAGCCTTTGCCCCGAAATCGGGCGGATTTCAGGGAATTCTCCCCGCGCGCCTTGCCCGTGACGTCACGCTCCCCACCGCGTGACGTCACGCCCCGCCCCCACCGCGGTGGCGTCACCGCGGCGCGCGGCCCCGGGGGGGCGGGGTGAGCGCTCCCGGAAGGGGCGGGGCCAAAAGCGGCGGCACTTCCGGGAGCGGCGCGGGGCGCAGGGGGAGCATGAGCTGGTGAGTGCCGGGGGAGCCCCGGGGCACCGGGAGCGGGGCAGGCCCGGGGAGCGGGGCCACCGGCACCCGCGCAGGGTGGAGAAACCGGCATCGGCGGCACCGGAGGGCGGAGGAACCGGAACCGCTGGCACTGGCCCGCCCGGTCCCGGCTCCTCAGCCTGGGATGGGCCCGGAGCGGGCCCCGGTGCTGAGCGGCCTCGGCCCGGTGGGAGCCGCGGTGGAGGCTCTGGAGCGGAGCCGGTGCTGCCGGGGCTGGTCCCGGTGCAGGTCCTGGGTGCGGCGCCGGTGGGGTTCACAGTGCTGGCCTGGCTTGTCCCGGTGCTGGGCCTGGAGTGGGTCCCGGTGCTGGCCGGGCTTGTCCCGGTGCTGGGCCTGGAGCGGATCCTGGTGCTGGCCAGGTTTGTCCTGGTGGAGACCCTGGAACTGGTCCTGGTGGGGTCCCCAGTGCTGTCCCAGTCCTGGCCAGGCTTGTCCTGGTCCTGGCCAGGTTTCTGCCAGTCCTGGCCAGATTTGTCCCAGTTCTGTCCAGGTTTGTCCAGTCCTGGCCAGGCTTGTTCAGTTCTGGCCGGGTTTGTCCCAGTCTTGACCAGGTTTGTCCCAGCCCCAGTCCCAGCCAGGTTTGTCCCAGCCCCAGTCCTGGCCAGGCTTGTTCAGTTCTGGCCAGGTTTGTCCCAGTCCCAGCCAGGTTTGTCCCAGTCCTGGCCAGGTTTGTCCCAGTCCCAGTCCCAGCCAGGTTTGTCCCAGTCCCAGCCAGGTTTGTCCCACTCCTGTCCAGGTTTGTCCCAGTCCTGGCCAGGTTTGTCCCAGTCCCAGCCAGGTTTGTCCCTGCTGTCCCTCTATCACCCACACAGGTGTGCACCCCTCACACCCCTCACCTGTGCCCCCCACAGCACCCTCTGCCCTCCCTCCCTGCCCAGGTGCTGCTGCAGGTACAGGGAGGGTCCCCAAGTGTCCCCGTGGGCTATGGAGTGCTGTAAAACCAACTCCATGAAAGTAAAGTTTTTTTTTTCCTTTAAAAAAAGAGAAAATAAGAATTCCCATGCGTTTGACTCAAACTGATGAGGGCTCGGTTTGGACACTGAGTCTGGTTCCTTTGGTGCTTATTTAATCGAATCCTATTAGAAATTAATGATATTAGAAATCAATGTGGGCTGCTGGGTGTGATTCCTCATCCTGGGCAGTCCCGGAGATCCAGGTTTGCCCTTGTGAGAGGCAAAGGATGGGATGGATCAAGAGCTGGGAGGGTTTTCCTTGCCTGCAAGGTTGAGTTCCGTGGTGAAAAATGGAAAATTTTCTGGGCTGGGAGCTGTGGAAGCCGTGGTTTGGAAATGTACTGCGAGAACGTAGTGAGGCACACACTCACTTCTGTCCACACAAACCTGTCCACTCCTGGCCAGGTTTGTCCCAGTCCTGGCCAGGTTTGTCCCACTCCTGGCCAGGTTTGTCCAGTCCTGTCCAGGCTTGTCCAGTCCTGACCAGGTTTGTCCCACTTCTGTCCAGGCTTGTCCAGTCCTGGCCAGGTTTGTCCCACTTCTGTCCAGGCTTGTCCAGTCCTGGCCAGGTTTGTCCCACTCCTGGCCAGGTTTGTCCCACTCCTGACCAGGTTTGTCCCACTCCTGACCAGGTTTGTCCCAGTCCTGGCCAGGCTTGTCCACTCCTGGCCAGGTTTGTCCAACTCCTGGCCAGGTTTGTCCCAGTCCTGGCCAGGTTTGTCCCACTTCTGGCCCGGTTTGTCACACTCCTGGCCAGGTTTGTCCCACTTCTGGCCAGGTTTGTCCCAGTCCTGGCCAGGTTTCTCTAGTCCTATCCAGGCTTGTCCAGTCCTGGTGGTTGAAATTGGCCATTTGGGCTAAAAATACACATTTACCCCTGGCCTCACTTGGACTTTGCTTTACTCGTCTCAGAGCAGCAGCAGTTGTGGCCAGCGTTGGCTAACGAGGCCTTGGAGCCAGCTTTTCCCGGGGGATCTGAAGGAAGGGGCTCTGGAAGGGACCCTCTGGGCCTGGAGGAGCTCCAGAGCCAAAGTGCCAGGAGTAAACAATCCCTCAGTGTGTTGGGTGCGGAATAACTTGGCTGCAGGGTGTCCACTTGTCCTTCCCGGCGTCCCCGGGCACTGTCACTTGTCACCACAGCACATGTGGCTTTCCCTGGGAGACCTTTTTCTTGGAGATCTTTGGGAGATCTTTCTCTTCTCTGGGAGACCTTACCCTGGGAGACCTTTCTCTAGGAGACCTTTCTCTAGGAGACCTTTCTCTAGGAGACCTTTGGGAGAACTTTCTTTGGGAGATCTTTCTCTTCTCTGGGAGATCTTTTTCTGGGAGACCTTTGGGAGATCTTTCCCTGGGAGATCTTTCTCCTCTGGGAGACCTTTCCCTGGGAGATCTTTCCCTGTGAGACCTTTTTCTGGGAGACCTTTGGGAGACCTTTCTCTGGAGATCTTTCCCTGGGAGATCTTTCTTTGGGAGACCTTTCCCTTGGAGATCTTTCCCTGGGAGACCTTCCTCTGGGAGATCTTTCCCTGGGAGATCTTTCTCTGGGAGACTTTTCTCTAGGAGACCTTTGGGAGATCTTTCTCTTCTCCAGGAGATCTTTCTCTGGGAGATCTTTCGGAGACCTTTCTCTGGGAGACCTTTTCCCTGGGAGACCTTTCCCTGGGAGACCTTTCCCTGGGAGATCTTTCTCTTGGAGATCTTTCTCTTCTCCAGGAGACCTTTCTCTGGGAGATCTTTTTCTGGGAGATCTTTCTCTGGGAGGCCTTTGGGAGAACTTTTTCTGGGAGACCTTTCCCTGGGAGACCTTTCCCTGGAAGATCGGGTGTTTTCGTCTCATTCTGACGAGGAACCCGAGCTCCTTGCCCGGCGAGCGGGGGGAACTTGGGGACTCCAGGGAGCTCTGAGTCCCCTCTTTCTTCCCGGGGAGCGCGGCTGACGCACGAGGGGCTGGCACCCGCGGGCTTCCAGCGCCGTGGCAGCCGCACAATCGCCCTCAGTGCCGCCCCGGCACCCAGAGATTCCTCCCGGGATGAATCGGGCCATTGAACGGGGCCCGGGGTGGGTCAGGGCCCGGCGTGACGTCCGTGGCAGCGCTGACACACGTCGGGGCCGTGCCCCGGGGCTGGGATGTCACAGCGGGGCTGGAATGTCACAGCGGGGCTGGAATGTCACAGCGGGGCTGGGATGTCACAGCGGGGCACGGCCCGGGCATCCTCCGGGGCTTTGTCACCGCCCGGCCCCGAGGCATCGCTCCAGAGCTTTGGGGACCCAGAGACATCGCTCTGGAGCTCTGGGGGCCCCGACGCATCATTCCAGAGTTTGGGGGCCCTGAGGCATCGCTCCAGAGCTTTGTCCCAGCCCTGGCTGCTTTGAGGGTCCTGAGGCATCGCTCTGGAGCTTTGGGAGTCCTGAGGCATCGCTCCGGAGCTTTGTCCCAGCCCTGGCTGCTTTGGGGGTCCTGAGGCATCGTTCTGGATCTTTGTCCCAGCCCTGGCTGCTTTGGGGGCCCCAAGGCATCGCTCCAGAGCTTTGGGGGTCCCAAGGCATGGCTTCAGAGCTTTGGGGGTCCCAAGGCATCGCTCTGGAGCTTTGTCCCAGCCCTGGCTGCTTTGGGGGCCCAGAGACATCGCTCCGGAGCTTTGTCGCAGCCCTGGCTGCATTGGGGGTCCTGAGACATCGCTCTGGAGCTTTGGGGACCCCGAGGCATCGTTCCAGAGCTTTGGGGGTCCCAAGGCATCGCTCCAGAGCTTTGTCCCAGCCCTGGCTGCTTTGGGGGCCCAGAGACATTGCTCCAGAGCTTTGGGGGCCCTGAGGCATCGCTCCAGAGCTTTGTCCCTGCCCCAGCTGCTTTGGGGGTCCTGAGGCATCGCTCTGGAGCTTTGGGGGTCCAGAGACATTGCTTCAGAGCTTTGGGGGTCCTGAGGCATCGCTCCAGAGCTTTGTCTCAGCCCTGGCTGCTTTGGGGATCCTGAGGCATCGCTCCAGAGCTTTGGGGGTCCCAAGGCATGGCTTCAGAGCTTTGGGGGTCCTGAGGCATCGCTCCAGAGCTTTGTCCCAGCCCTGGCTGCTTTGGGGATCCTGAGGCATCGCTCTGGATCTTTGTCCCAGCCCTGGCTGCTTTGGGGGTCCTGAGGCATCGCTCTGGATCTTTGTCCCAGCCCTGGCTGCTTTGGGGGTCCCAAGGCATCGCTCTGGAGCTTTGGGGGTCCCAAGGCATCGCTCTGGATCTTTGTCCCAGCCCTGGCTGCTTTGGGAAGCGGGGGCTTCGCTCCCGTGTGCATCTCTCAGTCTTGGATTGATCCCTCTTTTTTCCGAAGAGGAGTGTCACACATGACACAAAGAAATGACACTCACTCACATGTTGAGATGTCCAAGGCAGAAAAGAGTAGGGTTTTTTACAGATTTCAGCATTTATAGAATTCCAGCAGTGACCATGGATTGGAGGAAGAAAATCTTCCTCTCCAACCACGCTGGGCAACCCAACAGTCCAACAGCAATCTCCTCCTTGTGAGAAGAATGTAAATGTTCTTACACACTGAGATGTTTAAGGCAGAAAAGGGGCAGTTAATTTACAAACTTTAACATTTATAGAATTCCAGCAGTGACCGTGGATTGGAGGAGGAAAATCTTCCTCTCCAACCACGCTGGACAACCAACAGTCCATCAGCAGCCTCCTCCTTGTGAGAAGAGTGTAAACGTGGTTGTATGGCTACAATAACAAGAGAAGTTGTTGATGTAAAATCGTGTCTGACTCCATTGCAAAAGGTCAACACAGAAAGCTGAGATAGAACTTTGGAAAAACTTCTGAAAGAGACAGAGGAGAGCAGCAAAAACCCAGAGAGCAGAGGATGGAGCTTCGTCCTCAGCTTTGTCCTGCAGAGCTGGGAAGGGGCACAAACTGCTCGGCTCCTGGGCATCCTTGGGGTTTTTTGTGAGGGATTTCAGGGCTGTTGGCAGGTTGAGCTGTGTGGGGTTCATCCTGGACCATCCCTTGCTCTTTGTGAGCTCCCTGTGCTGCATGAGGGCTGGGAATGCTCCCAGAATATGGGGAATGCTCCCAGGAACACTGGGAATGCTCCCAGAACTCAGGGAATGCTCCCAGAACTCAGGGAATGCTCCCAGGAACATGGGGAATGCTCCAAGGAACACAGGGAATGCTCCCAGGAACACGGGGAATGCTCCCAGGAACACGGGGAATGCTCCCAGGGGAATGCTCACAGGACACAGGGAATGCTCCCAGAGCACAGGGAATGCTCCCAGGAACACAGGGAATGCTCCCAGAGCACAGGGAATGCTCCCAAGAACACGGGGAATGCTCCCAGGAACACAGGGAATGCTCCCAGGAGCACAGGGAATGCTCCCAGAACACAGGGAATGCTCCCAGAGCACAGGGAATGCTCCCAGGAACACAGGGAATGCTCCCAGGAACACGGGGAATGCTCCAAGGAACACAGGGAATGCTCCCAGAGCACAGGGAATGCTCCCAGGAACATGGGGAATGCTCCCAGAACACAGGGAATGCTCCCAGAACACAGGGAATGCTCCCAGAACACAGGGAATGCTCCCAGGAGCACAGGGAATGCTCACAGGAACACTGGGAATGCTCCCAGAGCACAGGGAATGCTCCCAGGAACACAGGGAATGCTCCCAGAACACAGGGAATGCTCCCAGGAGCACAGGGAATGCTCACAGGAACACTGGGAATGCTCCCAGAGCACAGGGAATGCTCCCAGGAACACTGGGAATGCTCCCAGGAACACGGGGAATGCTCCCAGGAACACGGGGAATGCTCCCAGGAACACGGGGAATGCTCCCAGGACACGGGGAATGCTCCCAGGAACACTGGGAATGCTCCCAGGAACACGGGGAATGCTCCCAGGAACACGGGGAATGCTCCCAGGACACGGGGAATGCTCACAGGAACACAGAGATCACTCCCAGGAGCACAATGATGAGAAGCTGTTCCAGAGGGCTCCTGCTGGTGACAGAGCCTGGATTAAACCCCCGAATTCCCGATTCCTGGGCCCAGGCAGTGAGGCAGCTCTGCCTTTCCAGGCTGAGCTTTATTTGGAGCAGGAGTGGGCTCGTTTTGGGACGCAGCCTTGCACGGACAGCTGAGGTGTTGTCAGAATCTCAGCCGGGCTCCGTGGCTTCCTTTAGGCCTTGGCTCGGGATTTCCTGGAGCATCCTCATCCCCCTTCTTCCTCATGTGCAATCCAGTGATTCCCTTGGCCGTCCCACTCCTAAAAATAAAGGGAGTGGAGTGCTGGATGTTACTGTGTGTGCTGGTTTGAAAGCAAAACCAGTGAGACTCCCAGTCAGAGATACAATTTAATAGGAGAAGAGAGGAAAAACGGTAAAATAAAATAAATGGAACAATACAACCTGACACCCTGTTGGTCAGGGTGTTTGAAGCAGTCCAAAAGTGAGTCCTCCTGGAGTGGCAGATGTGGTTCTGTTGGAGCAGAGACGATCCTGAGAGAGAAGGGTCCAGGGATGGTGAGAAGGGTCCAGGGATGGTGAGGAGGGTCCAGGGATGGTGAGAAGGGTCCAGGGATGGTGAGGAGGGTCCAGGGATGGTGAGAAGGGTCCAGGGATGGTGAGGAGGGTCCAGGGATGGTGAGAAGGGTCCAGGGACGGTCAGAAGGGTCCAGTGATGGTCAGAAGGGTCCAGGGATGGTGAGAAGGGTCCAATCTTCCTCCAGGAATCCAGTGGAACCAGATGAGATGTTCTTGTCCAAGCAGTGATTCCGTCTGGTAGCTCTTGTCTCCTCTGGGAGTCCAGTGGATAAAAGCTGCTTGTGATGTCTCAAACCCTGGATTATATCCAGGTGGGAATGCTTGGCTCCTCCCCCTGGGCGGAGCATCTCCCAATGGGATGATCTCATTCCATGAGTCATGCAGTGGGTCCTTGATGGCCCATTAACCAGAGATAACTCCTGGAGGAAGTTATCCATGAGTCATGTGGCAAGGCATCGTTAGGCTCGTTAACAGGAGATCAGGAAAACACTGCCCCACCTTGGCTCCAAGGCTCATGGGGATGGAATACAGACCCTGGGCACAATTTTACATTGGAACCTGGAACACTGTGCCATCCCCCTGCTGCCCCTGAGTGCCTCATTTTTGACTTAATAAAGCGTTTTTTAAGGTTCCTGAAACAACATCAAACCAAACCCGGTGACCAGCCTCCCAAACATCTCCCCTGCTTTGCTTTCCCACTCCCCTCCAGGTGAATTCCCACAGGGAAAAAGAGGGGTTTTTCAGCAGCGTGCCAGCTCCATCTCCCAGCTCTGCCTCATCCCCCTGCTGCCCCAAACACCTCATTTTTGACTTTACAAAGCATCTTTTAAGGTTCCTGAAAAGGCATCGAACCGAACCCAGTGACCAGCCTCCCAAACACCCCCTCTGCTTTGCTTTCCCACTCCCCTCCAGGTGAATTCCTGTTGCTATGCCCGTGCCTGCTTGTTTTGGTTTTGGGAAATTCTATTCCCAGGCACAGTGTTGATGCACAAGGTCATCTTCTGTAAACCATCGAAGCTCCCACATTTGTTCCCAGAGGAGGGGCTTCAGTGATGGTCTCTGGAAAATGACCAGTGGTTCCCAAGGGTCCCACCTCTGGGGTGGGCAATTTGTAAAATGTACAAAAAAAGTCAAGAAAATAAAAGTGTGGTCTCTTGCCTGCAAGAGCACCACGCAGCCTCACTGATGCACTCCCTACCTCGTTTCCTGGCGCCGTAACCAGTTATAAATCCCCACGGGGAAAAAAAGAGGGGTTTTCAGCAGCGTGCCAGCTCCATCTCCCAGCTCTGCCTCCCGGCACCGCTGCAGGAGCTGCTGTTGACTGGGAAGAGAAAAGATGGGAAGCAAATGTTGGTGGGGAGCGTGGAGCACGGGGCAGGGCTGGGGGAGCGTGCTGCCCCTGGGCAGGGAGCTCTGCCGGTGGAGCCCGGGGCTGGCACCCGGGGGAAGGCAGAGTGGGAACAACGGGTGGTGACGCAAATCCATGACATGGAAAAGATCAGGAATAACCAACAAGGTCTGCAAATCCATATCGAGGAGAACACCAGGAATAACCAACAACCTCTGCAAATCCATAATGTGGAAAAGACCAAGAATAACCAACAACCTCTGCAAATCCATAACGTGGAAAAGACCAAGAATAACCAACAACCTCTGCAAATCCATGACGTGGAAAACACCAGGAATAACCAACAAGCTCTGCAAATCCATAACGTGGAAAACACCAGGAATAACCAACAACCTCTGCAAATCCATGACATGGAATGTTCGGCTCCATCAAAGTTGGCTGGGAGGGATTTTGGGAATGTTTAAAGGATGGAGGTGAGGAGGAGCTGCCTGTCTCTCCCAGAGGATGGGAGGCTGGATGGGCTTGCACAGCCTTAAAAGTGGAGGTTGTTGGTTATTCCCAGTGTTTGCCCATGTTGTCGATTTGCACAGCCTCAGAGTGAGGTTGTTGGTAATTCCCAGAGTTTTCTGTGTTATGATTTGCACAGCCTCAAAGTGGGGTTGTTGGTTATTCCCGGTGTTTTCCATGTTCTGGATTTGCAGAGGTTGTTGGTTATTCCCAGTGTTTTCTGTGTTATGGATTTGCACAGCCTGATAGTGGATTTGTTGGTTATTCCCGGTGGTTTCCATGTTCTGAATTTGCAGAGGTTGTTGGTTATTCCCAGTGTTTTCTGTGTTATGGATTTGCAGAGCCTGATAGTGGATTTGCTGGGGTTATTCCCAGAGTTTTCTGTGTTATGGATTTGCACAGATTGTTGATTATTCCCGGTGGTTTCCATGTTCTGGATTTGCACAGCCTCAGAGTGAGATCGTTGGTAATTCCCCAAGTTTTCTGTGTTATGGATTTGCAGAGGTTGTTGGTTATTCCCAGTGCTTTCCATGGTACGATTTGCAGAAATTGTTGATTATTCCCGGTGTTTCCCATGTTCTGGATTTGCAGAAATTGTTGATTATTCCCGGTGTTTTCCACGTTCTGGAGCCGTGGCCATGCAAACCCAGCCGCGGGCTGTGTTGTTTTCTCCCCTCTGAACCAACATCCACATTTCATTTTTTTTTTTGGAGCCCTCCGTGGCCAACACCCCCCCTTCCCAGCAGGTTTCAGTGATACTGGGACCGGGATAAAATCACCTGGGATGAGGCAAGCGGATACCAGAGCGGTGAGCGAGGCTCCCAAACACCTCCCTGTCACCTGGAGCACCTGTGCAAGGGCACCTTGCACACCCCAAAGTTTTGATCGTGGCGAAACCGGGCATCTCCCGGGGTGGAGCAGCTGGGCAGAGCCACCCTGCCACCATCACAGGCCCTCTGAGTGGTTGCTCCTTCCTTTTCCTTCATTTTTCCACCTGTTTGGTCCAGGTAGCTCCGAAACCCCGGCGCTCTTGGTTGAGCCACAACCGTGTTTCACAACCGTGCTTAAAATGGATATTTTTGTAGCATAGTCAGGGCCTAAAACAGCCCTGCAAAATTCTGCTCGCCCACGCGCCTGGCGTGAGTAATTTTCTTTTGATGGGTGAGTAAAATATCATTATTATTTTTTTTTTATTTTTTTTTTCTCATGCTCCTCTTGGAATGGGTGGGAGAGAGAGGATTCTGACATTATTTTTTGATTTTGCTTAACACTTGACACCGTGCCTGGCTCCGGGCAGGATGCAGAGGGACCCCGCTCCCAGCAGCTCATCCCTCCACTGCCAAACTTCAGGAAAGGTTCCTCCTTTTCCCTGGCCTGACCTAAAAATCCAGAAAATCGATGTTTACACCTTTTTTTTTTTTTTTTTTTTTTCTTCCCCCTCCTCTTTTTTTTACACCTCTCTTTCCCTTCTCCCCCGCTGCAGCAGCTCACCCTGACACCCCTGCCTGGCTTCAAGCCTCCCAAAGTTTCCCAGGGTTGGGGTTGAAATCCAGGTGGGAGCGCTCAGGGATCCCATCCCCGCATCCCTCCCATCCCCACCCCGTGACCTCCCCTCTCATCTCCACGAGGAGAGCAGCACCCAAAACGGGGATTTTGGCGCAGAGTCTCCCTCGACAGAAGCTGTTTGTGATCTGTTGGAATAAAAAAAAATTTTTTTGCCTTTTTTTGATTTTTTTTTTAATTTTTTTTTTTTTTTTTTTTTTTGCCTCGGCGCTGTGTTTGGAGCGGTTGCCATGAGTTCCTGGGAGGGAGGGAGGGAGGGGAGCGGGGTGGGTCGGTGCCTGCGGTTTCCATGGACACGCCGGGAGCGCTGCGAGGAGGCATCCGGGAGATTGGTGCCCAACCTGAGCCCGCCCTCCTGCCTGCCTCACCTGGGTACGGCTGGGATCCCCTCCTGGCTGGAGAATTTGCACTTTTTGGGTGTTTTTAGGGAGGCTGAGGAGTCGAGGTTTCCAAGATTTTGGTGTGCAGGGTTCATTGGTGCCTAACCTGAGCCTGCCCTCCTGCCTGGCTCACCTGGGCACGGCTGGGATCCCCTCCTGGCCGAGAAATTTGCACTTTTTAGGTGTTTTTAGGGAGGTGAGGAGTTGAGGTTTCCAGGATTTTGGTTCATTGGTGCCTAACCTGAGCCTGCCTGGCTCACCTGGGCACAGCTGGGATCCCCTCCTGGCCGAAGGAATTTGCACTTTTTGGGTGTTTTTAGGGAGGCTGAGGAGTCGAGGTTTACAAGATTTTGGTTCATTCGTGCCTAACCTGAGTCTGCCCTCCTGCCTGGAGATTTGCACTTTTTGGATGTTTTTAGGGAGGCTGAGGACTGGAGGTTTCCAAGATTTGGGTTCATTTGTGCCTAACCTGAGTCTGCCCTCCTGCCTGGCTCACCTGGGCATGGCTGGGATCCCCTCCTGGCTGGATATTTGCACTTTTTGGGTGTTTAAGGAGGCTGAGGAGTGGAGGTTTCCAAGATTTTGGTTCATTCGTGCCTAACCTGAGCCTGCCCTCCTGCCTGGCTCACCTGGGTACAGCTGGGATCCCCTCCTGGCTGGAGAATTTGCACTTTTTGGGTGTTTTTAGGGAGGCTGAGGAGTCGAGGTTTCCAAGATTTTGGTGTGCAGGGTTCATTGGTGCCCAACCTGAGCCTGCCCTCCTGCCTGGCTCACCTGGACACGGCTGGGATCCCCTCCTGGCTGAGGAATTTGCATTTTTTGGGTATTTTTAGGGAGGCTGAGGAGTGGAGGTTTCCAAGATTTGGGTTCATTCGTGCCTAACCTGAGCCTGCCTGGCTCACCTGGGCATGGCTGGGATCCCCTCCCAGCCGGGAATTTGCACTTTTTGGGTGTTTAAGGAGGTGAGGAGTCGAGGTTTCCAAGATTTTGGTTCATTCGTGTCTAACTTGACTCTGCCCTCCTGCCTAGCTCACCTGGGCACGGCTGGGATCCCCTCCTGGCCGAGGGATTTGCACTTTTTGGGTGTTTAAGGAGGTGAGGAGTCGAGGTTTACAAGATTTTGGTTCATTCGTGCCTAACCTGAGCTTGCCTGGCTCACCTGGGCATGGCTGGGATCCCCTCCTGGCTGGAGATTTGCACTTTTTGGGTGTTTTTAAGGAGGCTGAGGAGTCGAGGTTTCCAGGATTTTGGTTCATTCCTGTCTAACCTGAGCCTGCCCTCCAGCCTGGCTCACCTGGGCACGGCTGGGATCCCCTCTTGGCTGAGGAATTTGCACTTTTTGGGTATTTTTAAGGAGGTGAGGAGTTGAGGTTTACAAGATTTTGGTGTGCAGGGTTCATTGGTGCCTAACCTGAGCCTGCCCTCCTGCCTGGCCCACCTGGGCACAGCTGGGATCCCCTCTTGGCTGGAGAATTTGCACTTTTTGGGTGTTTTTAGGGAGGCTGAGGACTCGAGGTTTCCAGGATTTTGGTTCATTCATGTCTAACCTGAGCCTGCTCTCCTGCCTGGCTCACCTGGACATGGCTGGGATCCCCTCCTGGCCGGGGAATTTGCACTTTTGGGGTGTTTTTAGGGAGGTGAGGAGTCGAGGTTTCCAAGATTTTGGTGTGCAGGGTTCATTGGTGCCTAACCTGAGCCTGCCCTCCTGCCTGGCTCACCTGGGCACAGCTGGGATCCCCTCCCACCAGGGGATTTGCACTTTTTGGGTGTTTTTAGGGAGGCTGAGGAGTCGAGGTTTCCAAGATTTTGGTTCATTCATGTCTAACCTGAGTCTGCCCTCCAGCCTGCCTCACCTGGGCACGGCTGGGATCCCCTCCTGGCTGGAGAATTTGCATTTTTTGGGTGTTTTTAGGGAGGCTGAGGACTGGAGGTTTCCAAGATTTGGGTTCATTCATGCCTAACCTGAGCCCGCCCTCCTGCCTGGAGATTTGCACTTTTTGGGTGTTTTTAGGGAGGCTGAGGAGCTGAGGTTTACAAGATTTTGGTTCATTCGTACCTAACCTGAGCCTGCCCTCCTGCCTGGCTCACCTGGGCACGGCTGGGATCCCCTCCTGCCTGGAGATTTGCACTTTTTGGGTGTTTTTAGGGAGGTGAGGAGTTGAGGTTTCCAGGATTTTGGTTCATTGGTGCCTAACCTGAGCCTGCCTGGCTCACCTGGGCACGGCTGGGATCCCCTCCTGGCCGAAGGAATTTGCACTTTTTGGGTGTTTTTAGGGAGGCTGAGGAGCTGAGGTTTACAAGATTTTGGTTCATTCGTGCCTAACCTGAGCCCGCCCTCCTGCCTGGCTCACCTGGGCCTGGGCATGGCTGGGATCCCCTCCTGGCTGAGGAATTTGCACTTTTTGGATG